>JAZGTK010000023.1:0-13649 GCA_036877625.1 Ambastaia sidthimunki | reverse complement strand
ATGCCCTGAGGGAGGTGTGTGTATTTTAATTGTAAATATGCGGAAAGTTAGGGTTACAGTCCAGGTTAGAGTTAGGCTATAGTGTTTATTACTAGCTGTGTATAAAAACAATTAAGTATATGGAATGTCCCTATTTAGTGCATGTGTGTGCCTGTGCATGTGTGTGTGTTATGAGCTTGAGTCTCAGATGGTCAAGCACTGCCGGAGGAGAGATTGTCAGTCTGTGGACTAAAGCAGCTTGCCAGAATAGCAAGTACAAGCTTTAGGCTGTAAGTGGGGACATGGCTTGGGCGAAATGTTAAACCAAGGTCCTTTGTGTTATTGCTGACACTGAATTTCATCCCTCCCCCTGGAGGTGCAGGCTATGATTGGTAAAACATGGTTCAAGCATCTCTGCAATATGTAGCCTAGACACTGAAGAAAGAGTCATTACATTCACCTTTATAAAACACATTGCTAACACATGATCTTCTGTTTTTTTTTTTATTATTATTATTTTATAAAGATTTCTCTGTGTTCCAATTTTGAAGAGTGTCTTTTCAGTACTTTAAAGAAATCTTCATTTGTTTGAACAGTGACAATTTCATGAGCCATGTCCTTAGTTGACCTCTAATAACCTCACAACAAGTCACCATTTCTTTCATAACAGAGGAGATTAAAGATCACAGTGGGCTCTCTGGACACATTTCACATGTTTCAAACACTATCAATATTATAATTAGCTGTTGGCTAAATAATAAAACACAATAACTCTCACACCAGTCTGGCATGGGTCAGCTACATAATGCTGAAATATTTAAACCGAAACATCTCACGAAAAAGATATTTTCGGAGCAAGCTGTCAAACTTTAAAGTAAATTAAACCTAATCTAAGAAATATTCACTGGAGTAAAAGTGTAACAACTAGCCCTGTCTCCTTTATATTACTACTATTTTTATCTAAGTGCTATCTAACATAAATCCTGCTTTCTTCCAGCTCACTATGTGAATAACATAGTGAGTTATGTATTTTTGACTGGACTTTTGGTCCTTTGTCTAACGACTATTTATGCAAAAAAAAAAACTGTTCTCACTGCCATGGTGTGATTGTTCTGCTTGCCCTTGTGGAAGTGATGTAGACTGAAAACGTACTAGCTGCTGGGCCCAAGATGTTTTCAAATCTCCTCTGTTCATGTCTTGCTGAGGGTGGCCATCTGTTTTTTCATCTCCTGGTGAAACTCTGTATGATCTCTCTCTCTGCTTGTCTTTCTCTTTGTGTGTCCTCACTCTCTCTTTTCGTTGTTAGCACACAGCTTCTTGTCTTTTCTTTCAAAAGCTGACAAAGCTGTTCTTTGATTACATAGACCAATACAGAAAGACGGGAAATTATTGGAGAGAAACATGAGAATTGGATTGAGACATGACAGATACAGTCGAACTAGTGTTCCCAAAACACCACAGCCTTGGTGTGTTACATTCATTAATGCATTCATTAATTCACAAGGTTTTTGTTTTAATAATTGTACTCCTTTTACTGTGTTTTAAAAATGTACTTTTAATAAATACTCCTTTCAAATATTTCCCTGTTCTCCTAGGTCCCCTTCCACTCTCCCACTGAGTAATAAATCAGAACATAGTTTTGTGATGAACCTGAGAACATTATGGGCTTGTCATCCCTCACAAAACTCCTTTTTTCCACATGAGAAGATTAAGTACCAGGGGTTGTCCACTTCAAATGTCCGACCTGTAAAGTCAATTAATTACTATTCAAATTAATCAGGACATTAAAAAGCAAAAGCAGGGTCACAGTTAGGTGCTTCTTTCAGTAAATGTGCTGATTCTAATACTAATACATGAAAGGGTGACTTCAGCCATAGATCATGGTAATTGCTGTATTAGGCAGCAAATTGGAGCTAGAATAACCAGATGCAAAGGAGATGGCCGTATCCCACTTGTGTGATGGTTATTCTAAGTTCAAGGAGAGTTCAAGCATAGAGGAGATAATCACAGAGGGTCAAGTGCATTGAGACCGGAGAAATTATCTTCTGCATATACACAATTTTCCAAAGGGAATAATTTTCTTTGTGCTTATGGCAGTTCATACCTCATTTGATTTTCCATACGTCTTTATTTTCTGTTCCCTATTACAGAAGGTTTTCTGTAGCATTGGATCCGAGATAATGTGTTTGCATTTCTGCCTGTGGAACCCATTGCATATGTGAGCTGTAATGCAGATATATGTATTGAGAGACTGCTTGTGTCTGCATGTTGGCTGGGACACAGTGCTTTATAGACATTAAAGATAATTACTGACCATTATACAATCAACAGTCCAGATCTTTTTAAAAAATGTATTTGTTAGACACATTTTTTGTTTTATAAAATTGTTTTTTGTTATATTAAATTTTCTTTAACATCTTCTCTGCTATTTGTTTAGATAACCTATTGGCTTATTATCTTCAGCAATAAATAAATTCTGTCCTTACCATAAACCTACAAGTAAAAGAAAAAACAGATTAAAATAGCATACAGCATACCCACATTTTTCTCCAAGATTTACCAAGATTTTCAACATGCAAACTCTCAGTAGAAACGTGACATTTGACACACAGAGACTCACTAGATCTCATATCAGATCATTTCAGGCCAAGCCAGAAAGCAAGTCAAGCTTGACAAAAGCCACTTGGAGGAGACGTCCTGCTGTGAGGTGCGTCTAAAAACAATCAACCTCTCCCCATCATCCCACATCAGCATGACCTTCAGTCTCTTACTAATTAAAGTGATACAACATCTCACAGGCCACTGCACACATCTAATGGCCTGTGTGACACTGTAGACCTTCTTCCAGTTTGACGTTCCCTATTTTCCCAATCTTTCTCAGTTTTTTCTTGTTAGTAATGGCTGAAGGTATCTTTGTCCAGATTTCTAGTTCATGAATAGGGTCCATTTTAGTGGCCCATCACATTTTAGAGACAATAGTGGCAATTATTATTATTATTATGTGAGAACCAAAACATTCAGTCCTGTTACCCACAATCATATTTTTTGTTTACTCAAATGTTTACTCATTTTTTTTATTCATATGGTTTTATCAATTACAATAAACCAACATAACTCCTGATTAATTATTTATTTTATACTTTTTATGTTTGAATCCCTTTTATCCATCCTGATGCTTTTTTATTTTTGATTATATTTAAATTCTTGATTATCTTTGTGTTTATTTTGTATATTATATTTGAAATGTAGAAAATATCAATTTATGATTTAAAACTGCATTTAGACATACAATAATCTATTATTTTATAATAAAAAAAGTGAATAAAAAAATCTATGTAATATTTAGTTTGACCTCTCGAGACTGAAATTAAGGTTAAACATCTCTTTTCACTGACCATTTGTTGAAAATAGCTTCATTTAGGAGTTCCAGAGTTTTTTTAGTTCAGTTTTTGGGCACATTAGCAAATATGAAAGTTATAAACCATAATACTTAATTAAGTGAAAAAGCGAGTTTTGTCAGATATAATTCTTATACCTCTCCAGGCACATATCAGTTGTTCAGGTGTTTCTGTTGCCTAGGGATTGTCTCAAAACTCCCAAAGTAACAGCTCAGCTACAGTGTAAGCTACATTGCACAGAGTGACCTACTGTATATGTGATGTGTCCCTGACTCACCATTAACTTTGCTGAGATAACAGTTTTGATTGTATGACTAAATTGGGCTCTGGATTAGAACAAGTACTTGCTACAATGTTTTACACCCTCCGTCAGTGAGGTTCCACCACATCAGCCTCAAACAAAGGACAAGTGATTTATCCACCATTTAAAAAAGCCAACTAGGAATTATCTGGAAAGGTCATCCTCAATTTCAGTATAGAAATGATCTTTTCCCACAATGTAATAAACATTTATCTGATCCTTTTATTGGCTTGATTAGAGCTGACAGCTTAGTTAAGCCATTTTGCCTGGCCGTGCAGGGTCATGACAGTTAACGTTGCGAAAAGTTCCATCGGCTAGGTTTGGTATTCATTGAGGTTTGAAGAGAGAGAGAAAGGAGGCAAGGACAACGGCCCTGTTCTCTATTATTACTGATATGGGCTGAAGGAGCTGCCTGACCTGGTCAAATTCATTTAGATGCCAATAAATACAGCCTTTCATCTTTACCTGATGCTTACTCTCGTCTGTAGCCGCGCAGGCGTTTGTGAAGGGATGTCGCATATTTTCAGGTGATATTCCATGAAAAACTTTCAGAAGCATATTGAATAACTGACAATGATGTCAGTATGTGTAATATTCTGCAAGGACTACATGTAAGCTGAAGTGTGTAGTTTCAGAGCCACTAGTGTCATCAAATAGAATTGGAAGATAAGGACTGTTTTCAGACAGGTTTGCAAACATCAGTCTGTTGTCAGACTGGTTGTCAAAACAGTCCCACCCCACACTTACACCATTGATTGAACCAATGACTCTGTGTTGGGCCGGTCAGGATGCTGCTTTGGTAGCTGCAGCTGAGCCAATCACATTCTGAACTGGCCCATTACATCATCTAATACTTTTTACAATCCAATCAACAACCAATAGATAAAACCGAGTCCTTGTTTTGTTTTACTTGTCATAAATATTTCATTTTTTCATTTTCATTTCATTTTACAACTTTAAATAAATAACCATAAGCACAACATAATGTAACTTTTGTATGTTTTGTATGCTAAGATAAAGAAACGTTTATGTTCGTAGATCAACTAAGTGTAGTTTATTTCAGTTTAAAATAAGACTAAAAGATTTGGAGACACTTTAAAGGTAATGCATAGACTCAAACTAAAAGAATTACACCTATTATGTGCTGCTATCTCTTAAAAATGATAGTCCGTTTAACATTACTGTTATTATTTGAGAAGATGTAACGGCACAGCACAGCTTTCAGTCAAAATCAGCGCCACACGCCACAGACAAGCAGTGACACGGAATCATTTACCTTGGAAATAGATTAAATAAACCTTTCATCTCTTTTCATGGCTCTATCCTCAAGGACGTCTCCCTCGCCTCTCAGATTAAATGCATTCTGTCTTCTTTTCTATCATTTGCACAGATGAATGTCAAGAACCCTTTGAACAGAGCCATTATTTGTCTGTTTTAATGTTGCGGTATATTTATTCAGCTGTCAGGCAGGAAGTGAAACGACGAGCCCGTTTTCACAAACGTGCTGATAATCAGAGCGCATATTTAAAATCCTATAGCGAAACTAAAATAAATACAGAAGTTAGTCCGCGTCTGGCCTCGCTATTTATACTTGAAAAAGAACCACTTAATGAGATTTATTGCAGACCTTGCCACGCTTGTAGTGGGTGAGGTGTCAAAATTAGTCATTGGCCTACAAGGTTAATTAGGTGATCATGTCTTTAAATAGCAAGATCACATTGCTCTTTGTCATAGCTTCTCTCTTTCCCTCTCTCTCTTTTCTCTATTCTTCTATCTTCTACTAGCCAATACCTTCGCTCTAAGAGCCCCCACTCCGAGAACCTGTCAGCCACTTTAAGAATGCTTGGCACCCAAGGCAGGGCAAACGGGTAAGTTAGTGCGAAAGTGAAGTTGTCACTCAGCGACAGCAGAGGTGCAGTGTGGGACGTAGGAGCTAACGGCTCCTGTGCTGCTCTGAATCCAGACCATCTGTGGCCCCAGCTGGAGCTTCGGCAATGGTCTGGCACTTGTTCCGTGCCATATTTACAGATCTAAACACAAATGGCTACTGCCTGATTGTTTCACGATTCATTAGTCAGACAAGCTCCAGTCTCTCGCCAGCCCAGCTGTTACAGAGTGAACCTTTGTCACTTAATAGGGCTGATTATAACTTTCCATCAAAAGTATTGATCTGTGGCTCTGGACCTAAGGGTGATAGGACAGGGGTAATGAAGGAACAAGGTGAAATATTGGAGACATTACAAGATCTGTGAGCACTCAAAATTTTGTACTGTACTATCCTTGCAAGAGTACTACCAACAGAATGCATAAAATGATTTTGTTTTTAAAAACTCACATTTTACCTCTTACGGATCTAATGATCTGATGAAAATAAAATCTGGCCTGTAGCTTATGGTGCTCTACCAAAGAAATCGAATCTACAGGTCAAGCGTTTTATTCCACTGGGGCCTATTGATTTCACATAAAGGAACAATAATGACCCACAGAAAAATAACTCACTGATCTGGGACTCAAGACATGAGTTTGTATTGGCTTTCTGCCATTCTTGATCCTGCTCAACACTATGTGTGAGATCTCTGTGTCAAACCGGAGCAGGAAGCATATGGTGGTTTAAATGCCCATCTGCAGGACTGATCAAATCTTCATTTATTACCACTTTGTTTTGCTAACACGCTATGATTGATCAGAGCTGAAGAAACCAGGCGACACACCTCAGAGTAAGAACTGGTTTCAAAGCGTGTAGTCTAACATAAAATTATGAGAGGAGGAGAACACTTTAAAGTGTTGTATAAAGCATTTTATGTCCCCCCCTCCTCTGGCTCTCATACATAAACAGAACAGGAATCCCTTTATACTGCCTAAAGACTGAAGCTTGCATGGTAGACTGAGCATTTCATGCCTCAGAACCTTAAATACGGGATTTAATTAACATGTTATTAGCTAATTAGTTCATATTGATTAATGCACTATTAATTTTTTCCAGACCCAAATGAGTCTTTAATGACTACTGGACATCAAAGTACTGGTTGTATAATTAGTGACACAAAGCTTTTTTCCATTCATTTAAAACGTTGGGCATAAAATAGCACAAAAATATCAAATAGGTTTTATACATGGAAAAAAGGAAGCAAGATTTTTTCAACTTGAAAGAATTTTTTCAAAAAGAAAATAAACAATTAATACAAAACAATTAGAGATGTCATTTTTGTTAAGTAGTTATCAGTCTGTCTTCCTTCAGTCTTCATTACATTAAATAATTTGTCTGTTTATCAAAGTGGACCATCAGTCACCACATGTTAGGGTTGATCCGCAGGGACAGATGAATGTGACTAAGTTAATTCAGTTCTTCTGTTCACTGCTATTGCACCCTTGAACTTGACACTTAACCCCCATATACCCCAAAGACACTAGAATCAAATGGTACTGTTGTACTAATTCCAGCTTTTTGTGCATTAAGCAATGCTTTCTGTTACTGCAAGCAATATAAATGAGCAATGTTACAACACTGACACCTTTCCTTTTAGATCTGAAATCAAACGTGCATATTGTGGAAATCTTGCATCAGCAAAACTTTACACTATAACACTTCAGGATGGAAGGCAACTCTTCTTTTCCCATTCCACAAAAGTGCCACGTCTCAAATGGTCCAAAGTGCATACTACAGGGAGCACTCTGCCTCCAGTGCATCTGTCATGATGGTGGCAGTTGCGTCCCCTCACACTGTTCTAAGTGATGTCTTCAGTATGGCTGCTTAGCAAATAATTGATGGGGTGCTTTGGAGTTTTAAGGAGAGGAGCCGTTAAGCATCCACTAAAGGAGCTGTTCTAATGTGACGTGTGATTCACTCTTTAGTGAGTCATAAAGAGCATGACAGAATAACAGAGATCCCTCAGTAATCAGCCTTTAATGCATTTCCTAAATTTAGCCTAAAAAGTCATGAAGCTATGAGCATTTTAAAGTGCCAACAAGCCGCTCTGTGTCATCAGAAAACAATAAAGATAACATGAATGTCTAAAGTAGCAATTAGTTGATGACTGATTTGAATTGACTGGTGGCCTTCTTGGTATCAGAGTATCTCATTAGAAAGAAAAACACAAATTAGTTGTTTTGTATATCTCAGTTTTATTCTCCTTGATAGCATTGAGATCTTGAGTGACGAAATTTTTCACCTGATGAACTGAGCACAGTAATGACTCACATGTCTCCTCTAGAATTTCAGATATCCCATCAACGTCTCAGACTGTGGTCAGATACCTAAGTCTATCTACATGAATTGTATACCCCTGTACTGTCATTGTATTGTTATCAATAGCCTTGCTTGTCTATATTTAAAATTTTCCAAAGACATTTTAAGAGAAACATCCAAGACAAAGTTGAGACCTAAATGAGACAAAATTATGTCTCCTAAAATATGAAGAACAGCCTCTGCACAATGAAAACTTATTGTATACAATCACTAAATGAGCATACAAACACATTTCCCGACTCAAGATGAGTTATCCTTAATTTCCAGATCAATTTTAGGTAGTCCACTGTCACATACAAAGACTTAAGGGATTATAGGTTATGTAGAAACCAAAAAAGAGCGAATGAATGAATAAATAATGCAGAAATAGTCAAATAAATCTCAGAGAACATTTTGCTTATTCTCACAAAAACACCCCCCACACAGCACCAGCATCACTGCGTCCTGGCCCAATAGAAACATGTTCCAGTGCAGAGGTGTAGCCTACTGGCACTGAATCTCATTGCCTTCCATTGGTGTTATTGTCCATCAGGCCGAATGGAAAGGCTGCAGCACCTTCCCAGCAGATGGACACCAAATATGTGCATGATTTATCTGCCCAGTGATTAACTGTGAGAAACAACACCCCACCACATGGGTGAGATATATTCATGAAAATGCATTTATTAAAAAAAGAGCAGAAGATGAAAAAAAGAATGATTATTGTGTTTGAAGCCTAACTCAACAGATGAGTCAATAAAACAGCTTAAATTGACAAGCGCTTGTTATATGGACAGCATTAACACTAGCAGATGGAGCTACATCAACACTGCATCATACTGATGGACTGTGGAAGGAAGAGTGGGAGTCCCTGAAATGTGTTGTAGTGCATCTGAAATATCACAATGCATTTTAAACATCATTAAAACTCTGCAAAAATAAAAGTGTTTTATTCTAATTATCTGTCTATAATTTCTGAACGTATTTGATTTGGTCATCTACTCGGATCAGCTCTAGTCAATGTGCGAGGACAAAGAAAACTTTCACCACCTGAGGCGATTTATAGTCATTGACAGGTTGTAACAGGGAATTGGCTACTGCTGAAACACAGATAAATATCTGCCATTATTTCCACCAGTCTGTCTGGCTTTTGGATATTAGATGCTTTGGACATTGGCAAGGTATTGGGGAACATCAGTACAAAATTCAAATTAATCATTTGCTAACCATTTCCAAAAAAAAATTAGGTTCAGTTTTATTTTGGCTGTTGAGAAGTTTTTGAATGTCCAATTTAATGAGTTGGAACTAGTACGCCCGGCGTGAGGAAGTGATGTCATTGAGGCCCTGCCTGTGAATTCCTCACCTGGTATGACCTGCTTGTCTCTGCCATTCTTGTCATGGGAATCTCCACCTGGACACAGCAACTGTCTCTTTTCATAGAGTGAAGTCCTGTTTGTCCTTTGAGAAGTGTTAGCATGTGTGTTCATTTGTAAGTCTTTATATTTAAACAAATTGTCAGTAAGTGTGTTTTTTGTTAAACACACTGTATCTTTAAATGCATCCCTTCAGGTTAATAAGGTAAAAAAATCATATATTCTAATACTTTTTAATACTCCTACTAAACAATAAAACACACACACACTGGGCTCTTCTCTAAATGTCTATTGAATATCGGCTGCCAAAATGGAGAGAGAGAATTATATCTAATGTAGCCTCAGAGTTGCTAAGTGAGAGACCTGGCGTGAAACAGAGATGTATGACCGGTGTGACAGTGTTACTGAGACGATGTATGAACTCAGCTGTGAAGATGGACCTCTGCATGAAGGTCAGTGCTTAACCCTGGAGGTCCCGCAGTACTGCAGACATGCCACCCTCCTGCCCAGTGCAGAAGTCATTTGGAAGGAGACACCTGCTATTCACAATCATATTACAGGCACGCGGGAGAATATGAATATTTCATATCTTAGAGCTGGTGTCAATTATTTCGATAACCCCCACTCTCCGACTAAATTAATTATGTTGATAGAATGAGAATAGATTTTTGGAGGTTAATATGATAATGTTTATATTGAGTGTGGCGTGATGGATACAAGTCATTACTATTAATTGAATTAATGACAGCGGGGAGCCATGAGGGTCATTTCAAAATTATACTATAAAAAAATAATTGTGGTTTATTTTTGTACAATTTGTAATAACTGAATAGTGGTGTTTTTCTATATAATTCTAAACAAATTTAGTCCTTTATAAGATAAATTGAGCCTTCTTTGCATGTATTGATCAATGAACTTGCTCAGCACAGACAGTGTGAAGTTACCGAACATTTAACCTGCTGGGTGGGATTTTCTGTCCTAGTAAATCTTAATTAGCTAATTAAAGCTCTTCTCCATTAAACAAAATGGGGAAGGAAAAAGAGTTAGTGTGGTTGGTGTTAAACAGTCTCCGCCAACCGTATTATCTGCCTGTAATCCTGCATGTAGATGCTGAACCTAAAGCATTCTGAAGGACAACGACCCCAGTGCAAAACATCTCTCTCTCTCTCTTATGAAAGTTTCTACATTAAGACTAAAGTTTGCGCAGTGTGTAGGGGGCAAGGGACAAGAGGATCTTTGTCCGACCCCCAAACCAACACGCCGGCTCTTTAAAATCATATTCACCAGCCAAGTCCCGCGTATAAATTTCCTCTCCGTCTCATCAGAGAGCCATGCAGCACAGCCTCCTCTGACTCATATTAGCTCATCATCCTTAATCTTGAGTAAAATTTCCTAGTCTGTGCTAAATTACTTGCAGCCTTCATAGAGAGAAGATATTTATTTTTCTCAGGGCTAATGACCTGTCCCTTGGACCCACCCTTTGATGGTTATTTACTAGGGCCCAGATGCTTGGGCTCAAAATGAGTGGTTATGTCAGCAGGGGCCATCCGTCATGGCTGCGTCCTGATTGAATCTGAGATTCCATTGACATTGACTCCATGACTTTTAAGGCCATTACCTACTGCAAGTGCAAAATGATCACCTCATCATCACTTGCGGCCTGACAGCTGATTAGCAACAAATTACCATCAGGATGGTGCTCTGACATCCAGAGGGAGCGAAGCAGGAAAGAACTAAACAATGTAAAGTAATAGGCCATGTCTGGGCTGCAGCAGAAGGTGTTGTGCACTGTGAATCGTATTATAATGTAATTTGTTTACTGTACAAGCTTGAAAACAATGCTACTGTTGCATTAAATGAATATGAATTGAATATGAAAATATTAATATTAAATGACTGGATATATCAATATACAAACAGCATGAAATGGAGAGAGCCTAAAAAAGAGACGATGAATGGATGGATGGATGGATGGATGGATTGATGGATGGATGGATGATTTTGTACTTAGTACTTCTAAAGGAGCAATAGGAAGCCATTTTAATAATTTATTTTCTGTCCAGTATGTTGAGGCCTTAAGGCCCCAAAATTTGGAAAAAGTAAAAGTTTGTAGTTAAGACAAACTCACCACTCGTATGCATTCATATGACTGTCTGTGTTTTATGCTCACATGTATTAGTGATGTTTTTCCTAACAGCTTTTACAGTGTGATCTCTGATGAGAGAGGGTTACTCCATCTCATTCCTGGGATTCATTTTTAATGCCCCTGGTGATGTGAAACTCTTTTAATTGCTCAAAACTCCCTTTGCACCAAGAGTGGAGAAGTGCAATTCACTTTTCATCTAATTTCTCAGAACTTGAGCTGATGTGATGGAGGTGACATGGCAGTGATGTTTCCTCCTATATGAAGACACATTACTGTTTTGGGTGTGTTTCTGCAAAAGTAGTAGGGACAATGCCCTAATAAACTACTAGTAAAAGTGAAAGTGACATTTTTGTCAGTTATGGTTACCCATAACCAAAATGTGACCTCTGCATTTAACCCATTCCTAGTGAGGAGTGAACACACACTGCAAGTTGTGAACACACACTGCAAGTTGTGAACATACACACACACACACACACCCGGAGCAGTGGGCAGCTATCACTGCAGTGCCCGGGGAGCAATTAGGGGTTAGGTGCCTTGCCAAGGGCACTTCAGTTGCTACCTGCCAGCACTGGAATCGAACCGGCAACCTACTGATTACAAGCCTGACTCACTAACCCGTAAGCCACAACTGCCCCCTGTATTCTTAAAGCAAAAGCAAAACCAAAACACCTATATTGGTTTATAATACATTTCCCCATCATGTCCATCAATGTACAGTACACACCTAAGATCCAGTGACATTTTTCTTACAGTTTGACATCTTGTTGTCTTAGTAGACTAGCTCAGTCTATAAAGATTATTTCCTGCCTGATAGCAATTCATGATGGCTTCTCATACTCTGCTCTGGATCTGTTTGCTGTTCGAAAATCACTTGCCCTTCGTGGACAGGCATAGAGAGACTTAGGGATGAGGGCCACCTGGGGGCCGCTCGACACCGGTCAATAATGGAGTTCCCCATAGCGGCCTGTACACTGGCATTCTGACACTTCATCAGAGCCAGACTTGCATCAGTAAAGCTGACAATGTGGCTGCCCTGGGACTAGCCACGCACATGCTAAATTTCCATTTGTCTCTCTCAGTGGCGATCCTGGGCTGTATTTCAAAACAGCATTGCTGTCACACCGAGATGCTACAAACAACTTGAGACCCCTCATAAAGCATCATATCCCAAGCAGCACCACAAATGCAGGCAAGGAGGCCTTGTCAATCCAAATGGGCTTCTTTTAAGTGATTACTCTGTCAAATACTGGACAGCCAGCACATAAACACATTTCAGGGGGAAATGATAGGTAGCCCTGTTAAAAACAAAACATGGACCGTGATACAAGCTGCACAGAGGATAATAGAGCTGTAAATGCAATCTTATGTTATGGGTGTTTTGAAGCTGTCCTTGTGTCCAAAGGCCATTACTAAACATTTAAAATATGTCTGAAGATAAATACAACCTGAGCCCCCTATAGAAACCAAATGTTTCAGACAGAAGTCACACTTGATTGCCTGAATGTTTAAAAAAAGATGAGGCATTCGAAATGTCTTAGCTTAGCCGGGTAACAGAATATTTGGCAGTTTAGTTAATCTACAATTCGGTTAATATACCCACATATTTTTAAAGTGACCAAATATAGATTCTATATATGGTATATATAAATATAATGCATGTATTTATCTAGTGCTATACATCTCAGTTCTTGAGGCTAGCTATTGTGTCGTATCTAAATATGCAAATGAAGATCCCAGCTCAAATAGATATGAGTAGACTGGTGAGGTCTGGGATGGGCTACCCCCTCCCATTATTCCAACCCCAACAGACAGCAAGGGAGAGAGAGAGCGAGAGAGAGTGCTCTGTATGCGTTATGTCCACATTGACGTGTCAAGTGTTAGATTAACTGCCCTCTCAAGCTCCTTTTATTTCCCTGTTCCGGGGCAATGCTCATTTACATAAACAGATAATCCCTGATAAAAATTTCCATTAGACAAAGGTGAAATGGATCAATTTTGTCTGCCAAGATAAATCTTACATTTTACTCCGACAGGGTCATTACCCAGGCCACATTTCAGAAATAATGTATTTAAAAATCAGCCGATAGCAGCCATTTTCAGGTTTCCAATTACCTTAAAGAAAAGCTTATTCTGTGGACAATAAAGCACATTACGGCACAATATGATACAGTCCATAAAGATCACACTGTTTGATGAGAGGTGAGAGAAAGCTCAGCATATTTAG
>JAZGTK010000022.1:194825-295789 GCA_036877625.1 Ambastaia sidthimunki | reverse complement strand
TGTCCCTAACAAGAAAACAAATCTCATAGATTTACATGAAATGAAGGTAACAGAATATCATAGAGACTTGTGGGTGGGTTGTTTTGACCGGTCTCAGTTAGCAATCTCTCACGTCTCTTAGCATTAGCAAGCAGCACTATCCTGTCTGTGTTCTATAAATACTGATCAGGGTCCAGTATTGCAGCACTATATCCACGTGTTTTGTCGCTGCACCTATAGAAGCCTAGCATGTTTTCAAACCTTGAGATGTGTTGACAAGCATCACTTGTCAACACATCTCAACACAACTGCTAGTTGCACTTGTGCTTAAGGGGTTGTTAAAATTATAACAGTCTAACACATCAGCTGGATGTGTGGATATAACAGCCCATCACATTAGACCTTTACATTGGCATCTCATGTTGACTTTTGACCTTTAAGAAGGACAAATACCATGTTCTGCCTTCTGTTTAAAATTGGACATGAGATGTTTCTGTTCACTTCCCAGCAAACAATTTTAGGTGATAGGAACGTTTCCCTAACATTTTTATTAATTTGCAAAAATGTTAAAACATTATTTTAAAATTTCTAGGTATGCTATAAGAACGTTATTCAAACTTTTTTTAATTCTATAACATTTTAAAGGGTTCAACTAAAAACTTAAAAATAACATTTTTGATATGATATAAAATACTGCAAGAACATTTTTTGATAACTTTGAAAGAACTTTAAGAGAACATGTTTTTAAACTAGGCCAGTTAGCTGGAATAGCTGATATCTTCATCATGCTGCAAGCGTTCAGCCTTTGTTTTGCAGGTGTGCAGTTACCAGCAGAGAAGATGCAGTGTTTTACACACCTGTCTGTATCAACCTTCACTGAACAGGTTTTTATTATGCACTTTAGAAACTTTAAATCTTCAGTGCATTTTATTTGCCTGAAAAGTCATATTGTTTAACAGCTGTGTACGTCGCCCTGGGCACCACCTTGTTTGTGTGATGTTCGTGTCAGTGTTGAAAATCTCCGCCTCAGTTTCTGAGTTGGAAGTTTGGTGTGAAGTGGTGCTCTATTGAACTTTTACAAGTGGGTTGGAAATTCCGACTTCCAAGTTCGTATGGAACAAAACATTGCTGATCCAAGTTTCACCTCAGAGGGTTTTTTTATATTTGCTTGTATACTTTTCCTACATTCCACTTTTGGGGCTTTTTAAACATGCCTGCGTTACATTATAAGTTTTTGTTAATTTGAGTCATGTTACTGCCGCATTTACATCTATCGCTACTCGCCCATCGCTAAGTGATAACCGTCAATAGAATGTGAATGTGTTCTAGTGATATCGCATCGCTAGTCCTCTCCTTGCCTGTCCTCGTCTCATATCACTAGAACACATTCACATTCTATTGATGGCTACCGCTTAGCGATGGGCGAGTAGCAATAGGTGTGGATGCGTCATTACTGCCGTAATTTGTTCTTGGTCTTGAAAAGAAAATTAACTTTTTAGCTTCTGTTTGCATTTAGGAGATACAGCAGATGTCCACATCAAATTATTTAATGATTAGATAAAGCGTTTATGTATTTTGATGCATGTTGAATGGTTTCACATATTGTACTCTTTTATTTCAAAGACAGTGTTGTCGGAAACAATTGTTCCAATTAGTGTTTATTCCTCGGTCGAGGGACTTGAAGTTCCCCCCTCCCATTTGTTTTAGGACATTGATAAACAATAGCAGCCACTGTCATGACCACATGATCTTTATGATCATAAGAAGAACATCCATTCAGTCTTTGGGAGGCTGTTTTAAAATCATGTTTCACTGTGATTATAATCTTTGTGCTTATAATAAAGTTTTTGTTTTATGGAAAATAATATAAATATAAGAAAATAGAAAAAAATAAGGGTGAGTAAATGATGACACAATTTTCAGTTTATAATTTGGGGTAAACTGTGGGTTGTAGATTAAGACAAAATCTATAAAGTCTCTCAGAGTCTCCCAGTCCAACTTTTGTGGTTTCAAGTACCAGTTTTGAGACCATCGGCTGGTTGCTCTTTGGTCATAACTATGAGGTGATTAAAATTAGTGTCTCATTCCTCCAACCCACTTGCTGCACCACCCAGAAATGCACACATTACTACAACATGAGTGGAACAGGGTCAGTTGGTCACTGCCGCATAGTTGACATTAGCTCTCTGACCTGGCATGAAGGCCAGCAGTGTAGTTGTTGCTATTTCAGGGCGGAGTGGAGAGCAAGTGTCAGTGTGGAACAAGACAATGACTAAACTGAACGGCTTAGACAGCTGCAGGGATTGTAGCTGGGCGGTTTGAACTCCTACCTAAGGACAGAAAAAGACAGAGAGGAAGACAACAGAGCCTCAGAGCAGAATGATGGGAGGAGGCCTGCAGTGGGGATCTATAATAGCAATGTTGTTGTACTGAACAAATTGTGTATTGTCTGTTGTTGCCATAGAAACTATAATTTATACGGGCATAAGGAAACACGCTGCTGTTAACGTGCTGAGTGGGCAGAGTTTGATGATGTACACACATGCAGCGAGTGTTCGTTTGTGCATGTGCGCATGTAAACGTGCACACGTGCTAGTGTGGGAAATAAATAGGTACTTTTCTGAGGTTTGAGGTGCAGAAAGTAATGGTTGCTATAATAGCCTGATGTTATGTGTTTGATTTGAATCAGATAGGGCAGAGTGGGGTAGGATGTCACCCTCTCAATTAGCAAAACATTTCTTTCTTACATGTCCATGTAAGCTGACTTAGTACAGATGATGTACTGATCTGTTATTATCTTCTCAGTCACTGACTTTTGTTTATTTTTAAACAAAGAAAATTATAAAAAAGAAAAAATACAGATTGCTGCTTTTAATAAAAACTGGCACAGTTTTCCCCTCTCTGCCCTCGTACATCAATACATCAATTGCCTAAACTGGTATTTCTCTGGTAACAGCTCTCAGGGTTTGTCAAGAAAAGAGGCACCATGTTGCGCTCGGTGCATTTATTTGTCATCTTTGCATTGTGTTGGGCTAGACAGACAGCAAGAATTCATAATGAGCACAACTGCCTGAGCGGAAATGAGGGACTTTGTGTCTCTGCACACACAAATGTTGTTCAGTAGTTCATTCAGTTTTATGCCAGCCCTACTTCAGGACCCCCTCACACCCTCAATAACAGGCCTGACAAACGTGGTCCCTGCTGGAGGTGACAAATTAATGAAACCCCCTCCCATGTTCTTTTCTCTTCATCGTCCGACTCTCACAGGGAAGAGTTCAGAGTTGGGTGCCAGGCAGCTGTACTCAGAATATTTATGAGGAGCTGTGTGTGGAGGGACGGAAGGTGACGTAGCTCTCATCAACAGCTCTTGAGGACTGCCTGTGAACCGAGACGGCAGGCCTGAATAGAATGAGTGGAACAATCCCAGCATGCACTGGGTGGCACGGCATAGCCTTGTGTTCTTGAAACGCATTGGGAGACTAAAGTAAATCCTTCTGTTTGTAGAACTAAGTGTTTTGTTATATAGGTTTCCTTGTGTTGACTTTGTTGTTCTTAAAAGACTTACAGTTTTGTACATACATCCAGCCATTCAATTAGTGTTGTGGTGTTGTATTTATAAATAAAATAGTTGTGTTAATAAGTACTAATAGTTGCAAGGATATGATATTGGTTTACAGAGTTTGCAATTTTAGACTTTTATCAGTTTAACAATTTTAATTTGTCTTTTTATCTATTTAGGTAAACGTTAATGTGTTTAACATTCTGCAGTACTAAAATACAGCCTTACTGTATATAAGTGTAATTAATATTGTTTTGCTAACTTTGCTTGACTTAGCCACTCAGTTAGACCACTCCCCCTAACAACATGTTAACCAACCCGACATCAGCACACCCATAACATGCACCCATAACATAACAAATCACACATTGTGAATTCAGTTGTATCTGCTGGAAAGTGACATAACATGTGGAATTTATGAAACAAAACACTTAGAACTTTAATAGTTCCCTTAAATGCAACAAAACTTTCATTGTTACAGTTTTTTATTAATAGCTGGTTTATCTGAATAACTGAACTTTTTGTCGAATAATCAAAATGCAAGGTACAGAAGTCCCATTCCAGAATCAAAGCAGCCAATGTTACAGTACAAATAGCCTGGTACATAGCATACAAGGGTCTTTTGTCTTTTCTTTGCAGAACAAGAATCATCACAGAGCTCTGTTGCTTTTGTGTAGCTTTATCTCAGCAATTATGCATCAGTTGCTGTGTGTTTAAAGCAGAGACCCAGAGGTGTATATTTACCCCTAGATACAGTGTAACCTCATCCTGGCCATACCATACCCCCAAGACATCTACACAAATAGAGATCTAAAGGGAAGTTACAGTAGACTGTCAGGAATCCATGTGTGTATGTCTACTGTATGCTGCATAACCTAGATTTTTCACTTTATGCTCCAGATCACAGTGCCAGGCAGGGTTATGATGCTTATAGTATGTGCTGATCTAGTTATGTACAGAATCGGTGTTTCTCTCACATCAGTGATCTCGTAGCCTCATTACCCTTCGTTGTCATCATCCTGCCCTGCTGTGATGCATTATGGGAAGTTGGAGATCAGATACAGTATAAGGAGATCAGGCATCATCTTGAAGGCTTTACTGTAAAACAGATTTTTGCTATTTCTGGATTATTGCACTTGACTGAAATGACTGATGATGTTGAGGTTCCTGGACTCCATTAGATCGCCTCCAGTTTCTAAAAGCCTTTCTCTGTGTTATAGGCTGCAATGGGCTCAGGTGGCATTGAGCAGTTTATAACATTTGCGCTCTAAATGTGTGCCTTAGGGGGGTCTTATTAATCTGTAATGCTATTTTCAGTAACTATACACTGGAGATTAAATGACTCAGTGCTTTAGAGAATGTAGCGAGACAACACGGCTGTATTCAGAAATCCTAGCAAGTCATAAAATTGATACCTCAGATTCCCTTTTTGCATAATGTTTGCGTGCAAGTGTTAGCATCGCCTAGAATGCATTATAACCTAATTTTAGGGTTATGTACATTTAAAAATAATTAACTAATCCACTTATAGTACACTGTAGCATAAGTAGCAACAACTTTGGCATTTTAATTACACTTAAGTATGCAAAATGTGGCCCTAAAATCATATAGTGGTATGCACCTTTCAACCTGACCTGCATGTGCAACTTTATATCAAAACGCAACTTTGTATTTTGCCTACAGAATCTGTTTAGCTACATGCCTGGATTTAAACCAAATGCGCTCATTTCCACACATCCCTTCCCCCTTATCTGTGCTGCTGACCTTTCTCTTACCCAGAATTCTCTCTTCGCCCCTGCAGGAGTGTCATCCCGCTTTCCAGACATCATGGCTTCTGGCACTCACTCTCCTGGAGGACCCAACGGCATCATCAGGAGCCAGTCATTCGCTGGATTCAGCACCCTGCAGGAGAGACGCTCACGGTGAGCTCACGTCCTGTCAGATGCTTAAACACTTCCTTAATCGCTCGATTATTGCTCAAGATTCTCCAAATACAGTTAAAACATCTTTTTGTCAGTGTGGAAGACAAAACTGCATTTTCAAACGAATTCAAACTGACTTTGTAAGCATTTGCAGGCATATGGATACAATGGTTTGAATTACCATAACTTTGCATAATGTTGAACAGCGCATTAGATGTTACAGTTTTGAATGATTTAAGCCCACAGGAAAATAAAGTTTGTAGAGGGCTCTAGTAATGTTTTCCATCTGTAAAAATGTTTAATAGATATAAAAAAGATGCAACTTTCAGTGGGGGACAAATTAATGTTGAATCAGAGTTTTGAATCGATTCATTGATTCATCACTTTGATTATGAAAATGAATTACTATATGTGCCATTTTTGCTACTAAAAATTAAATGAGATTCTAAAAACATTTGTCATAATGTTGGCAAACTCACAAACTGTGGGGAAAGGAAAGATTAAAATCTTATGAAAATTGTGCAAATAGTTCTGAATTCTAAAAATCTGTGTATTAAACCAAAAATAAGTGTGAAACGGTTATAGCATTAGAAAGTGTTTGTGTGTGTTAGCATGACAGTGTGCATTGTGAGCGAATGACCCTTGGGCAAAAACGTGTGCTCATTCTACACATTGGCCTAGATTTACTGCGTCAGATCTCCAGTGCTCTTTTGCCTGCGTGACACGTTCAGGCATGCCGTACCACCAGCTGCCATTGTGTCATAAAGAAATAAGAATATGGGATATTATTAGATGTGGAGAGGACTGTCAGTTCACATCTGAGCTGAAGCAGCATGCATTTCAACAGAAGTCTTAAATGTCAAGAGGTGTTGAGGAAGATTGACATTATAAATGGAGCTTTACCAGCTTTATTTCTGCTTTTTGGAGGTTTAGATGTCATTATGGCTCTTTGAAGGCTTTATATAAGCAAAGGAGGTAATTTTCCATGTAGATGAGTGGCAGCACAGACCACCAGCCCACAGGCTTGATACTGCTCACTAGCTTCTATACTAGGAGTTCTAGCAGGATTAAGTAAAGAGAGTTGGATGTAGGGTTCTACATAAAGCTATGGATCAAGCTCATCCCAGTCACGTTTCACCCCATCAAATGCCCACCAGAGCTCATCCAAATGAGCAGCAGCTTCTACAGTGCATTCCAGCTATACCAGTACAAGTACATGTGCTGTGAATCAAACCCATGACCTTGGTGTTGCTAGCACCACCCTCTACCAGAGCTATAGGAGCAGCAACCACAAATTAGAGAGAAGACTGTGATTCTTTACCTGATTCAAAGTAGTAGGACACAGCAGTTGGGTAGATTCCAGTGGTTCAGTATGAGTGGTCCTAAAATGGCTTTATTTTCTTCAGTTTTTCTTTTCTCAGTCTTTTCTCAGTCTTCTTTTCTCATTTTGACCAGGACACATACTCAGTAGGTTTCGTGAGGTTTGTGTTTCTGTGTTTTCAGGTGTAACTCCTTCATGGGAAACTCAGCTGTGCAGAAGAAGCCCATCTCAAAGCCCAGGAAGGCCCACGTATCCGGGCACAAGTCCAGCAACAGCAGCAGCTCACGAGATCCACAGCCCAAAAGAGTGGAAGAAGTTTACGGGGCCCTTAAACAAGGCCTGGAGTGAGTATCTCTGATTCACAGTTCTCTTGCCTGTAGTTTTCTCTACTTTTTTGACAGTCACACTCTCTCCCGGCCATCCACATACTCATATGCACGTTGACTAGACAGACCAGCATTAGTCAGGCTCTTATACAATTGTTGTATATAGTCATTGCTCAGACTGCTCCACAGTGTTCTGATGTCTTTCTTCATCATCTTCTCTTTCTGCCAGTGAGTATCTGGAGGTGCATCAGACAGAGCTTGATAAACTCACTTCCCTAATGAAGGACATGAAGAGGAACTCCAGACTGGTAAGACAGGATATGACATCACTGACATTATGTCAATGAATGCTTCAAAGTTTGAAATGTTATGAATCCTTTTTCAGAGGTTTTGAGCAAATAAAAGTTTTTAAATGACAAAATGTTAATTTGTTAGCATTTTTACTAATTTTACCTATTCATGCCTTTTTTTTAGGGTGTGCTGTATGATCTGGACAAGGTAGGTACCTTAAACACTTTCTTAAACACCTTCTTAACTGAAGTTAACTCGTCTTAACCTGTTTGAGAACTTTGAAAAAAGGAAGCATGTACCAGGAAAAATAAGCAGCTTTGCATAAGTGATGGGCTGCATTCCTGCATCAGCGAGTCGTTATTGCGACATTCTAATCGCTGCATGTGTCAGCCAGTGTTTAAAATTAGGAACATTAAACTTTCAGCTAATAACTGTCTGATGTTTTTCTCTCTTCTCTGGCAGCAAATTAAGACCATAGAGCGATACATGCGACGACTGGAGTTCCACATCAGCAAGGTGAATAATTAGTTGTTTTCTTTTAGTTATATCTGTGCTTCCATCATCTGATGTTTTATGAATCTGAATAAGTGAGGGCAGTACACCAATGCAGTTACATGGTACTGTGGCGCATGGCTAGTGTTTCCTAAGAACATGGGTGCTCTGTGTTTCCAATGTCCTCAATTAGTTTGATTCTCCTGGCTTGGCATTCTCCACTGTCTGGGGTCCTGCTGTGTTCCTCTTGCAGTGTTATACAGGTGTCAGGTTGGTGTCTGCAGTAAACAGTAGTGCTTATTCGCAACTCTGTGTGCATGTAACCTCAAGGTAGTTATGGCAACCAGATGATGAGAGCTTTGAGGCTGTTGAAGAGCAATTTGGAGCTCAAATTAGACCTATGCACTTGAAGTTAGCTCCACATTCAGCTGGTCCACAGGAACACTTGAAATTGTGTGGTGTATAAAGCGTCTCAAAGGAAGAAGCGAATCACAGTTTTTTTGTTTACAGTCTTTGTGGTTATAAAGAACATTCTGTGTCTGATCTGTGGTAATTTGCAGAAGTATTTTGTTTTCTCCTGTGTTTGACGCTGTTTACGATTGGCTGGATGTAGGTCAAAGCAGTTCCCCTGAGTGACAAGTGTTCCTCTGATGGCTGAATTCAGGGTGTTAATGAGCGTGTGCAGTTCTTATTAGTGGGAAATGTGTTTCCTTGATCATTTGTAGCAATTTAAGAGATGAAGAAGATGAGCCATGCTGCCCTGTTTATACTGCAAGATCACATTTAAAGTAACAGAAAAGATTATCACAAATGAAGTCGTATAAACATCTCAACTGTTTCTTCTAGACAGCACTGAGAATAAATACAGAACAAATGCCTCTCGCATGTATCTCCTGTGTGTACTGTGTACAATCTGAAATCTGTGTACAATCTGTGTACAATCTGAAACAAAGTCTGCGATTAAATGTCAGAGACTGATGTCAGAGAATGTTACATAAACGTTTCCAAAACCCAATGATCTGTGCTGTGTGATCCACAATAACTGTTACCTCTATACTGTGGGCCAATATTTGTTAGTTTTGTTTCTCTTAATGTCTTTTTATGTGGAATTGTAGGAGAAACATCTGAGATAACATACATGAATGAAACATCACTGAGAATCCCAATGAGGATTATTTTCTGGGATGACGAGAGTATGATTTTAATAATGTTAGGTTAACTGTGCCTGTGCAGGTTAACTTTATGCAGAAAGACAAAATAAAAGTCCTCTGTGGTATTGGCTGTCTTGTTTAAGTTGTTTTCCATTGCTTAATGAATGAAGAAAATCAAGTAAGGACGCACATGCAAGGATGTAATCAAATCCAAATGGCTCTGATGCTGTTGCTTTATGTCTCAAAGCCTCTATTTAACACAGTCAGCAGAATGATACAGAAACACATTGATCTGTAAGTGCTGTGGGTAAATGGAGCACTGATGCTGTAGAACAATCTATATTCCTGTCATTATAATATTATGACTCTTCTAACGCTGTGTGCCACTCAGAAAGGACTCCAGTCCAGTGGCGTGTTTTAAAAACAACAATGCAGCCCTACTTTTCCCACATGCCCACAGGAAGTTTAGCAATGCCAACAGGAAGTTTAACAACAGGTTGAGCAGGTGTCATTTAGAGGAAAGGTAACATTTGCAGGCTTAGTCTTGCAGAGGAATTTAAACTACACTCTGTAAATGAACTGGAGTGACCTCGTGGTACCGTCGTGACTACACAGCCACCTATAGGAATGTTGAATCATGTGCCTCAGCCTGCCGTCACATATCTGTCCATCTCTTCTGTTCCCCTCCATATTGTTTGATCTGGGCTTTGGACCCCAAAGAGTGTTTAATGTGGGTGAATTATTGGAGGGTTTAAACTTTATTTAATCTGGTATTACTGGGCTTTGTATAGTAGGGGGGTTATATCCTTAAACACCCATAGCTTAAGAGGATTTGTTCACCAGCCAGATGACTTAGTCCCTTTAAAATACTCATTGCACATGTTTTTGTGGCATATTTGGACCAGCTGTGTGCTTTTGGCTTGTTATTTGACTCAGTAGGCTTTAATCCGAACCCCCACACTTGTGATGGACACAGTGCTGCCAAACAGCTGTTCTCACATGCATGGGTGGGTCGAGGCGCGCCTCAGACCTCTGCTGCCAACTAAAATGAAACCGGTGTCTGAAAATGCGGGAATGACTGTTTGCAGAAATGTGAATCTGGGTGTGTGTAATTCAGTGCCTCAGATTCCTCAGATCTTTCCAAACACACTTAACTAAAACAGTGACACACACTTTAAGTCTTCTTGAGTCTTCGGTCTTAAAGCCTGTAGTTTTTTTATGACCAGGCCAACACATAATCTGACGACTTTATTTGCATTTTCTACACTAATTTTATGGAAAATCTGTAGAATTTAAATAAAATAACATAAATAACATGGTAAAATGTAATCTGTTGAGTTTTTTGGGGGGATTTTGTGGAGCAACTCATTGCTTAGCTTGTTTGCCGACCTCTCTGCTAGTCTAGCTCAGGGGAAGTGGGCAGTCACTGTTGGGCTGACTGTTTCACTCACTCCGAGCACAGCCTCTGAGAACAAATGCTGCAGGCACAACAGATGAGATTGAAATCAGTCATTAAACAGACATTAATATTTAACTGAGGCAATATAAGTTTGGCAGCATGCATGAAGTGGATTGTAATAGCTCTGTTCATCATAAGAAACTCCCATTTGGAATCATTCCATGGATGCCTTCGGGAATATTTGGGATATCATTGAGCATCGGCATGCTGACAGATTTGTGGTATCTACATTTCTATGCCAGGGTGTATATCATGAGCAATCAAATTTACTTTGGTCTTTTGAAATAGAATAAAAATGAGGTACTACTTCCTGCCAAGTCCAACAAGACGATCTGTTGAAACTGAGCTAATAATTCCTAAACATTCCTGTGTGGCATCCATGTCTACATGTTCTTCCGAAGGATCCCAACCTCAATGATCAGCAGATGTAAAGTATCTGATAATATCAGTATACATTTACCAGCTTGTCTGGCACATTTTAGGATGTTTTGCAAACCTGTCACTATGTATTGCAGGCTGTGCAAAGAGGCTGTTTCCAAAATACTGCGTAACTATGTTGGACCCTACATGGGGTTTCATAGTAAGTAAATACTTTAAATCACTGGTATTAATTTTACATGCAAAAAGGGTCCTTAGATATGAGTAATTTAGTCCTAAAACATTTTCATTTGCATTTAATTTCTAAGCCAGTGAGAGAAAGGTTAAAAATGTTAATAAAAGCATTATAATGACAGTTTTTCACAGAATATTTAAGTGCACTGCAGGAAAAAAATATATAGTTTAAATTATGTATGATATGGGGCCTCTTTAAGTGTATATGCTGCTGATAGCTGGAGTTAAGGAAAATTGTGTTGTTCTGTAGATTTATTCATTGCCAGAATGAAGCTCATAAAAATTCACTCATCAGACAGGAAGCACAAGGCTCAGGGCGGTCGTGGTGATTCATTTTACATGCTGTTTAGCTGCTATGGCAGATGAGAGAATATCAGACTACATTTTTATGGAGCCATATAAACAGGCAGCTGTGTACCACAGCAGGGCAGTGATTGGTGATGGTGCGAATGTGTGTGTGGTATGGTGGGATTATAGCATGTGGTGGAGTTCTCCAGACTTGGGTGGGGCATTTTCTTCTAGTGTAATTAAAACCACAGGACCACCGTCCAGACACTCTATCCACACACACACACACACAAAAACAGTTTCTCTAATTTGTGCCACTTATAAACACATGGCAATACACACAAAAAAGCCACACATTAATTTTTCATGTCCCTTAGCTGCATGTGTTTGAATATTTCCTTTTGATTTCGTATCTTGACATGTTTTGTGTCGTCCAATAAGAAGATAAACTTCCAAATACAGAAGGAGTCTGGGTTCCTCACTGGGGAGAATTTTAGTATGTTCGTAAATACATTTTTCTATAGCTATTGCTTTGCTTTATACAGTTCAGCGTAAAGTCCAGTTAGACAATAAGTTGTACAGTTATTTTTAATGAAATGATAGAATAATTGGGAAATCATTCAGATCAATCACAGAAGTGAGTGTTCTAAATCTGAATCTGCTGTGATGATTCACTCGCTCACTACATATAGTCTATATTATTCTATCATTTCATTAAAAATAACTGTACAAGTTATTGGCTTCCTGCATCACAGGAAGTCGCTGTTAGTTCTTTCCTTTAGTTACAGTCTTTATCTTTATTCCTGTCCCTTTATTTTCACGTTTCCTGCTGCCCCTTACGGCTCACTTGTTCTGTCACTTGTGTTCTGTCTGCTCACCCCCTTTTGCCTTTCTCTCTCTCTCTCTCTCTCTCTCTCTCTCTCTCTCTCTCGCTCTCGCTCTCTCTTTCTTTATATAGCTTTATTAGCATGGTATAAAATAATATTTGCCAAGTTAAAGAACCATCAAATACACATTTATACACAAATAAACAGTAAAAACAGAGAAGTGTATAAGAATATATTCACTGTCTCCACCTCCATCAATCTCTCTCTCTTTTTGGTAGGACTAGCATAGATAATTTGATCCGCCCAGTGTTCACTGAGTTGTGAATGTGTTAAATGTGCATTTTCATAATAAAGGCCGTGGCTACTAGCCGCTGGTCCGTCACAGGAGTTTGGCATAAGCGGTTGTCCCGAGGGCTGTTGAGATACATTATTGTGTTTGCTTTTGAAGCGCTCAAATTCATTTTTCTAGCCGGAATACAGTATGACACTCCATTGTGCTGACAGAATGTTACAGTAGATTGTAAAGCTGTGTTTCAGCCATGAATGGGACACCCCAGGGCTCTGTAATAATGTATGTCAATGCTTCAGACATCAAAGGAAACGTTTATGCAATCTATAGTGAAGGCTGCCACATGCGTGAGTGTGTGATGCTTTTGTGTAATTTTCGAGTTCTCTGTATTAATACTGTGTGTTTGTGTGTTTTGTACAGGTTGATGAGCTGTATGAGGGCTTTTGCATTCAGAGGCGGTTGCGTGACGGCGCTTGTAAGATGAAACAGGCCTTCACTGCTTCACCCTCCACTAAAGGCACACGTGAGAGCTTGACCGAAGTCAACCGCAGATATAAAGAGTACACAGAGGTACATCATCTGCCTGTCTTACTGTCTGCTTCACTTTTGTTCCGTTCACACTGCAGCAGAAAACTGTTGTCACTTCAGTTTGGACTTTGAAATATATGTTGCAACTTGTGTGTGTTCTAATCAATGTGTTTAATCAAATGTGAGGACTACCAAAAGATGAGAAACAACATCACACTTCTGTTAAGATACTTAGATAAAGACTGGCTGATCTCATATATGCTGCTACACACAGTGGCTGATGTGGTTTGTTTAGCCTAATGAATGTATGTGTTCCTCAGAACATGAGCACTTTTGAGGCTGAGCTGGAGAACCTGTTGGGAGAGTTTCATATCAAAATGAAAGGTACAAGATTGCTGGTTTGATTGTGTTTCTTTCCGTTGTGGATAGATTTCAACTTTCCCTCAACTTTTTTTAACCCCTCTGTTTCTTACCTCAGGATTGGCTGGTTTTGCCAGGCTTTGTCCCGGTGATCAATATGAGGTGGGTTGTTTATAAAATTGGGACATTTAAGTGTCATGCCATTTTTTCCAGTAATACAACCATGTATCTGTCTTCTACCACATTACTAAACGTCTGTCGTAATTGCCTGCTGTTCTGCCAAGTACATCGAGTACATCCGTAATCACGGTTCTCCTAGCAACGTTTTCTGTTCCCATTATATACAACACAACCCAATTAGAGTTAGTAAGGCTGTACAAAGCCAAAACTGAAAACTCCCTTTCCTTTACTGCTCTGACACAGTTGCTTTGCTAGATTTTTCCTAATTCTGTCATTTTATGATCGCAAAACTTTTATTTCGTTTCTCTTCCTGGCAGATTTTCATGAGATACGGGCGGCAGAGGTGGAAGTTGAAGGGGAAGATCGAGGCAAACTCAAAGCAGAGTTGGGATGGAGAAGAGATGATTTTCATGCCCCTCATTACCGACCTCATCAACATCAAGGTGGGCTGAAGTCCACACTGTCATTAACTTTCACAAAAAAAAACTTCTCTGGTCATCTGGATCAAAGAGACTGCATGAAAAACCAAACCCCAACATATTAAAGATTTTGAATTAAATTTGTGACCTTTGTTCCATGTTCATACTGACCAACCAGGTGACGGAGTTGAAGGGTTTGGCCACTCATATTTTAGTTGGGAGTGTGATCTGTGAAACCAAGGACCTCTTCACCGCTATGCCTCAAGTGGTAGCTGTAGATGTCAATGACCTGGGTACCATTAAACTTAACCTGGAGGTCGCCTGGTTGTAAGTGACTGTTATCTATTAAAACAAGATAAGATAGCTTTTAAATACTGTAGTTGAGTTGACTGTTTTGTCACAATGTGATGTGCTGCCCTCTTTTGGACAGTCAAAAAAAAACTATCTAAAACTCTATGCTTTAATATAAATGTAAATAATAATCCTGTTAATGTTATATATGACTTGTTTTTGCAGTCCATTTGATGTGGAGGATCTTACCCTGTCTTCTGGAAACATAAGCAAGACCACTGCCCTTCAGAGACGGGTGTCTGTATACAGCCAGGGAACACCCGAGACGCCCACTTTCCAGGACACCTCTTTCTTTGTGAGTTTTATACATTGCACATTGGCATATACACATCCCCTCGGCCCCCCACAACACAACCAACAACAATACCTCAGTACTAACCCAGCCTTAACAGTAGCTGATCATTTTGGATGTTTTGTTGAATATTACAATGCTTCCCAGCTAACAATTTTAGGTTGTAAGAACATTTCTCTGACAGTTCCATTAAATAACAAAAACGTTTAAAATGTTATTTTAAAAGCAACATTCAAATCGTCCAGCTTTTTAGACGTTGTATTAATGTTATTGCTTGGTCATAGAAGCTTATTAAAACATTTTGTAATTCTGTAATATTTTTGAAACGTTCCACTAATTATTAAGAACATTTTTAATATATACAATATATATAATGTCAAAAAAGTTTAACTAGCGTTACTGCAAGAGTGTTTTTGTTAACTTTGATAGAACGTTAGCCAACGTTCTGAGAACGTTCCCTGTTAGCTGGGTTTCAGCTTGTGTATGAATGCTTGTGCCTAATTTAAACTGCAGTCTAATGAATTGTAACACATGGTCGTTGTGTGCGTGCATTAACGTTAAAGAAGTGGCAGCCGCGGCGATGGGAGGGCCAGCGTCTCTCGTTTTTTCACACGCTCAGAGAGACTCTCATAGAGAAACTAAGACGCAGTCGCTCTTTTGGCGACCTGGCTGCCCTGCGACCTCGTTCAAGGTCCAGTCTGGAAGTCTATGTGAGTCAGGTCATCGTGTGCCCTGCCGTTCTGAGTGAACTTGTGCATGTGCCTTTAAATTTTGTATCTTGTCTTTGCTTGCGTGATTTGTTTTACTCTAGTGTCACGTTCCTCACCCACATTCACATCATTTCTTCTCACTTCTGTTCACACACAAAAACTTCTCAACTGTATCATGAACTACTTCATGCTTTGTGTGCAATCAAGTGTGTTGAAATTTATAACATTTCCAAAGGACTTAAGAATTGCAATTTAGCCTTTTTACAATGTTTGTTGTATAGCATATATCTGTTTGGATTGAAATTAGCTTTACTGTCTTGGTGTTCTGATACTCCTGATTAATAAGGGAAAGGCCTGGCAAGAAAACT
Source organism: Ambastaia sidthimunki (assembly GCA_036877625.1). Lineage (NCBI taxonomy): Eukaryota > Metazoa > Chordata > Actinopteri > Cypriniformes > Botiidae > Ambastaia > Ambastaia sidthimunki. The sequence goes on along the minus strand of JAZGTK010000022.1, from coordinate 280,065 downwards.
GGCACAGTGATGGCCAATATTGGCCACATAAAGTCAATTATTGTAATATTCTAGCCATATATATTTAGTATATATGAACTATATGCAGTATTCAAGTTAATACATTTTAAATCACCAACAAAAATATTACTTGTATCTCCAAGGCCTTGGTCAGCCCATTAAACAATTACAGTGAATAAATGACATGAGGAGCTGTATTTACCGTCTCTGTTATTTCTTTTTTCCTGTTTACTTCACACAGTCCACTTTACCAGACGACGTCTTTGAGAACGGAGGTTGCGGCGTGGCTGAATGCAAACGCCTTTCATTCACCTTTTCAGACACCCCCACCTCGAGCTCTGCCCCCGTTCAATCAAACCCTGAGATCATGGTTACGCCCCCTGAGATGGACCCACCCTCTCAGCCAACTCCTCCCTCGGAGGACCAGCCGACTGAGGATGAGGGAGGTGAAGAAGGGGAAGAGAGCGGAAGTGTGAGTGCCAGTGTGGCCAGTGCCAGTGAACCAGATCTGGAGTGGGACCAGGTTGAAGGCCAGGGGCCCGGCACAGGCTCTGGGGCCCTCTCTCTGTGCTCTGAGAGTCAGCTGTCAGTGGTGGGACCAGAGGATGTGGTGTTCCTGGAGCCTAATGTACCTGATGATACATTGGAGCTGAAGCCAGTGGAGCTGGATGGAGAGGAAGGCAGTCTGACCAGGCAGCTTGTAAGAAGGTTGACCTCATCTGAAATGCTGCCTGAGGCTGGTGCTGTGAGCTGGGCTGGAGAAAGCAGCAGGGCTTACCTGGAGAGCAGCCTGGAGGAAGCCATCCAATCCTTGCTTCTACGGCTGGAGAGCTTGGGCCAGCGCTGCGCGGAGCTACAGGACTTGGAGCAGGAGGTCATGAGGCTTGAAGACCTGCTTAAGGTGAGTAGATGTGAGTAGAGTAGATTGTTTTCATGTCTCAGGAGGTTTGAGGTCTTCTTTCCTAGTAACTGTTATGTCACAAAAGTAGTTTTCATGTGGAACTGGATTAACTTGATCATTTAGACATCTTCCACTCAGGTGTGCACTAGGAACTGTACTCCAGTCAGTTTCAAAGGGGGAGACGTCTGCGATTATTTTTAGTTTAAATAATATAGTGTGAAAGCTGGCCACTGGGAAAAAGATGTGAGAGTCGAATTCAGATTCAAGCAGTCATAGCAAGTGTGAACACATCAAATTCAAATCTGCCTGTCTATAGCTGATGTTCTGTTTGGACAGGCCATGAAGGATGTTGTTTCTCCTCAGTGTCGGATACCTGCTCATAGGAGCCGTTCATCAAGTCTCAGTTTGACCGTGGAGAGCGCTCTGGAGAGCTTTGACTTCCTCAACACATCTGACTTTGATGATGACGACATGGGGGATGATGCTGGAAATCTCTCACGTTCTGTGTTCTTCGACATGGAGTCAGAGAGATTTGGGTGAGAACATCTGTTACTGTTGATGTCAGTTATGTCCAGATGAAATTATTTTGGAATGTATTTCTGCTAATGACTTCTGTACGTGGTGCAATGGGTTCTGCAGCGCCCCCGGTGGTGATATTGTATCTTGCACGTCCAACAGATCAAGCCAACATCCAGAAGCAAGAGGTCACCTGAGTGAAGCTTTGACAGAAGACACTGGTGTGGGGAACAGTGTGGCCGGCAGCCCCCTGCCACTCACCACCGGGAACGAGAACCTAGATGTTGCCATCGTTATTCATCTACAGTACTGCAATCATCTCATTCAGGTGCTTTTTATATGACCTCTCATTGCTGTGAATATTTTTATTCACAATTGTTATTAAAATTCCTTCAGCTTGAATAAACCATGAGTGTTTGCCTAGTGTCTTTTGTGCTTTTTGTTGATTTCCTCTTTTAAAACCACAAACATAATCATTCAGCAGATGTCACAGTTTATTATAAAAAAGTTATTTATTGATTAATTGATTACAAAATATACTAACATTTGGGTGTGTATGTAGTTGTTGACCTCAGATGGAAGCCAGTGGAAACGTAAGACGTACCTGCACAAACTTGCAACCCAAACGCTGCTATTGGAGGAACTCAGTGAGAAGAACTTTGACAGACCGGCAAGCTTCAGTACAGCATCTGATGGTAAGAAGAACCTCAAGTGCTTTCTTAGACATTTTGTTCACGTGACTGCATTTGGCAGACACTTCTATTAGACTCTTGCAGTGCATTGAGGGTTCTCAGTTCATGTTTTCCCTGGGACTCGAACCCATGACCTTGCCATTGCCAACCTCATGCGCTGCCAGTTAAGCTACAGGGTCACCAATTGATGATATCATCATTCTGTTTTATCTTGTCACAAGAACTTAAAAACAAGAACTATCACCCAAAAGCCAAACTTTTCAATCTTTATGATGCCAAGGACCCCCAAATATGATGAACCTTTTGTGAGGGACCCCCTTCCTAAAATATATATCCATATATATATATTTTTATGTTTTTGTTTTGCCTTTTTTCATTCTAAAACGTTCTGGGGACCCATTAAAACCTCCTGGGGGACCAGAGTTTGAAAACCCCTGTTCTAACATATTACTAACTTCGACATAATAAGTCCAAAAACACAATGGTTAATGTTACCACATTTCTTGATTTCTTATTCAGTGCTGCCTGGGTTGGTGGAGCAGCCAGACCTGTTGTCTCTGTGGAGTGAGTGCAGTGGTGGCATGTTTCATACTACACTGGAGCAAATGTTAAAGCACATGCATCTTAGCTTTGCTTTACCACTGCAAGAGTTTCTGCCTCATTCCGTGGACTCAGGTAACGACCAGTTACTGTTACTGCTTGTTTATTTGCATAACATCGGTTTATTATTTTTGAGTGTGACAGTTGCATCTGCATTCAGCTCTGTGTTTGTTTGTGTATGCAGTGATATGGATGGTGGTGAGTGAGATGGTGGACAGGAGCGATCTCGCCTCATCCTCGTGTCCTTCACCCTCAACTCTGGCACAGGAAGTCCTCACTGTATTTCAGTTTCATAGCTACACTGTTGAACGAGGTGTCACAGACATGGGGCAACACCTGCTGGATTTAGCCAAAGAGAGTAAGACTCAGTTTGGGTTGATAGATTATTAGCATACATTAAATTAAAATATCTTTTCAAAATATTCAAGACAATATCTCTTTTTGTGTCCAAACCAGTCTCGTTTGCAGAGGCCCTGAGCTGTGGGGATACAGAACGCTCTCTAACGCAGTTACAGGAAGTGTCCGTCACCTCTCTCCAGCCCCGCCCTCAAACCCTGTGGGCTGTGGCTGGGCTGCTGACCTCAGATGACCCAGAACTGAGCAAGGCCGCTGACACCTTCCTCTCCTCTGCTGCCTCACACAAGACCTTCAGGTCAAAGGTCAGTCTTTACCAGACTGTGTGTAGCCCATGATTGGCTGTTGATGGAGTTGTTTCATTGGTTGAGCCTTGATTGGCATATGTCTGCTGTCTGAATATAAAAACAATAAGGGTACTTGTAAATGGTCAAATAGTTAATGTAGTCTGTGTGTGTGTTTTTTATGTTGTATAGGCTGTAGATTGTTACACACAAGCCTTATCAGAAACAGGACTACACACACCCAAAACTGCATGTGCTGCTCTAAGCTGCTTACAGGTCAGTTTGATTACATAATTTAAACTATAATGGAAGCAATTTATTCATGATTAATGACTGTGATTGGATGACCTCTCTCTGTATTGGTTTGTTGGCAGGCTGTGGAGAGCATTGATGCTGTGGTATCACTGTGTGACTCAACTGATGAAGAACTTCACCAGGTTGCCATAGAAACCCTCCTCACTTTTGGTATGCTTTCTAAGTGAACCCTAATCATATGCACTGGACTAATTATTAGCAGGATAAGTGTGATTCCGTATATATGCTTTGTTATTAGCACAATTTCCTGTGTCTGCATATTTCTTGTTAAAACATGAAGTTAGGGATAGGCATCAAAGGGCCTCTACTTTTTTAAACAGCCTGTATCCTTTAGTTTACATCCCAAACTGTGGTATTTATGTATGTATATGTTTTAACCTTCCTGCAACTTTGAGTAGCATACAGATGGCCTCACATACATGCTAAGAGACAATAAGCCATAATCCATCACCTCTTTTTTCTGCTTTCATTTTATTAAGGTTTAAGTTCAAGTTTACTGCATCATATTAAATTGTTTGTATGTGTTTTGCTGTCAGGTGAAGAGGGCCGACTGGCATACGAGCAGCTGGACACAGTTCCGAGAGAGATGGTACGACTGGGTACTCGCCGCGGTAACGCTGTTACCACTTCATTTTAAAAAGTCTAATCCACACAGAAACCTGCTTCTGTTGTAATTTCACTGTTTTTGCCCCTGTGATCCTGCAACCTGTGTACAGAACGTTAAAACGCTCTGTTAGAAAAGTGATAAAGGGCTTTGGGCTTTTGCTTTATTTCTGCCCTTCCTGTCACAGAAATCTCAGCTGAAGCCGTCTTGTATATTTTCACTGGATATTTTCATTAGTATTTTTTGTTTCACAGCCACCAAAAGTTAGTTGCTGATTGAACAATAAGGGTGTTTAATACTAGTATTTAGTTGCAGGTATTATTTGTACATTTCACAAATGGAGGCATGTGTGTTGCAAATCTAATTGTAATTTTATCCCGGGAATTTTTTGTTTTGTCTGCATATGCTGTTCCGTTTCAGGGATTATAAGGGACAGTTTTTATGCTCCCCGAGTCTAAGAGTCTAATTGTATTTTTGTGAGATTTTTGAACCTCTTGGAAGGGAAATATTTCAAGCACGCTCAGCTCCTACTTTCCTTTGCTGGTCGTATGGACTGTTGACCAATGAGGACAGTGCATCACTGATTTATAGATCACTTGCTTGCCTTTTACCTGTCATGCAGTACTATCATATAACTGTCGGGTATGACGGAGGAGGCCAGGCGGGTGGGCAAACATCCAGCGAGTATTGCATCAGTTGCATTTACTGTGGTACTAATGCTTGTGTATGTGGGATTTTACAACTAAGGGCTGTGTCATGATGGTCTAAGCCCTTATACAGTATCTGAAATGCACTTTTTATGCTATATACAGTCAGAGAGGAAAATGATACATTACTGTGAATTTTGGTTTGTGCATATATGAAGATTTGGAGGTATAGCGCTCTGTAATCCAATTTGCTTCTGTGCCTATTGTTACTGTACTACTGAGTCATGTGACTGTAATATCATTTTATTTATATTTATTCAATTTTCTTTTAAATTTAAACAATTTTAAACAGTGCAGTGCTCTCATTTCCCTCTATTAACATTGAGAACCGATTGTATTAAAGACTTAACATGTTTATAATGTTCTTTGCGGATTTACAGTACAGGTTTGGTATTACCGAGGGCCTATTCTTCATAAAATATTAACTCAGATTTAACTTTTTTATGTATTATAAGATGTCTTATTGATCTTTTAAGTATATATGCTAATTTCTACATGTGAAAGTTATACAGTATTTGTGTTTAAGGAGACCTCTCATGTTTTTTTTATCTCTCAGTATGCTTACAAAATGAGGAAACACTCTTTGCTTGTCTCGCTCTATGCCGTTTAAACACTCAGTGTTTTGCAAGCTCTCAAATGTGAATTTATGTTTGTATGACAGTGATTTTGTAGATCACCCTGTTTTCACAAAAAGCATTTTTCTACCACATTAAAAATAGTACCAAAGCAGGGCTTAAATGCATTCATCAAAAGAGCACATTTACAGTAGAAAGTACTGTACAGAGTACATCAAAGTTACTGTGGGTAAATGCTTCAAAAGCACAACTGAAATGTTTCGGTAAGATTGTTTCTTAACACAATTATGTGGCATCTACTGCACAATGTTCTAAAGCCATAATGATAGAGTCAATATATTAAGGCTGTTGTGTCTTTACTATTTATCATTTATCTACAGTATATATTCAAAATAACGGTTTTGTTTTCTTATTCAGTCACTGCATTTATCACCAAGGCTGCATTTTCTTGTTTGTCTAAATACCAGTTACAGTATTTGGACCCTGGATTGGTGAACATTTCTTTCTTTGCAGAGATAACAAATCCAAACTAAAAGATAGTTTATGTTTTGCCCTCAATTCACATCAGAACAAAGCTCAGTGAATTTAACCACATTGTTTTTGTTCTTATAAACCTCATTTAACTGTAAATCAGTGTCTTGGTAGGAAAGCTGTTGTTACTATGGTTTTGTATGACAGTCAGCAGTGTTAAAGACTTGGTCCGCTTGTAGTTGCAATAGCTGTAGCTACTACTGTCTGAATGAATGCGGTTTCAAAATTTCACTTAATGTTATGATTTTGCTAATGTTTCCTCACTGTTTCTTCTCTTAAAAGTGGCAATAAAATTTATTTTTGCATAATTATCAGATTATGGCATTGCATGTTTTCCCCCCCCCCCAAAGTAATTCAAAATATTACTTATTTTTTGCTTTTATAGGTACTACAGAACCATTGTGACTTTTCATCTTGTCAGTTTATATTTGACCACCTTGCAACTACACTGTATAATACAAAGGAACAATAACAATGGAAAAAGTTTCCTTTTTGACCAGTGGCCATGTGTCCAGTTGGTTGAGATTACTGGAAAATAGTCAGCTTTTAGCATATGCTAGAAAATCTACAGACAAACACAAAAAAAAAAAGCAAGTCATGGTAGACCTCCTGGAACAGCTGAGCTTTCAGATGACCACATTGTTATAGTACTGGAGGGTCTTGGTGGACTCCACTTTACAAACCAAAACAAATACTTGGGCTCTGTGATAACTTAGGGTTTAGTAGGGAGCTCATTATTAAAGCAGATACTCCAAACGGTTACAGTAACATCCCACTTGATCAGCAAATCTTCAAGTTCAGAACCTGGATATTAAACTGTATGTGTGGTCCTTTACAATTTATAATACTGGCAACATGCAGTCATTATGACTTCCCAATAACAATGACTGCAGGTTAAAATTCTCTTCAATGAGCAACTAACAAATTAAGAGCATATACAAAATGTGACATTTATTTCTGTTGTATGCACAAGTTTACATATGTACACCGGTGGCAAACATGCTTATAGAAAATAAAAAGCTCATTTACAGAAAGCAAAATTTTAAACAAGGTGCATGTTTTGAAATGGCAAATAACAGCTAAAAGAATCAATCAAGACCAAACCAGTGGTCTGTTCACAGTTCGTCATCACTTTAATACTCAAGAGGTTAAAGTTGAGCTTTCTTCTATTGTGAAATCATCCTTAAGAGTCTGTTTTGAGTCCAGTTCCTGGCTGACATCCTCCTCGCCATGATGTTCTTGATCTTGATCCTCATCTTCCTCATCTCCATGATGTTCTTCCTCTTGATCTTCATCTTCATGATGTTCCTCTTCACTCTCATCTTCATAATGTTCTTCCTCATCATCCTCTGCATCAAAGGCAATCTCTCGCAGCTCCTCTAGACTGTCTGGGCTTTTACCGGTTAACCTCTGAGTGGAAGAAAAGATATCTTAACAGCAGACACCGAAACGGGCATTAATAGCAAATTTCAGGCCACAGTTCAAAGCACTGCAGAACAGAGTACTTACTTCAATCATGTCGGCCATGTGTTGTACGTGCTGTGCCAGCTCCTGCAACTCCTCATTCTCACTCTTCAGCTGAGCAATCTGTTCATCTTTGGCTTCAATGTCTTTGTGCAACTAATTTCAAAACATTGACATCTAGTTTATCACAAACAGCAGTGGTTAAATACATTTAAGACAGCAACAAGTAGCCACTAGAAATATTAAGGCAGATAAAAATTGCCATCTGAGGGCACTCTAAACAAAGTCATGACAGGCTTCAGCTGTTCTGTGGAGAAGGGCAGTTACATTTTAACAAAACCGCCTTTAGTTATTAACTTACCTTTTCATTCTCCTGGAGAACGTTGAACAGGGCCTTGCGTCTTTCTTCTGCAATCTCCTTCCAGTAGGAAGACCCAGGAGTTTCTGGAAAAGAACACCAGCAAAGTCACTTACCTTTATTATTACACAATCCCCACCCACCCCATCACCATTACTCTTCAGATAATGCACTTTTAACAATGCATACACAATCAACTGTTAACAAATGCTATAACTTGCCTTTAATCATGAGCTCATACGCCTCTTGAGTAACACCCTCAGGCTGATTTTCATTTTCTGGACTTGTGGTTTTTATTGCAACTTCTGCTTTGACTCTCTTGGAGCCTTTCACTTGCTCAGTGCTCCACATCTTCCGTTTAGGAACAGCTTTGCCATTCTAAAAAGAATGCAAGGGCTTTAATGTTAATGACTCCATCACGCCTCAATAAATAAAGAGGAATTATAGTGACCTTGTTGTGTACCTCAACTATCCGACCAAGGTTCTTATTCACAGCAGATGGTTGAAGGACCTGGAGTGTCCTCCTCCCAGATACAGTTCCAGAAGTTGGTGCTACAAGAAACTTCTAAAGAGAAAAACAAACATGTGAGGTTCAGAATGAAAACACTTGCTTAAAATAAGACTCATGCTGGCAAAATGAGTCATAATGACCAAATTAAGATCATTTCAGATGTTGCTATTTAGCTGCTATTTGGAGCATTAGGATCACTAGACAACAGCCAACTGAACTCTATGAAAACCTCAAACTAGACCAAAATTGACATTTTACTTGTTTTGCCTGTAGCTCAATTAGCCAGTGCTTATTTAATTCACCAATTCAACTCTTTTAACATTGGTCACATATTTCCCTTAGGATAAAGTAGTCAGAAAATAGATGTTCAAACTAAACATAATTCCCTTGTACTGTATGCGCTGCAGAAACGGGGAGGTGGGGGTGTACTGGCACACGCCGTGTTAGTATGCGATGCCAAACACAGCCCCCAAAACCAGAAAAAAAAAAAAGGTTGGCATCATGACAGTAACAGGATTCTAGAAGTAAAGATCATTTTGATAAGCAAAACATAAGCTGCTCTTTCCAAGCACACAGACTCTATTCACCTGCCATAACAGTCACTCATCTCCACTTACACTTGTTAAGCTGTCAATACCAGATAGCAACAAGTAAGGTATCGGAGCAACTATGCATGTCTGCTAACAAGCGTGGGAAAGGGGCAGATCACACATCAGCTGCATGGGGTAAACACCTCCAATTCCCACAAGCAGTGATTGGCTCCTTCTCATTTATCATCTTGCAGCAACATTCTTTAACCTGTAATTACCGTGGGAACTTGCCAAAGAAGTCTCCTTATGACAAACTGCTAGTTTGGAGTTGGTTAATATTTTTACACACAATACAGTGACATTCTGAACCACGGTTACTGAATTAACACCCAGGGTAAAAAAAAAAAAAAAAAACTGATCAAGGTCTTAAGTCAATTTATCCTTGATGGTAAAACTGAGGAGGTTACTTAAGGCTCCTATAATTACTAATTGACATGTTATGGGGTCACTGTCAATTTATAGGGACTGTTGCCATTTATAGCACGGGGGGCTTTATTCTAATGGCCCCCACTCATATCCTCATGGGCCACATGCAGTCACTAATTCTACTTCAACTGCTATCAATTAAATGGTGTAAATAATGCAATCGAATATTTAGTTACAAGCCCCTTTTACAGTGTAGCAAGATGGGTCACATACCTTTATGTTTTCAGAGGGATTCTCTGCGTGCTTGTTTCTTCTGATTGAGCTCATGCTTTCACCTAAAAACAATTCAATATTTCAATTAAAACTTACAAGTTTATACATTAACTTCACATAGGTGGTTGACAACTCGCCCACAAACTTCAAAACATCAAGATTTAGGTCCAACGTTACGTATTACAGGTAGTCACAGATAATAACTGATCACCATTTAGATTGTTTAATCCCGTTTATTTGTAAACATGTAGTGTAACAAAGGACGTTAAACGATTATCTATACCACAACCTCCCAACTAATAAGACATAAAAAGTACGTGTAAAATAAACATTTTATAGGCCAAATGTAAAACAACCCCGTCAAAACATTTGTTTTGTACGATAATAGGCATCACGTTGCCATCACCACAAAAGCCTTTAAACAATAACAAAAAATACAGTGTAACTATACTTCTAAAAGAGGCTTGACTGGGCCTCCATTTGAATCCTAACCTGAATGAAACTTCACGCAGCCAATAAGCTAAACCAAACCGGTACACGCTCACATTAGATCACATAACATCAAATTACCACACCTACATTACATTTTCGGTATTCCATACCTTTACTAAACTACATATAAGAAAACACAAATCAAAACTACTCACAATTCCTGTAAAAACCCTCCGTAAACACGCGTACAGCACAGCTGATGCGTGTGAGGAGCGCGCCACTGGCTTAAGTACTGCCTTTCTAACATCACGTGACTTCAGAATTCGCGGGATAGTGACAGGTCGACATAAACAAACATTCAATGAATATTTAATCTTCTTAATACATCATCATTGTAATCATTTCTCAAAAATATTATGAGTGCGTTAAAATTATTATCTCTACTATTTTATGTGATATGTTATTGTATGGCTTATTTCTCTACTTTTTCATGATTGTATTGTTTTACGATAAAATGTTCTGTAAAAATGTATGTTCTGTAAATCTGCTTTGCAACAGCGCAAAACTGTTACGACGAGATCATCATAGAAATAACCTGGTCATCAATTCAGCGGCTGACAGGAGTGACGCGCCTCTTCGTCACGTGTGCACATCTGCGTGACTCGCATCCGCCATTTTAAGTTGTTTGTTCAGCGAGGAGCGCGTGTTCTTTTCCAGACAAACACTGATCAAAGGCCAAAACACTCGAAAGAATCGCTCGAAAGACATTTTACCCTTTCCCTTCATCATTATGGGTCCACCGCGATGCAGATCCCGCCGTCTGTTACCTGAGAGAACGGAGGATTTCGGTCGGTTTGTCAGTTTATCTTGACATGGCATAAGATTTTATGACGACTGTGGAAAAGCCCGAAAACAATTGGAGACCATCAAGCTAAACCTCTGCCGAGGAGAGATCGATCAAGGGCGGGTTTTGCACAGAGATCGGTATATTAAGACGTGGTGTTTCTTGTTAGGGTTATTTTGCAGTACTTGCTCGGATCGCACCGGGCTTGGAAGAAATTTTGAGAAAATGAGACGCAATAGTTAGCCAGTGAAGCAGCCACGCATAAAAGCCAGTCCATGTTAGCATCGAGATCAACATAACGGGTAAATAACATGTAACAGATCGTTGGAAAAAATCTTTTACATGCTCTTATATTTAAACGGATTAAAAGGAGATGTAGCACCTTTCGGCCAGATTATCAGTTGGTGGCACAAGTGCGTTTCATCTTAGCTAGCATTAGTTTGCTAGCAGCCACAAAATAAAAGCCTCACAATGAAACTCAACCGTGGCAGGAGAGTTCAGGGGCCCATTTTATGCCCTTAAAGCCCAAGATGTCCAGCAAACTCTGTGTTCTTACTCGGTGCCAAGATCTCGTGGCATTTGCATTTTTCTGCCATGGTTGTCTATCTCGCTTGTCGTTCATATGTGCTTTTGTGAGACGGTTTACATAGTCATGGAAACAGACCAGAATCGTCAGTCCTGGAAGAGACTTTTCAAAGTCAACAATAATAGTCAAGTCTCTTGGTCAGCTTTTTAGATAACGTTAAGGTTTATTTGTCAATAACTAGGGATTTGTCCCCATTTACACACACTGTCGGTATGAATTTTCAGCGTAGCAGGCATTTGTGTTACCTGTCCTTTCTTTAGTGATCAAAACGAAGCTGATCATATAACCATTTAATATTGGATTTGGTCGTGTTATATAGTTGGTTTCTATTAGTTTATGCATAGCCTTGGCTTGGTTGTTTGTTTTAAAAATGGTGTAACACATCAAAGTGCAAATTTACTTGGCCCAAGAGCACTATCAATATATTGATTTAAAAATGACTTAATTTTTTTGGTAAGTTTATTCTTTAATTGCAATTAGTATGTACCGCAGGTAGTGCTTGGTTACAGCTTTTCTTAACTTTTGAAAATACAAAATTAAAGACAGTTTACTGTCAGGAAAACAAAAAGAGAAAAAGTGCATTGGGAAAATTATTACTGTCAGTTACAATGGGTGACCCAAATTCCCGCCGGAACCAAACGAGAAACCGTCTTCGTGCTCAGCTGCGAAAGAAAAGAGAATCTCTGGCCGATCAGTTTGACTTCAAGATCTACATTGCCTTTGTATTTAAGGAAAAGGTACGTTTGTGTTGTAATGAATTGTAAAACACTTTGAATTCTTGCTGTTCATACTTTATGCAGTTTCAAGTGTATCCAACTGATTTGGGAATACCTGGGCTTGTTCTAATATAACACTTGTAACCCTTACAGAAAAAGAAGTCTGCACTCTTTGAAGTAGCTGAGGTGGTACCTGTGATGACCAACAACTACGAGGAAAATATTCTTAAAGGCGTGAAGGATTCAAGCTACTCTTTAGAGAGTTCTTTAGAACTTCTCCAGAAAGATGTCGTGCAGCTACATGCACCTCGCTACCAGTCGATGCGTCGAGTAAGTATCGCATCACCAGCTGCCGATTAAACCTACTGTCAACTGCATTACTATCTTAATTTTCTGTCTTGTTTGAAATTGGAATCTTGTTGTGGCAACATCTTATTTAAGGTCAATTGGTATTTTGCATCTCACAAATGTTTCTGAACCTGTAAAGGATGTGATAGGTTGTACCCAGGAGATGGATTTTATCCTTTGGCCCCGCAACGATATTGAGAAGATTGTCTGTCTCCTGTTCTCCAGATGGAAAGGGGCTGAACATGAACCATTCAGGCCTGTTCAGGTACGAGTGTCATTTATGCCAAAAATCACAAATAGTGGCGTTTAGTAAAACATGCATCACTAAACTGTTAACGTAAATTTGCTGCTTGTTGGGAAAATGGGATATTTTTTAATAAATAAAGTGTCTGTGTATGTTTATAGGCCAAGTTCGAGTTTCATCACGGAGACTATGAGAAACAGTTTTTGCATGCTGTTGGTCGGAAGGACAAGGCTGGGATAGTTATGAACAACCCCAATCAGTCTGTCTTTCTCTTTATGGACAGACAGCACTTGCAGGTGTGTTCAGTGACAAATGAAAAATAAAGTTGCATGGATCATACTGAATAAAAATCCCCTAAAGTTCACGGTTTCTTTCTTCACAGACTCCAAAAACCAAGCTCACAGTTTTCAAGTTGTGCAGTCTCTGTCTCTACCTGCCACAGGATCAGCTCACTTGTTGGGGGGTAGGAGACATTGAAGACCACCTCCGTCCATACATGCCTGACTAGGAGAAACACGTGGAAGACGCCCCTCAAGGCCTCTAAGCAAGTTGTCCTCATCTACATGTCCCTCAGTTGAATAGAACTGAACTTGTGCTTGGAACTCTCCTTTTTGTTAACCACTCATTTTCATCTCGAGATTAATTTACCGCTTTTATTTTTAAATCCCTTCCTTCAACCAGTTTTGGTTTTGTTCATCCCATCTATCTTCTTTGATCAATTTTTGTTTGAACCTGCATGAACATTGATTTTGAGTGGTTGTTCTCTTGGAGCTGCACTGTCAACAATACCGGTCACAGAAGGAACTCTTTACGTTAAGAAAAAAATGATAAAAAAAACAAGAACAGAGGCCTATCAGATGTGGTCCTCTTGTGTTGGACTGGCTTTAACATCAGTGTTGTGAGTGATAGTTAACTCTAATATTGAAAAAGATGGCAGTAGGGATTTCATGAGTAATGACAATCAGTGATAGAGGACAGAGCTTGGGTAGTCTTCCAAAAATGTTGCTTACAATTACAAGGTGAACAATACTGGTTAAAACTCATTTATTGTAGGCATTGCTTCTCATTTTGTTACTGCCTTAGTTTTTTCTGGACAGTTTGAGTGGCATTCCTTGCCTGTAATATGACAAACCTTATTTCATATATTGTTTAATTTCTGGAGGAGTGGTGTCTGAGAGGATGGAGGTGTGGGGTGTTATGTTTATCTAAGAATGTTGACAAACTGTCTGTTATAGAAATTCTGATGCTTTTTTTTTTTAGTTGGGATGGTTATTGTCACCAAGCCATTCATGCAATATATACATACAAGCTAGTGATGCCAGATTTAACCTTTGGTGGTGGGTATGTGATGGGAGATTTATGTTCAAGCTCATATGCCTAATGAAAAATTTTGAAAACTTGAAATGGATCATTAGATTTGTTTTTGTGTTCTGTTTTTCTGAGTAATTATTGCAAATCTTGGGGACTTGGTGTTTGTAAGCCACCATTGTTATCACATGGCATAAAAATAATTTTTCCCTTTTAAAAATTCTGTGTTCACAGGAAAAGGTGGATCTCTGTCTTTCTTGATGTACCCATTGTTTGAATAACTCATGAAATAAATACTGCTGAACATATTTCAACACAGTGCAAAAGTAATTTTTAACTTGGAGAATGCCACAATGAAAATATAACATTGTTTACAGTACATATACATGCATTAACTACCAAGATGCTTGGTGTGTCTGCCTTGAGCAATAAGTTTTCTATTTGCCTTGTTTGTGAGTTCTACTGTTGCAAATGCCAAAGTCCTTCCTTATTTCAAAACCTGTGCAAGTTTAGCTGCATTCATGTATCTGTAAAAAATATGTATAAGTAAAAAAAAAAGTGTTATAAGTAATTTCCCCAAAAGGGAATACATAATGATTATTTACATAACTGACTGTTTAACAAAATGTATTCTTAATATATAGTTACACCAACATATCGCTGTTTAAACCGGTTTGGTGGGCACGTCTATCATCATTGTAAATCTCCAAAAAGAGCCACAGATTATAAACAAGGACATGCTGACTTCGCTTTACTCTTACCTTACTTAAAACCCGATCAAACCCAGGACTATCCACCATCGATCGCATGGTCTGCTTTAATGAATTTAGAGACATGGATGTTGCCGATACCAAAATACAACGAAGGACACTGTTTTACATGTGGCATAAATATTACACAAGTTAGGAGCTTTATTTTAGAAGGGCCAGGTTCCTATCTAAACCCCTTTAGAAAAGTATGCCTCTCACCACAAACCAAACATACCACAGATACCTTTATATGATTTACAAACGTATATGACTTACAGTCACACGGCTTTTTTCGTAAATAAATTACATCATGAAACGTAATAAATCATTTTAGATGCAAATATTAACATTTGGCGTGTGACGACTTTTATTGTGAAATGAACAGCGGGTCCGTTTAATCCATTTAAACGGAAAACTACTAGTCAAATAACAATAGTTCCCATATTAAACTGTTTATTTAAACGTTTATGGAAAAAAAACATAAACTAGAACGTATTAATTGTGATATCATGTGTAGATTGGTGATTTATGTCCATAACAAAGCATGTGTTGAAATTAACATTTTTTTCTGGGGTTCCACCCGGAATATTTTTTTCGTTGCACCAACTTACTTTCACTTCCCCGCCGTTATTTTTAAACCGTGAACATGTCCAACAGTGTTACATCAGGCAAACACACTGATCAACAAATGTCTGTTCTGGAGGAAACGAGGACCAGTCTTTGCGATCAGTTTGCCTCAATATCTGGATCGGATAGTGCTGTGGCTCAATGTTATTTAGCAGAAAATGAATGGGATATGGAGGTATGTCACTTTTACTGGATCTTAAAACATTTCAGACGTACAATTCGACCCAAGTGCGTTTTATTTTTGTAGTGAAATAAAAACATAATAAATGATTAATTCCTTTGAAAGTAGCAACCGAACACTTTTTATCTGTTATTAAACAAGCACGTATGTATTCCTGCCAGAGAGCGCTGAACTCCTTCTTTGAGGCTCATATGGATTCCGTTTTTGATGTCGAAGACGCAGAGGAACCAAACACCGAGTCTGGGAAAAAGAGAAAGGAGATGGATTCTGTAGAGACAGCTCATACTTCAGAAACAAAGAAATTAAGGACCGACAAAGTGCATTGGTAATGTGTGAGAGTTTCTTTAGCCATTTGCTCATTTTATTCTTGACACAAATAACAAATTAGAAGATTATATTTTTAGTTTTATTGTTATTATTATTTACAAATTGTTTGACAGCATTGACCTGACAGTGGAGGAGCCCTCATGTTCCACAGGGAAGGAGAGTCAAGCTGTTGGTGATGTATCCCAGCCTGACTCTGATGATGGCAAGCTCTCGATCATCAGCTGGAATGTGGATGGTCTCGACACATTAAATCTTGCTGATCGGGCCAGAGGCTTGTGCTCATATTTAGCTCTGTAAGTTTTTTACAGACTATTAGACATTTCCTATTTCCTGTTCCTATTATGTAAGAAAATGTGAGTTTTTTATTAACTTTTAACTCTCTTTTTTTTAGCTATACACCAGACGTTGTTTTTCTTCAAGAACTTATTCCAGCTTACATTCAGTATCTTAAGAAACGTGCTGTCAGCTACTTGTTTGTGGAGGGTAAGAGATTATCTTCTGTTTACTATTAGGTTATTTGTGAGTTTATTTATTATTGTTTATAAATGAAATTCTTTGGCATTAAAGGGAGTGAAGATGGATATTTCACAGGAATGATGCTGAAAAAATCAAGAGTAAAACTTTTGGAAAGTGAGATCATTTCTTATCCCACAACACAGATGATGAGAAATCTGTTAGTTGCTCAGGTGAGCTTGTGACATCATCCATCTATAAAATGGTATTGCAGCATGATGAATGGCATAAGTGTCGCTAATATGTTAGTGGAGTTCTGTACGGCTAAAAGTATCAACCAAATTACTGATTGCTATTTCTTGATAGAATCAGAAATATTTATTTATTGTTATACACTCAAGATCATCTTTAACAAGATACAAGGCACCTCTTTTTTGTCTTTTGTTCTCTGTACGCACGTGAATTTGTTTTTATTTCATTTGTTTTCTTTTAAAGGTGACTTTCTCAGGTCAGAAGCTATACTTGATGACTTCACACCTGGAAAGCTGCAAGAACCAATCGGAGGAGAGAATGAAACAGCTGCAGGTTGTATTTCAAAAGATAAGAGAAGCACCAGATGATGTCACTGTCCTTTTTGGTGGGGATACCAACCTCAGGGACACAGAGGTAAATCTTTAAAATTAATCCAGTAGAAAAACTATAAAGTGTCAGTTCCATTTCATGATCTAGTGATATATCACATGTGATGTAGCGTTTCTGAAGAATGTTCCATGTGTGTGTAGGTGGTAAAGGTTGGAGGTTTGCCTCCAGGTGTCTGTGATGTGTGGGAACAGCTGGGCAAACAGGAACACTGCAGATACACCTGGGACACCAAAGCAAACAGTAACAAGACTGTGCCTTACGTCAGCAGATGTCGCTTTGACCGCATCTACCTCAGGTCTGCTAAATCGGGGCCCAAATTCACTCCTGACCACATGGTCTTGGTTGGGATGGAGAAACTGGACTGCAGCCGTTACACAAGCGATCACTGGGGAATTTACTGCACTTTCAATAAATGATTACTGTGAACCAAAAAGTTAATAGGAGAGAAATTACGAGTTGTTATAGATTAGTGTAAGAAACAGATAAATCTAAACAGCTGTAGGGTAATTTTTGTGAGTAATAGATAAAGAATTTGAATAAATTAGAAGTTTGTACTGTGTTTTGTCTTTATAGTTAGAAATTACTCACAAGTGTTAATTTTGGATTGTACTGCATCCCATAATTTTAATCAAACCTCTATATCTTTGTTCACTTGTCAGTTTTTGAGGTTAAGTAATACAAATTTTAATTTTCTGCCTATTCGCTTTTTATTATGGAAATGCTGCATGTTTGTTTTATTTAAATACATGTGAACTTTTTTATTGCGTTAACTGTGGTAACATTGCGTGTCTTATATTTTACCACAAGTGGTCAGTATTTCTCAAACTTAAAGGCCCTTTGTACAAATAATATGTGGAAAGCTCTTGAACGAAAAAGAACAGAAGCTCAATTTACAGCATCACTTATGTGTTCTTATATGCGTGTATTTATATATATATATACATATGCAGAAAAATATAATAACCATCATCATAATATTTCAGGCTTCAAGTCAAATGTTAAACCTCAGTATTGTTTGCAGTATTGCTATATAATGCTTTACTTACTAGAGCCACAGATAATTGCACTGTGGCCTTCTTGCTATAGAAAAATAGTTGTTGAGTAAAGGTGGTTATATTCCTCTGCTGTTTAAACAACATTTAGATAAATGAGTTGTGAAGTCTCCCTAACTGTCCTAAATTAACTAAAAGCATATGAGTATCAAGGCAGCAGTAGACATGTGACTGGAGACAACCTTGAAACAGGTTTCAAAACAGATCTGCCCACGGGGTCTGTGTGACGCTCTCTCCTTGCCCCTCTGTCACAAATAACATTCATTGCCGCTTTATATTTAAAGGGCCAGTCCTGTAATTTTTTTTGTTGGATGCACATTGTGCTTATATTTTATTTAGTGACAGAAGACCTTGTGGAGTTGCTTCTTGCATGACGTTGTGCCCTCCTGATCCTTTGTGGGAGACAGTGGGGCTTCCAGATCAGTCCCTTTCAAGGGAATATCAATATACCAAACCATACATGCAATACATGATGTAATTATGGGAATGTGTTTGTTTGATAAGGGTTTCTAGGTGGGGGTTTCTACTTATTATTGACAGATGTGAAGCAGTCAAAGGTTGTGTGTGTAGGCACAGATATCTTATTCATTTTACAATTCACATTGCATGCTTTAGACTAGATAATAGTGTAGTTTGTACCATGTCACCGTAACAGATAACAGGGACTGAATGGGAATGACGGAGCTAATGGAACCACACGAGTCAGAAAGTCCTGATGTAAGACAGAATTATGTAATCAGACAAAGCAGCCACTGTCAATGTGTAACTAAACTAATTTGTCAGCAAACATAATGTGTTCAGACAAATTCTGTACCCTGATACACTTTACACATTAAAAGGGGTAGTTATCTGAATGAAAAGACAGAAAAACCCAAGACACTTCATTTAAACTTTTATTTCATAAATAACACTGAACAAGCATGGAACAGCGATAAATATCCGTTTGCACATTGCAAAATCCTCTGTATTACAAAATACAATGTAAAATGCACTTGAAAATAGGGCATAGTACCTGATATGCCTTAATCTGAAACTGCATTTTTAAATAATGTGCTGTAGATATAGCCTGTAATTTCAGATTAAGGTTTCCCAAAAACCATCTACGGTCTTCTCACTATACAGAGTTGCATTGTTGCATATTTCACTGTGTCATTTGAACTGAAAAATAAGACAAAGCACTGATACACATCCTCAAATTGCCATTTATTTCTGTTTTTTTGTTGTTGACTCATTACGCAACTATTTAAATTGGTATAACTTTTATATTTTTGCATTTGACATCTTAAGGGTCTTCAGTTTTTCAGTTAACAGAATTTCATGCCTGTTTAAATTTCAGTTTCAACACACTGCAGGCAAGTGTCACATTTCAGTGTCTTAGGCAGCGAGAAGTACAAGGCAGGTTGACATCGTAACACAAGACCGGGATTGTTGGATCTCTCCCGTGTAACTCAGAAGGTGAGTCAGCATGTTCAGTTTTTAGTTATTGCTAAATTCAGAAAACAGAGGGGCTATTCCATTTCCTTGCACCAAAAAATTCAGATACATATCAAAACCATTTAACCATGTTTACGATAAGGAATGTGTCCTTTAGTGCACGGTTGCAACTGCACTGGTCAAAATAAATGTAACAACTCGTTAGAAAAAATTGTCCTTTTTCATTTGCACAGACTCCCTATATAAAAAAACGAGATGGTGTCACATAGTAATAAGATTGCAATATTAATTTGAGCCCTTGTCAGCATTTTACTCAGACCCTGCAGTCTAAGTAGCAGTAAAAATATACAAACTAACAAAGCGAGATCGTTCTTTAACATCAGCAACACGCCACTGTCCACAAACCCACTGATTGTCGGTTTATGGTAATGTGTTGGTGCTGAAAACCAAACTGTAAGTGTTGATGTGTCAAATGATACTGAAAATGAAGTCAACACCATGTGTACATTTCAGTTCTGAGAATTCCATCCTTGAGAACAGTTAAAGTAAAATACACTATAAAATTAAACTAAATCAAAGCTTTTTTTCACCTCTATACTGCAATGCAATGGCAAAATCTGCATTTACAGTATAATATGATGTTAAACAGCGTTGTAGTGTAGAGGGAATGTTGCACGAAAAGTCAAAACAAAAACAAACTAGGCACCTGGATTCTGTGAAATTCTGTGCATTTAATGTTCCAAAAGTCAATTAACACAGGAGATACCCGGAGTGAAAACTGTGAGCTCACCGTGGCTCTGAGGTCGTTAATGGAACCCTGCACTGAATGATACAGCCAGCAGCCAAATACGTCAGTCAATGCTCAGGAGTTTAGTGTTAATTAGGTGAATCTCTAGGGTGGTAATGACAGTTCCTATTGCGATTAAAGTAAAATAACGTGCAATAATCTTGTAGTTGCTATTCTCTCTGCATTCAGGAAGGGTAACTGTGCAATGAAGGGCTTGTGCTGAATTTTGTGTGCATTTGAGAAACAAGAAAGAGAATGATAGAGTCTAATATTCTCAACCCATCTAAGTATTGTGTCACATGATAATAATGCACTCGTGATGTTTTAACCACTTACATTTTATATCTTTATCTACAATACCAACGCAATACTATCATGTGACAGCAAATATATGACTTTCAGCATCTTAAATATTCAATTTAATACAACCCATGTGTGAAATTTTTTTGAATGACAATTCTAACAATGAATAAATTAACCGAAGTGATATCATAAAATGCTAACAGCCCTATAATAAAGCATTTGGTTAAATCTCACAAGACAAAAGGCAAAGAATTTTAGTCCTCTCAATATGAGAATGAGATATTGAACACGTACGATCGTACCGTTGAGCTAATCATGCAGTAATAAACATTCCTGGCAGGACATGGACATTTGTAAATACCCAGCTAAGAAAATTTCCTTCCCTTACATCTGTTCTTAGAAAATTGCAGAGCTGCAAAAATATACCCAGGCTGGCTTAAGCCACAATTTCACCCATGTGGAACTAACTGATAACATTTAAACACCTATATAAAAAGAAACGACCCAATAAGCAATACTTGGTTAGTTTTTGAAAAATATAAAAAAAAAAAAAAAACATTCTTCATTTATACCATATAACAATGTATATATAGAATAACAACAACAAACAACTTAAGCATATTAACCTGAAATATTAGTTGGGCCCTCTAACTACAATTCTATAACATCCTGTTTATAAGTTCCCCACTCATGTTTTAGACATCCTATAAACTTATTTAATTTATATTAGTTTCATTAAAATAGGATTTAGGAAGAAAATGTACCACAGAAACCTATATATCAGTCAATTTTATCACTTCATTATAGAATTCTGGCCCAGGGTCCCAATCTTTGGGCAACGTTTCCATCAAAAGGCTGACGGCCCCTTACAAACAGCTCCTCAGCTTTGAAAGTCCGCTTGCTCTCCACAGTTCGACCGATATCACAACCAGAACAGCTGGTGGGGACTGAAGCTGCTCAGAGGGCTGCAAGAGCCCAAACTAACTGACGTAGCCTTCATCCTTCCCACAGATCTCCGCTTGGTGTTCTGGTCGGGACAGCGCAACTGAATGGTGGGGGTGGATGAAATACATTCCTCAAGGGAAAATGTTGACGTTACCCATCAGACTACATTGACCCCCCCTCCTGCTGCTGCTCGTTTGCTGCAGTAGTTCGAGCCGCAGTGATTGGCCGCGTTGCCGTTCGTGTATGTGCTCTTAAGCTCCATCTGACAGGCGGCGATGGCGGCGTTCAGTTCCACTTGAGCTCTGTGCACGACGTAAAACATCAGGCCGATACTGATAAAGATCTGGTGAGAGAAACAGAGGAAGTGAGTCTGGGCTACAGCTGATACTGAGACTCAGATCACAGACTTAAGTCACGTATCATTTCATTGGCTCGTGTGTATAACGGCCTGATTCACTCACAAATACATTATTGGCATCGAACATGTAATTTCGCAATCCCGGGGGGATTGGCAGGGAGAATTTGGGTGATATCTTTAGACAGACAAGAGCAAAACAGAACATTTTTGCCAAAGCTCTGCCAGTGACCGTCTATAATTATGGTTTACTGAAAGTTCCACAGGAACAATCCTTGCGATCTATTCTAGACATAACAGAAATACACACATGCAAAACATCGACACGCAAATGTACCCACTTCTTGCAGAATCTGTAATATCATTAGCATTTAAAAAGTATATTTCTACTCTGAAAAAGCTGAAATAATGTGTATTTCACTAAATACAAAATAACTAAAATTACACAAACTATTGAGTTTGATAATTAAGCAGTCCTGATACCTTTAAATATTGTTTGTCACCCCTTTAATTTCATTAATTAATGACTGTTGGTAGTCTTTGGTGACAGCTGTATACAAATCCCTCTATTGTACTATGTGCCAAAGATGGACCTGAACATCACTTAGCCAAGCTTTTTGTAAGCTAGAATCAGGCATTTCATGCAAATTCTGTTTTTTATCCTGGTGTTTGGAATATATGTAAATATCTAAACTACACTGTCAGGCAGTTTAAGGGATTGAACATTTGCAATGCGTTTATAAGCGTTCAAGCAGAACACGTTTAGGATTTTTCCTGCTTGATTTGTTGATGAGGTTTGTTGGGATTGATGATCTTACCTGTAGACTGAACACAAAATATCCACTGACGCTCTGTTCGGCGATCACGTCCTCCATCGTGCGCAGGGTGGTGCCCAGATACGAGTTCAGCAGCTGGGTTGGGAGAAGACCCACAGAGGAAGCCACTAAATAATTTGGCAAGGACACATCTGTGATCTGTCAAAGAGAACAAGTGTTAAAATTAGTCATGAAGCTGGTCAAGGTTAATCCTCACTGACTGCTTGAGTGTTACGTGACCTCATCACTGGATGTAATTCTCTCTTTAAATTGTTTTCTAGTTCCTCTATAGGCATATATGTTATCTACACAATAGTCACAATAGTTTTAGCAATCTATTGTGTAAACAATCACATCAAAGGTTTCATTATTGAACTTTAAAGTCGATGTGATCATAAGCCACATAACAAACAAATTCAGACAGCCATTTTTGTCCATTAATTGTGCAGATGGTATAAGATTACATGAGACAGAAAGGTAAAGTTTAACTATTAATTTTCACTCTTGCATCAAGTAGATTTCTCATTGTAAACAGTTTTTTTCTAACTATGCAGACTTATGCACAGTGTTGGGTTACCTATATAACCCACTGCACTCTGCTTCAGCAGAAAATGCAGGGCACATTGTAATACAGCCCCTTCTATAGACCGTGCTTACTGAGGGTATGTGAAACATAAATCCAAGGTGACTTGCTAAGTACAGACAAACATTACACCCTTGGCCTGTGATCATCCCGGTTATGTCAAAAAAGAAAAAAGCAACATAAAACCAATTAGGCCCAACACACTTGGAATCACTGACATTAACATATAATCTCTATATACTTTATATACGGCTGATGGGAGAATCAAAACTAAATCACCACCATTATTATCAATATTACAAAGTTTGTCTGTAGGCAGCATAAGCCTAAATGCAGGTAACTTATGGACACCGTGGAGAATGACCTTGACTCTAGTGTAATGAAGGTCACTTGAAGTCATTTAAGACATTTAAACCATAAATGAACTAAATTAAGATTAAATATTAAACCGGGGGGCTAGTGTTGTCAAACTAAGCTTAATTGTTCCTTTTCAGCATCAATGAAACTCTGGAAGGAAATATCTGGTTGTATAGCTATTCCACCACCCGCTACAGGCCAACAAACTTATAAGGTTTGTCAAGTGGAAGCTGCTGTATGTAAATTATTCAACCTAGAACAAAACATCTGGTCATCAATTTTAAAAAAGCAACTTCAACAGATCTGAAATACATTCACATTTGAATGGTTCAGTGAATAAATTATGCAAACATTAAAAAGAACAGTCAAATATGAGCCGAACTTTCAAGCTATACCCTAAAGGTCCAAGAGTTAAATCAATAACCAAACCAGTCAGAACAAATTTAACTTAAAATGTTAAATACTTTTAGATAATATATAAAAATAAAGAAACTAGGTCATTAAAAATCCTGTTAAAGCTGAGTAAAGATGTCACTGCTATTAACATATTTTTTTACTGAAGTAGTTAATAATAGTTGTAGTTTTGTAGTAATCGTTGTAAAAGTTGTAGTTTTTGTCCTGTTTCTCAGTTAATTAAAAATGTATTATGTTGGTAGTGTAAAGCTTCTGAAGGTAATATTACAGTGTACACTGACACTGTCTATACACTTGATCTGGCAAGAAGAGCGGCTGTGTCTGATTTAAACGTGGTTCTGAGCAGAATGTTTTAATTGTTTAATTTCAGTTAAACTGGATAGAGGCACCTGGATGTCCCTTAAAGATTAACAGACGCCTCAATGCAATTAATCATTTAGACCTTTGTGCTGTGTGTCATTGTTCAACAGTACAAAATAAGTGTAGTTCAAAAGTACAAAGAAATGTAAAGATACAAGACATAAAACTGATCAACATACGAAAAATTCACAACAATGTACATATTATGTATATGTATTATCATAAATAATTATTTAAAAATATAATCAATACAATAAATAAATGCAAAAAAATAAAATGTCTTATGCTAATTCAAATTTTGAGAAATGTCAAGAAACTTTTGATTTATGTATTTTTATATAAACATATAATGTTTATAAACTTTATTTACTTTATATGTAAATAAACTTTTATGTAATATTTATTTAATAATTTATTCCATTGCTGGCAGTTACATAAGAAAGTGTACAGTATTGTAATAATAATAATAACATTAATAATAAGAAAAATAATCATAATAATAATGCAAAATCTAAGTCATGAAGGGTGTAAACACTTACCGAGAAGACTGCGTTCTGGAGACCGAAAGGAATCGGCGTGAGTCTCGCTAAGGCCACAACTTTGAGTCCACTTCCACCCTCCACGACCCGAATGACAGCACTCAGCTGTTCACTGCTCCCGATCTTACTCAAAACCCAGTCCGTCAGTAACCTCTTACAAACCACATGAGCTATGAACGTCCCGATCAAAACCCCAACCATAACCAAACCCATACCCAACACAAACCCATACAAATACCCGGCGGCTACGTTTAACACAATATAACCCCAGCCGCAGGGAAACGACACTGTGATCAAGCCCACTATAAACAGCATGGCTCCCACAAAACTGTCCAAGCTCTCCACCCATAACAACACGTCCTTCAGGTACTGGCGCACAAGGGCCACCGATGAGAAGCACACCGCGGTCAGGATGCACGCCAGCAGGGCGCTTTTACAGCAACAGGTGGTGATACAACACGGGTGTCTGTATTCAGGGGTGAAGGACACGCCGGTGTCGGTCAGGCTCTCGGGGTCCGAGTCTGGTTTCCCATTGTTTGCTCTCTCATCAAAGACGTTGCAGATCAAGATGTCAATCTTGTCGCAGTCCAGCGAGTCCGGGGTCCGCTGCAGCCAGCGGCTCAGCTGGATCTGCCCTTTACCAGCGGTGTGCTTCAGGGCTTTCAGTAAACCCTGCACTGACCCTGAGCTCCACATATTTACCCCTTCATAAAAGCTTCGTAAGAGTTCACTCGACTGGCTGGACCACTAGTCCGACACGTTGACCCTCGATGTTCCACGTTGCCCAGAAGTGACGATCACTTTAAATAAACGCTGTGGCTCTTGAAGTAAACAAATCAGGCAAGGAGATCAACAACAGGAATTATCAATAAAGTCAAGTAATTAACAAAAGAATATCAATCGGTTTTTATCTCGGAAGTACTGATGTGGACTCGTACCACATCGAAGACTTCAAATCCAAACGTGTCAGCTGCGGTTCCCGTACGAATGCCATACTGTCCCACTGTCCCATCACAACATAAAGGTAATAAAATCTCACCCAGACATCCCCAATGACCAGCCCAAATCTAGCGTGCTCTGATCTCTTCCGTTACAGCGTCTGGCTTATAAATCATACACAAGCTTAACTTTCTAGACTCCAGGCATAAGCAAAGATCACTGCAGCACTGCCGTCCAGGCTCCAGTCCAAAGTCCTGCCGCTCATCCCGTTCAACGTCACATCACTTGCTCCAAATAATCAAACTGACGAAACCCCGCAGAAATGTGATCGTTACATTTGCAGAAGGAGTTATTTTTTGTGTCTTCCGAAGTGTTCAGTGAGCCCTTGTACGGATCGGTAATCGATGTTTACGACAAACGTTATTCATACCACTGTGTTTGTTTCCCAGTATTCCCTGCGACATCATCACGTGACCTCAACCGCCCGCCCATGAGCACACGTCACCGTGAGTACCACGAGTGTACCAAACAAGTGCGTTGAGGCCTTTAGGATCAAAAACAAAATACTTGCTTATAAACTGTTAAATAGCGGTGCTGATGCATAGTACTAGAGTTAATGTGGACCTGCACTTACCGTTAAATGCGATTCTGTTGATTTGATTTTGTACATCTGGTTGCATACTATACTGTAATTGGTATTTTAATGGTTGCATTTAATAACCAGGAGCCATAAAGTGTTGGTTCTTGTACACGTAAGACCTTTACCCAGAACTAAAGACAAGAATCTAAACCAGCCTGAATCTTTAATTCTTTGGCAGTTTGCAAACGCTGATATTTCCTTCAATAAATGTTAATTTAATTTGCATTGCAAATCCACTAAAGTACTGATGGATTGAAAAAACATAATTGTTTTTCTTTTCTATATGTTGTACAAAAGGCTTTTAAAATCAGTCATGGAGTTGCAAAGATGCAATTATAAAATTCACTTTGCTCCATGGAAGAGCCAACAAAACAGTTTTTAGTGTGTTTTATTGAACAGGGCCCCCTTTATAGGGAGAGAATAAGCAGACTACATCTAGTGTGTTTTCATTGTGGATATAATGAGAAAATAAATGAAATGTTCAAAGTATTTTATAGAAATGGACTGGATTTAGAACAACCTAAAAAAAGAATAATAGAACCACCAAAAGTAAATATTAACACAAAGAGCCTTTTCTTGGCTAATGACCATGTTAACCTCCAAAACAGATTCTGTCTTTCTTGAAATGTTTTCATACACATTCATCACTGTGTTGTAATAGAGTGTTGCACAATTATTGGAAGAATATGAAGATAAACATCTAGTTCTTTGACCGTAAAGTTCTACCATGCAAACTTCACATGAGTGGGAGGCCATGAAAAGCAGTGTACTTTGTCCTGTATTTATCTGTATTTATGGGATCATTAGTTATCAGCCTGGAATATGGGAATGCCTTGAGAAAACCTTATGGAGTATTCTTTTTGTCCAAATTGAACCAGGGCTGAAAGGCATCACTTTAGACTCTTGACAACAGATCTTAAGTTGAGTTTTAGGCCTTAGAATGACAGTTCAGTTGTAAAATTCCTGTTCAGCATGTACATTTATCCCTTTGCATGTGCATTTAAACAAAGTAAACGAATATTTTTAGGAACTTCAAAAGCTTAAAAACTTGAAATCTTTTCTGTCGTGACGGGTTGTTATTGGTTTGTTTTGCCACAAGGTGTCGCTGCTGTTTCACTTTAAAGTCATTGAAAGGTTACTGTTATCAAACATAAGAATTGTCGCTTGTCATTTTAACTCTAAAAGAGATGTTTTTTACGTAGCTTTAATCGATTTACAGAAATCGTTTTGCAACGATGGAGAGGTGAAATATGCTGTAAAATAAAGAAAAAACGCAAATCCACAATTTCCTCGCTAAATGTATTATATGATATCTATATAACATAAACATACACACTTGTGAGAAAACATCTGTCTGGTGAAAGAATGTAAAATGTTTATTCATGCAGAGACTATAGGAAAGATGCTTGGCGTGATAGCGCACTGAAGCGCATGTCTATAGGAACAGCATCAGCAGGCCAGTGGCGCGCGAGAGTAAAGCGGGATATTCCTCACGCGTACATCAGCAGCTCGTGCGCGTTCAGTTTGCGTGTGCACGCAGTTGTGTGGATACATTAGCTTTATTTGATCGGAAATTATTACAGTTAGGTTATTATTTATCACAAGGAATATGGATTGTTCAGAGGAGGCGCAGTCATTCTCAGATGAAGCTTGCACTCCCGTGGAGTTAAAAAAAGGAATGTCGATATTTTTGGATGTAAGTATTTTTTAAAGAACTGCGTATTTTACTTGGTCCCTGAATTATAATAATTTAACGGTAAAGGAAACTACATATTGTAAAATAAAAAAAACCTAAATATTTATGAGAACCTGTTGATGTCTGATGATTTATTGGTGTTGAGGGTTTTGTGTTTTAAGTGTGAACTTTCACAATCAACTAAAATCTCATTCAAGGTTTCCGAATTTTGTTAATTTGCTCAATAACTATTTATTTAAACAACCTGTGTGAATGTATTAATTCATTCTGTTACATGTTGCGTTATTCATACGTCCATAGATCTTGTCCATAAAACTGTCACTAACCACTGGAAGTAACCTACGTGGACATGAATGTGTAATAATCTATAATGTGTTTTTCAATTGATCAATTGATTTATGAAGTTTGTGTAGGTTAAGTGAATTTTATCTTTACTAATCTTTGATCAGTCGCGTTCTGTATTATGACAATAGCTGTATTTCAAAATGCGATTCTACGAACCAAAACCAGATTTTGGTTGAATCTTGAAGTGATGTTAATATAATAAGAAACCAGCAAACTCCATGTATATTCTTTATTGTTTCAGGTAAAGCATTGTGCTAAGGGGTATCTGCATATTTGCAGTTACGTTATATTCATACTGCACACTGTTTTAGTTTGTATTGAAAAGTATTTATTAAATAGACTCGCTTCAGCTCCCTAATGGATTCTGATCTACTTTTAACACAAAGGCATGCTTACTTAAACACCAGCTGTAGTCTGAAAAAACAGTCTTCCCTGGATATATGAGGTGTGTATCTGTAATTATCATACTGGAATAAGGAAGCCCCAGAGTGGTGGCATAGTTTTGTCACTTCTGTAAGGAGGAGGCTAATTTCAGCATAGTCCTGGCATGCCTACCAAAGGACTGTATTTAGAGTTTGAATATTCTTGCTGTCTATTGGGACCATATTTAACAGACTGTCACAGCACGAGTTTAGAGACTGTGTGTTCACAGTCAACATAGCTATTTTTTTCATCTGCTCTTTTTAGGGCTTGGCCTAAATAATTATTTCACTTGCATCCCTTTACATTATCAACACAGCAGGATTTTTAATAGCTTTTTAATGGTTATTTACTGATATTCTCCTTTTTGGTTTCAGATATTGAGGAGAGCTGACAAAAATGGTAAGTTCCTGTATTGAAATGAAGTGCATATGTTGTTCACCTGCATGATAAACTGGTTATTATTGACCAGTTCACATGACTTATACAGCATGTCTGTATGGTTTAGTGGTTGTTCTTTCCCAGCCAATACTGATGCTCTGTTGTCATGGAAACACTAGGCTGGCCATACGTTTCCTAATGATAGTCAATATTTTAATACAGAGATTCCAATTTAATTGTGCTCCTCCCCACCACCCTTGGCCATGATTCAGTTCAGTTTTAGTGCAATTCAGAAATTACATTGATCAGCATTTATCAATAAAGTTCAGTTTGTCTTATAAACTAAGATTCAATGCTCATTGCTTCAGCCAGTCAGAATACATTGTAAAGGAATATAACTCCTGTGTTTCTTAATAGAAAACATGACTGTAACTTTTTTTCTTTACCATAATGGTGTAAATATTGAATTAGGTCTGAGAAATCCTGTGTCATGAAACAAAAACCCATATAATTTCATATTGCAGAAACAGTAAAATCAGTCTAATGTACAATATTTAGGATAGATGTACACTCTTTAAAAAGGTGCATAAAAATGATGCCATAGAAGAACAAATTTTGGCTGTATGCTTTCATAAAAAACCTTCAACATCTCTCTGTTTCACAAAAGGTTTTTTGTAGTGAAAAAGGTTCTTTATACTATGAAAAAGTAAGAAAGAAATAGTTTAGCTGACTAAATGGTTCTTTGGTAAACCAAAAATGGTTCTTCTATGGCATTGCTGTGAAGAACCTTTTTAAAAACCTTTTTTAAGACTGTCATGCCTAAACATATTCGAAGATCTTTTTTTGCTTATTCTGTCTCTCTTGCCACATTATATTTCCTTATTATATTTATGTATTTCTTGCGCTGCATTTTGTCTCATATTGTGAATTAGTAGATGTGTGGCACATAGCGTGTGCAGTGGTACATTATTCTATTTTCAGTATAGCCTGGCATGACTCACCTGTCACTGTTTAAAACCTCTGGGCTCCAACAGACTAACACAGTCCCCCGGCCCCGTCACAAACACTATTTCATTACATCTGTGTGTGCTTGTGCAGATCTGGCACATGATCTAAACTCTCACATTCTGAAGTGCAGTGAACTCGACTTCCTTTCTTATTTATGTGTTTAACACTTTCATTAAATTTACATAACTAATATGAATTAGATTTTTCTCAAGGCAACTTTTTTATACCCGTGTTTTTCTCTGTAAAGATGACGGTAAGCTGTCCTTCGATGAGTTCAAGGCTTATTTCTCAGATGGCGTTCTGTCAGGAGAAGAATTAAAAGAGCTTTTCCACACGATTGATACTCATAACACAGAGTAAGTATTGCTATAAATTACTCACACACTTTCTCCTCACATATTTATCACAACAGTCCATCCCTGTAATGATTAAAAGATATTTAGGGCACCATTTGGGGTTCCTCAGATGGTTATACTTCACACACACAGAGCTGGAAGCATACAGCTTCAGTGTCTGTGCTGTCTGGTAGAATGAAATCAGTGGATACAGATCACAGATCATTGGATGTTCACTGCTCTGACTTACCCAGCAGCCACTCTGTCCTGATGATGTCATAACAAAAGACTGTACTGTGAGTAACATCCACAGAGGGCTAGAGGAGGCATTTACTCTATCAGAGATGAAGGACTGATGTCAAACTGATGCTTATTGTGCTTCTGGCTTGTCAAACACACCACATCAATGGCCCATTATGGCATACAAGTGTGTGTTTGTGAGAGTGAGATAAAGAGATAATCAAAGTTTTAATTTGTCTTTATCTAAATGAAAAAAGAGTGAGATAAATGTCAGGTCATGTATGTTTATTTCTGTTGTACTTCTAGCAAGCATCACAAAGAATGAACAACTTAAACAACTAAAATATGCAAAATTAATCAAACTAAGTTTTTGACACGTAAATAATGTAATACTAAATTGTATCACTGTATGACATATAATAACATTTATTAAATTTATACTCATCTTCATGAATAAATCCACTTATATGATATACACTTGCCTGAATGTGCCAGTGTAGTTTCATTGTGTTTACATAGCTTATGATAGTTAAGAGGTTTGTAACTAACATACATAACCGCAGCTGGAAAAAACATACATTTGTCTAACTGGATTTTTGTCACAAAACTTTATAGTTCTTTAGATGTAGCCTCTTTGCCCTGGTTTGCAGATACAGCCCACTGTGATAATTGACTTACATTATTCTCATGTTGTTACATTTTAAACTCTTGTCAGGTTAATGTAAGTGCAGCAGCCAGTGTAACATATGTTATCAGTAGATCTTTTCCTGCTCTCACCTCCTCACAGAATGATTCCATGTCACTTAAGTCATCTTGGTTTCCATAGCAGCAGCTCTCCTGGCTGCTTCATGGTCTCTTTGTAGTAGGTGTTTGATAAAAATGTGCTTCTGATTTTATTTCCCATTCATTGTGTGGCTGAGTCAGATTTGGTTTTGATGTGCTATTTCAAAGAAGAATCACTGGCCTGTGTCCACATAATGGTCGGCCCTGTCTCTTACCACAAGAATAATATTGTTTTGGGTCAAGCATCCATTAATAATAATTTGGACAGAGGGTGATGAGAGAGTATACATCTAATACACATAACAGTGTCAATACAATAACTTATTTTGTAACAAAGTGCCCACGGCCAGACATGTTGTACCTACAGAGCCACTGAGTGGAATACAGATTGCTATTTATTATTGTTATTATTAATTTATAAAAATAATAATAATTATTATTCATTGGTCTTAGCCAGAAGAGACTAAGAGAGGAACAGAACTTTAAAAATTATGCCATTTTCTCATCCTCACATTGTCTCAAACCCATATTCTTAAAATATTCCGCTGTTATTTTCCACAGCAGTAATTGTGACACATGAGCTTGGAAGAACATCAGGATTAACTATTACTTAAAAATGGTCATTTTCAAGTTTGAGATCAGTTTTCTTCTTTGTTTATGCTCTTTAAGGAACAGTTTGGCCCCTAATTGCTTTCACACAAATAAGTGTTAAAGCAATTAGCTTTGATGCCTTTTATGATGATGATGGGTGACATAATAATAATTACCTATTTTATTTCATCTAGCCCATAATCCTATACAGCTGTACAATTACATCAAAATCACATGTTTACTATCCATTGCAATACAAGATCTGTGTCTCCAGGAGCAAGTGGATATGAAGATTATTGACTGTGGACAGCAGGTGTTTCCTATGCCCTGATTGATCTTTTTCTCTCAGTGTGTTTACCGAGGGCTTTGCCTCCTGCTGCGAGGTCTAGCCCGGTCAGTTAGCAGTTCAGCTGTGACGCACAGCCCCCCGCGACTGTGTTTTATCAAGCAGGCCTCAAAATTCACTCGAGTTCTCCTGCTGTACTCTACAGTCTAGACAACCAATGAATGCCTACAGATGAAAATCTTCCAGCCATTGTGCTGAAGAAAAAAGAAAATGTCTGCCCTTTTACGAAAACACAATAGGGAAGACCTGGGCTAGCTGTAACGTGTGCCAGTAACCAAGGGGTTTTGGGTCAAAAGTAAATTGTAATTTGTAATCCTAGGTCAAGGGATCTTCTTCATAAATGTCAGGTTGGGTCAAGTTGTTCATTTTTAAAATATAAAAAAACCTGTTGTTTTATATGTTGGAATTTTTACCCCGTAATTCAAACCATGAATCACAATCTCTGTAAGACAAAAATAACAGACCCTTAAATCAGTATATATCTGAGACATTGAGGTGTCATTGGAGTGTTTGTCTGGTGGGTTTTACCCAGGAGTCCAGCTGTCTGGGAAAAACCTTCTCTCATTAGGAACACATCACATTCCCAGAGGACCTCCCCTCAAACAAGATGCTGTCGTCTTAGCTCGCAAGCACCACAGAACATTAGATTACATTTAAATCCAACACAGATGTATTGTAACCTGTTGTAACAATCAATGTTATGGAAAAGAAATTAACATGCCTAATTGTGGTTTGCTTTCAGCAATGTGGACACGGATGAGCTCTGTGGTGAGTTAACTTTTTATTGAAAATATTATTAGTTTTGAACTACACTGTACAAAATGAAAAGATTTTCAGTGGAGCTTTTGGGGTTCGTCAGATCAGCAAACTCATGAAGAACTTCCAGATACCCTTTCAAAACTAGCTGTGGAAACCACAGGTTTGTGGAAGAACTGCAAACAGTGTCAAGTTGAAAGGTTTTGAGGCAATTGGGTAACCAAGGGAACAGAATAATACCACACTGAAGTATATTTAAGGATTTTGAAAAGGTGCCTCAAGGTTCTCCAGAGGGTTTGTGCAATGTGTCAGTTTATTTTTCCGGTCTTCCTTTTTCCCCTTAGAATATTTCTCACAGCACCTTGGAGAATATGAAAATGTCCTTGCTGCCTTGGAAGACCTGAACATCTCCATACTGAAAGCCATGGACAAAACCAAGAAGGTCAGTTACCTACTAAACCATGACTCTACATACACTTCATAGGTGACCAAAACCTTCTCTTGCCTCACCACCTTTGGACTGAAGCTGATGTTAGCTAAGAATTAAAAGCTTTTATGATTTTGTGTATAAGTTTGGATAGATCGAATATTTGAGACCTTCAGACTGTGTCTTCACTTAATAACTCACAGCATGTTCCTCAGCCCCTAATGTCAACGTTAGCTTTGTCATTTTAGTGGGTTGTAATAAAGCTGCTTATGATGTGTGCTGTGAGAAATCTCAGGGAGGATGAAGATGAATCTTCACCAGCTCAGACTCTGAGTCTGTCATACAGCATCACAGACAGCTATGATGTCCATCTAACCTAACACACTGCAAGAGAGAGTCTGCAGAGTATGATACCACTGTATCAGCCCGGTCCACACTGGCCATCAGAGGGGCACACAGGCAGAAAACTACGTGCTTTAGCACCCACAGAGCCTGACCGCTGTTTCACACTAAAAACAAATTAACAAACCTCTGATTTCAGGTCCAGAAGACTCGCCACTTAATGCATGTGAGCGCCTCAGAAATGAAGTCGCCTTTATGAAGGGCAGTGCGGTGTCATTTCATTTCGCTCTTAATTAACGAGGGGGACAGAGAGAGCTGAAACCCAATTAATGAGTTAGTGGAAGTATATCTGCATTCAAGTCAACACAGAAGACTTGTGTTGTAGAATATACAGTTTTCATCACTGTGTGGTTTATAGGTACTCTGATAGATGCTAATGTGGCTGGTGTTCAGTCAACGTTTAAAGTGCTTAAAGGAATAACACAATTCTTATGTAGAGGCAAGAGACAATGTTTTAAAACTTGTAAAGACCATATAGACATTATTTGAATGTTTCTGCTTACTGTGCTTAAAATTAAATATTAAAAAATGATAGAATCATTAACTTTTTAATGAACAATTCAGCCATGTTCTAAACGCTATAATAAAAATGCCATATCCATAAGTTTTGATTCAAAGGCTATTTTTTTTATTATCTTGTAAATTATTAAGATCACAAGAGCTGAAAGCATTTTCAGTACTATTAAAATGTGACTTTGGAACAAAAAACATGTTAGCAAAGAACGTTAAATAAATCATAAGGTGTTGTTTGTGTGTGATCTCTCACTTCACACTTCTTGGTAATCAGTGTTGTGTGTATTACGTGAGTGGGTGGGCAAACCAGCTGCTGTGATGCGGGTGGTCTCTGCTCTCAGGAGAACATAATTTGAACATCATATTGCCTTTAGGTTTCAGATTTTTCACAGTGATTATTGATAATTTTGATGTCCTCAAAGATGGCAATGCACTTACATTTGCTAACATTTAATTAACACTTGCTCACAGAACATTACCTCATAGAACATTATGTAATTTGTTAATTGGCTTTATTTACACTTCAGTGCTGACCTTTAAGTTCAATAAATAGCAAATTAACATGCAGATAAAATAGTAACACACCTAACACAGTAAGGTTTAATTCAAATGGCAGTGTCCAAATTTGAATTGTCTGATCACATTTGGATGTGATACTGTAAATGATTAATCCAATCTTTGGGTCAACAAATCACTAAGGCTCTATTTGCATGCTACAGAGAGTTTGCATGGATTGCTCAAGTTCCCAGTTACGTGATTGGCTGTGCATAAACAGCTGAAAATACAGGTCACAACCCAGGGCTGTAAGGAAGTGAAAGGCTTTTAACAGTCTACATGTTACAGTGACTTTGTCTGCAACATGACTCATGGTTTATTGCAAGGTCTGTCCTGTGTAAACAATTGCTGTGCTGGTGAATGTGTCAGATCTTAGTCATGCGGATGCATCTTGTCAACATCTTGAAGATGTTCATAATAGAGGCTCAGCACCTGTTTCATTACTGGAAGTATTTGTCTTGTTAGCTAAGGGATGTTCTCAGATTTAATTACAGCTTTTGTGCGTAACAGAACATGGTTGCTTCAGCGTATGACATAATTATACAGACGGCTGTTGATTTCTAACGCTGAGCAAACGACGTACAACCCACAAATAACAGACCCTTGAAGCTTTGACTGCAAAGTGTGAAATGTACCTCAGTCGATTTAGAGGCTCTTTGCCACTGTTGAGCTCAAAAGTTATATTTGATCTGACAGATTCCTTTAGTAATAAACCATTATGCATAAACAGCTTGAATTCGGTCTATATGCAGTAGTATGTTATAGATTACTAAAGCTAGTTACGGTCCTCTAATCTGATTGGATAAGCCGTGTTCCTAAAGTGCTAATATTAAGGATAACTAAATATCTCTCAGAATGTGTTTTTCTTAGGGTGTTGCTAAACATACAAGTGTAAAGAATTTCGAGTACTTCAGTATTAATTTGTCCCCACTGTTTGCACTGTTTGATCATCAGGGACTTTAAAAACTCTTGGTGGGATTTTATGTGCAGGACTATCAGGAGGCCACGCATCTTGAGCAGTTTGTGACACGTTTCCTGCTGAAGGAGACCACCAGTCAGCTGCAGTCCCTGCAGAGCTCTCTGGAATGTGCCATGGAGACCACAGCCGAGCAGACCCGGCAGGAGAGGCAAGCAGCGGTTTTCCATTTTGCTAAACATACAGCTGTTATAGATCCCCCATATAGAAACATGCAATGTTTAAAATGTCTTCAGACTGGCATAAGTATAAGCATCAGCCATGTTAACTGTGTTAATAGACTTGGTTTCTGACAGACCGTAGTTATAGAATGAATGGCAGTTTAACCCATCATTGAAACAATCAGAATGAAAACCTGTGTGTGTGTTTGTGTTTGTGTGTGTGTGTGTGTGTGTGGGCATTTGTATTGCAGTTAATTAGTGGCTCATTTTGAGAGCCAGAATCTCTGGCTCACCGCATTTACATGTAGGTGGGTGTACTACATGGCCCGCTGTGGGGGTCAGCCCCGTAGAGCATAAAATGTAGAATATAAAATGAGCTGTTTTGTTCCAGCACCTGGATGATTGCATGCTACAGAGCGCTGCATGCATGGGGCTGCATGTGTGCGTGTCATATCGTGCCCGCCTCCTTCTCAATGTGCAGCAGCTGTAGAACTGCTCACATCACCTTAAGAACTCTTGAAGATAAACTGGAGCAGCTGGATTAATAACAGGATGGATGTTCAGGATCACAAAGGATGTGCTTGGTTTCTTTTCCTGTCTGTTTCCAAATATCGAGAGTCTGGCTTTGATATTGTTGAATAGTTGCATCCTTATTTGGTCAATTTAATTTGCAATTTAATTGGCATCTGTATCAGCTCTGCAGAAGATACAACATCTCTAGCTTAATAAATGAACAAGCACTGAAACATACAACATTTGAATTAATTGCACCAGTTAGTAAAAACCATTGAGGATCGTAGGCCTTTATTTAAAGGGATTTAGTACATTAAAAAGGTTTGATTATGAAGTTTCTCTTTGTTTACTGAAAACAGCGGGTGAAATAAGCCTGTTTGGGTTGTTTCATTCTGAATTCTCTTTACCAGTCATTAGAAAAATTACTTTCATCCTTCCCTCTTTTCAGTGATGGACGCTGACATACTGCCTGGAGCAACACTGTTGTTTAGTGCAACACAGGCTGCATCCACACACACGACTCACAGATGCGCTCCACTAACGCATTGCTGATCCAGAACCTGCACTTCATTCCATTAAAATCGCACAACAATGCAACCAAATGTGCATCTGTTACTGATATGCACACATGATCAGTACATTTAATAGGTTTATTTAAAAATATAGATGAGTTTAAAAATATTTATGAGTTGACTTTGGAACCCACAACCACTTAATGTGATTTGGGGCTTAATGTTTTAAAATTTTAATAATAAAATAATAATACTTTTATTTAAATAAATTTAGTTGCATTTCAGCATTTAATGTCTATAGTTCTTGGTGGTGTCAACCAAAACAAATTCTACCGCAGTAAAGAATTTAAACTTGAACTCAGATATGAATTCAAATATGATTCAAATTTGAACTTGAATTTAAATCTGAACAGCATATTTAGCAAAACAAATAGTTTAGCTGAATGATTTTGAATGTTATATAGACATTTCTCACAGTTCTCACAAGTCATTATCAGCCAATCACACGCTTTCACTGTACCCAATACGGCTGTACCACCTCTGTGGCCTTACCCACAATCCCATGGGCGCACTCAAAATATCTTACACTCCATTGCGTGTCCACTCTGACCTTCTATTTGGTTGAAGGAATGTTGACAGGACACAAAATTAGTCAGTTAACAGAGTTTAACTGTTTAAGCAGAGTTTAAGCATTTTTCAAGGGCAATAAAATTCAGAAGCGTTAACCTGCACGTCATCATGTGTCTACATGCGTGTAACCCGTTACGTCACCAGGCTGTTGACGGAGTGGCATGTCACAGCACGAGAGTTATTTATAAAATGCATTTAGGTTTTTGAACCTAAGGCTTTGAAGGCTTAGCTCTATAGGATGAGCTCATTGTATGCTCAGCTATTCAGTGCTGATAAGTCCATAGGGCTTGATTCCCACTGTGTTGGATGTAGTGAAAGTAACTGGTAGCCAAAGCAAATTGAAACAGTGTGATCCATTCTCTATTCCGTCTGAAGCATTGAGTCTCTGAGGAGCAGCGCCGCACACAGGGATGAAACAGTAGAGATGAGCTCAAATCTGAGACCAGACCTCGCTGGAGTGCTCACCCTATTCACAACACTGCTTTTATCTGTGTGTGCAAAGAGCACCATTAGCAGCTATTAGGAAGAACACTTTCTCTGTTTTACTGAGCAGCATTTTCATATTATGTCTCATATAAAAGCAGAGGTCTAAAAAGACCAACATGTATTTCCATGCTGGTCCAAACCTATTATTGCTGGTTTGGTGCTTGTGTTTATGGTAGACCGTCTTGCTCACCAACAAAAATTGGTGCATGGAAAATGCTCTGATAAAGATGGCTGACCAAGGAAAGTTAAACTAGTTAGGCTAGAAACCAGGTGGAGAAACCAGCATACCCACTTGTTTTGTTTGGGCACCAGCTTGAAAAACAGCAATGCTGCAGATAAGGTGATCTTGAAGAAAACTTTGACTCCTAGTCTGTTGTATCTGTCAGAGCATCTTCGTTCAGTGACAGTTTTAATAACCTGCGTGTCTCAGTGGTCCGGCTGAGGTATTTGCTGCTGATCTTGGTGTTCTGATGCAGTTTTTAGCCATGGAGGTTTTGCTCCCCTCAGGACCTGCATTACACCACAGTGCCTTTAGGGATAATGAGGAACCAACCGAGCAGTAATTTTGACACCTGCCTGCTTCTGTTTATTTCATTGTCTACTGGTTAAAATAGACACAGCGTTCCTCTACTGGATAGATAGAATTAGATTTTTGTATAATAAGTTTTCACTCCCACAACCAATTGGTAAAGTTGGAATTCAGTTATTAATTCAAGAATATAATCACTTTGATTGGTCAACGGCACATGAATATTTAATATTCACCAATGAATTCACAGCATGTCTTAGAACTGCTTAAAAAGGGATGTAACAGGTGACCTTTTCCTGCTCTGGAAGAATTTAGTAAGCATGAACGAAGCTTGTTAAATTGTTTCTATTCTTTTTAATGGGGCCGTAGGGCAGACAGATCCTGTGCAATCATGGAGACATCAGTCTCGTTGTGATGTTTAAAAACTGCATTTTGATGATGGCTGAAAGTGTTAAAGCCTCATTTGCATATGAATGCTCTCTCTGTTCATACTCTAATGCAATTCAATTAGATGCAGTGTATTAATAATATTAGCATTGGCATTTTAGCTGTTGCTTTCAGTGTTATGAACACAGCGTTGGGTAACGCTTTATTTTACATTGTCTATTGTTATTGTTTGTTATGTACTTACAATAGCAATAATAGTAAATCATACACAATAAGTAAGTTCATGTTGTTTTTTCTTTTAAGAAGATGTTTGTGAGATTTTCCTGTGAGAAAACTATTGATGCTTGCAAAGGCGATTAGCTATTATTATTGCTTGTACTTAGAATAGGGATATTAACAATTACTGTTATTTTGATATTTATTGAGATTTGCCATACAAAACCACCTTAAAACACCCTGTAACCACTTAAAAACGCCTAGCAGCTGTAAAGAAACTTAAAAATGACCCATCACATCTTGGAAACTGCATGTAAAATCTGCATGTAAAATGTTTAATGTTTTTAATACATATATTTTTGTTTTCATTGTGCCTAAACAATGACATTGACATACACATTGATTTATTTGTGGCTGTTACTTATTATTGTTTCTAAAGGGTGTTAAATTCCCTGAGGAAATATATCGGGCAGCCATATGTGACATTGATGGTTATTTTTGATCTCTCGTGCCAAGGACAAAATAATGAAGCTAATAATGAGATGAATGTATAAACACATTCTTGAGCAGCTGTTTTGTGTGTTTGTGTGTTTCTGTTTGTTTCGCTGGTGTGTGCGTGTGCAGACAGGGACCTGTGAAGCCTGAGGTCCTGTCCATCCAGTGGTCAGGAAGAAGATCTAATCGAAGACTTCAAAGGAATAACAGCTTGTCTCCAAACAACCCTCTTCTGAACCTTGTCAATTCAGGTGATTATATAAGCCAGGGCTGTACTGGGCTGATATCCACAGTGACATGCAAAGAAAATCAGAGAAGACAGTTATAAAGGAAATCTGATAGAGATTCTTTAGGTTAGTGTTTTGAATTTTTCAATACAACTTGACTCCTGATGCAAAAAGTGTTACAACCGTCTACACATTCCTTTATAGAAATTGTTGAAAAGTAGAAAGTCTAAAAGGTTGAGATCCACTGGTCTAGGTAGAACTCTTAAAAAAGCTGTTATATTTGATTTTTCTAGTTCTTTACAATTTATCGATCTGGTAGACACTATTAGGCAGTGATTGAAAAAGCAACATGTGAGTGTTGATGTGTGTGTCTGCAGGTTTGTTCGAGGAAGACAACCAGTGGATGACCCAAATCAACAGACTGCAAAAACTGATTGACCGTCTTGAAAAAAAGGTCTACACATCTTCACATCTCAGTATTTCTTAGTTTATTACTTAGTAATATAGAATTACTTAGTAATATATAGAATATATCATATACGTACATCACTGTAATATTTGTTGTACTGCCGTACATTCATGATAGTTCTGCTGTTATACAGTAGACAATTACAGTAGAAAATCACCATTAAGAATACTCAGAATTTATTTATTTATTTAAAAGAATTTTCGGCCATGTTCTGGTGACATTCATGTAAAGATAGAACCAGCTTCTTGTTCTCTTCTTAGGAACTGCGTCTGGAGCCTGTGGAAGAAGAGGTGTTGGAAAGCACCAGCAAATCCGTAAGTCATTTATGGTCTCTCTGTCTATTCTGAAAATCACTCATTCTGAGAGCCCACAGATGCCTGTCGTCTAGGAAACAGTGAGGATATAAAAACTTGTTCCAGGTTGTTCATTTTTGTTCATCTGGCTCTAATTCTCCTCTCTCATTTGGCCGTGCCATCTTTGGCAAAGTACTTTCAGAGTGTTTTTCTCTCAGGCTTACAAAATGCTGTTGACAGATTTTAAATAGGCAGTTTGTGTGTCTGTGATTGTGTTTGTTAAAGAGCAATAAGAGCGGCATCGGGCCCCTGTGGAGCCCATGGCTGTAAACAGCAGTGTGCGGCTGCCCACAGAGACACAATATAACATTATATTCAAGCATGTTGACGCATAAAATTACAGACAAATGAGTAGTCTGCACATTTGCGCTGTAGTCATTCTTCAAATAACACTCCCATTGTACTGTATTTTCCGTGCCTTTAATAGCAACTTTAACATCCTTAGTTTTTTCCAAACATCCTTTAGTTGTGTACAAAATTCCGAAATTCCTTTAAGGAGTTCTTTTAAAAAGTCCTCTCACAGAAGAGACTGCTTTGAGATTTATAAGGAATGTCAAGCTAAACTCTGGTTACTGCATTAGTGTGTATATACATGCTCAACTTAGTGGCATATTTTCTTAATCTATTAAATTAAAAATTTTAAATACAGAAATGAACATACACACATACAAAGAAATGGCTTGTCAATGCTTTGCACAAAGGATCGTCACACACAGTACACACATAATGTTTCTTTTAAATGTCTCATAACTTAAAAAGTATCTTTTATTTCCAGTTTTGGTTGCCCTTTCTGAATGATTTGAAAAGTTTAATTGCACACAGAGAACATATACACAATAAACAATAATTTGTCTATCCTCTATGAATCTTTATTTAAGGGATAAGTTGAATTGCTCTTCCTCATCAATTTGTTCATTTTGTAAACAGACCATGACACTCACTCAAGCATAATTTATATATGCCTATATTAACAGCCTCCCTCTGTTCATTTGAACAGATATCTCCACAAATAAGCGCAGTAACCACCGAAAATTTACATGGTGGTTTTTATTTTAAGGTGAACTATTCCTTTAAGGATAAATGTGTGTATTTGTAAGCCACAGAGAGAAAGCACTCAAAATGGAGATGTTTTTTGAAGAATGAGAAGCGGCACCAGTGCAGTGCCTGTGAAGAGGTCACCATTTTCCGCAGGGTGTGAACTCTCACTTCCTGTTACCTTCAGCCCCCATTTACCTGTCAACATCCTTTAAGCATCCCTGTTTTATAAAAAGCAACCCTTATGACATGCTTCCTTATGACTCTACCTGATGCATGGCCCAGAGGGCTTTATTACAGTTCTACCATCAGTCTGAGTCACAGCAGTATAACTGGAAATTTTACATTTCAGTCAGTGAATAATCTGACTGTTTAGCCCATCAACCAAACTACTGTCAGATTGGTCTTCCTATATTCAGTTTCTGAATGCTCGGTTTGTGGTATCTTGCACTTTACATTGTGAAAATGTACAGATTTATCTTTAAGTAGCCTAAAAGTGAAACACTGTCTGCTAAACATTACCCATTTTTTTCATAATATGTTGTATTTACTGCTGAAGCATACATGAGTATTCAACTAGAAATTTGTTGAAACAGAAAAACATACATTTAAGTGGCATGAGGGTGTGTAAATAGGAAAGTATTAATTTTATGTCACATTTATTTTATTTTTAACCTGTTTTACTTTTTTTTGACCCAACCTTATCAGTTTGATCCGCTTTTATTATTTTATGTTTATAATACAAATGATACCACATAACTAAAAGTCCCTTTTTTCAGGTTACCTGACAGAACGATTTCACAGTGTGCTTCAAAGATTCCTAAATGTTCTTCTGAGCGTTCTCAGCCAGATGGCTTTTCTCAGTTTTTCATAATAAAGATGAATATTCTCATAACACATGCCC
Organism: Ambastaia sidthimunki; assembly: GCA_036877625.1. Classification (NCBI taxonomy): domain Eukaryota; kingdom Metazoa; phylum Chordata; class Actinopteri; order Cypriniformes; family Botiidae; genus Ambastaia; species Ambastaia sidthimunki. The sequence continues at coordinate 236,753 of JAZGTK010000022.1, read as the reverse complement.
TCATTATTTCACTCAGACACATTTATAGCCTGTGCAGCTCTCGTTTATTGGAACCTTTAATCACAGACGTTCATCTCAGATACGATCAGATCTTTAATCACGTCTGCGGTCTTTGCCACTCGCTTTGTGTGTGACAAAACTGATCCAGGAACAGTTTTGCACACCTATATAACTACCCAATGCTTTTAAACCCTATATGTGGCTGCTGTTCTCTGATGACCTGTGACTTTCTTCCAGCACATTCTGATAGTGCAGCGACAGCTCTCTGTGCTGGAGGAGGAGGTGGAAGAATTTCGTCTGGCTCTCAGGCAGTACATCGACTGCACCAGCGCCCAGACCGGCTGCCTCCAGTGAGTTACACCAGCACTGCATCTCTGTGCTAAAACTAGGCCAGTTTTTTAAAGTGTAACTTTAAAGTTTTATTACATTAAGTGTGATACCTCCCAGCGGGAGGTTGTGGCACAGGTGACAAACTCTTAAAAATAAAGGTGCTATAAAGTGTTCTTCACAGCGATGCCATAGAAAAACCTTTATTATTATGGTTCCAGTTTATATTAGGTGTCTTTAATTACAATGTATTTGAGTAGGATAAACGTAATACAATGGACCTATTGTGCACATGTTAAATTGTAATTATTTTTTCTTATTAAAAAAAGTGCACAGTATTTAAGTACACCTAATATAAAGTGTGACCTTTCTTGCTAATAATCTGTAGAATCTGTAGAAATTACAATACACTAGAATGTAGAACAAAACCTTTTGTGCAACTGAAAGGTTCTGTGGATGTTAAAAGTTATTTATGGAACCATACAGCTGGATTCATATGTCTGGGTGGCTCTTTGTATTTCAGTAAAATACAGCTGAATGAGGCCCTGTTGCTGATAGACATCTAATGACATTTAATTAATGTATGATTTTTAATATGTCTGTATTTAATTTATAATTATTTATGGTATATTGTTTTTAGTTTCTAAATAAAATTGGCATTTAGTACTCTACCTCCGAAACCCTTATTAAAGACCTTTGGAGTACAGCTTTATTGTTGATGAGTCAGTGTGGTCAGGTCTCCTTATTTTGATTTAAAATGAAGCTGTCTGTATTCTCACTCATGTCTTTAAATATTTTCAGTTGTTTCAATTCATTGTAGGAATGAGATTTGCGCGGTGCACCAGGAGTTTGCCGAGAACTGTGCATCTCTGCTGTTTTCCGCATGAGTTATCTCTTGAAAAACAGTGATACCCACAATCACCAACAAACCCAATTAAACCTGTTCAAGCTTGCAAATATGTAAATGCAGTTGTTCCATGGCTTACCGTGTGAGAGAGCTTACAGCAAAATGAATTCCAGCATGCTGTGAATGTAACCGTGTGTTTACAAGCCCTCAGTCCAGGTTTGACTTTTAACAGAGACTTGAAAAAAATGTCAGCTGTCATGTTAGATTTCTTTGAGACATTGAACAGTTACATTTTTAAAGTACCGGTTTAATTAATTGGCCATTTAACAGTAATAATGTCTTAGATGATAAGATCTGTCTTAAATAGTGAGATGATTAACAAGCTTTACAGCTCACATGACTCACTCCCTGACAACCGTTCATGTCAAGAAATTGTCAGGGGGATTTCATGACCCCCTGGTGTTTCATTATTAAATTAAAAAATAGTTTAACATAAAAGGAAGATTTTTTTAATCTATTTACTCTCATGTAGTTATAAACTTGCAAGATGATGGATGTAAAACTCCAAATATGACAAAAGAATGTTATATGGATTTGAAGGACATGATAACAGTTATTTAAAATACATTGATGTACCATAATTGTCACACAGTCATTATAAACACCAAAGGAATCAATTTAATCAGACATGTTTGATAGTAATCAAACACTGGCTCTGTTCTACCGGCAGTGTGGCAGTTCAGAGGCTTGTTAATGAATCCCGCTTCATACTGTATGAGTTCTGGGAGCAAAGCAACATGTGGAAGAAGTAAGTAACTGATTCTAACTGATCCATATTTACTAATTCAATTCTCACAACCCTGAAATCACTTTTGAAATCAATCGTAAAAAATAAATAATATTCAAATTGTAGTTTGACTGCCTAAAAGTGTAAGTATGAAAAGTATTTGTTTGTCTGTCTACAGTCATCTCCAGACCAATTACAGCAAAACCTTCCAGAGGGGAAACGTGGACTTTCTAGAGACTCCAGAGGTTATGACAACTATGCTGGTTCCAGGTGAACTTTAAATTATTTAAAGACTTTAAACTCCAATAAAATGTATAACGTTAATCAACCTGATTTGAAACCTTACTACAAAACCGCTGCAACAAAAAGTGTGAGGTGTGACAACTAGCCCCGGTCTTTGCTACTTTGAGTCTCAGTGTTAACTCATAGTATCTCCTCTACTTCTCACCTGTTCTCATTTATCTTCTACAGCATCATGGTGGGTCCTCAACAACAACTAGAATTTGTTGTTCCAGTTTGTTGGCGTCAGCATTGACGAGGACCAAACGGGTCAAGCTTAAGATCTCTATCCCTCTGTCAACAGGAACTGACCACTTGTGTTCAAATGTTCTGTATGGTCAGGGTGACTAGCACTTTCCATGTTGTTACGTTATTAGCTCTATACGAGTAGTGTAAACTCTAGACAATACTGAATAAAGCAATGAGGTCTTTCTTCTAATGATGGCACTCCACCACCATATAGATGTTTCATCAGAGCTTCAGAAGCTGTTTATCTGTGACTGGACGGTACAGTGATGTGTTCTGTACTGACTCAGTTTGTCTATAGAAGAGACCGTGTCTCCTTATGTAGCAGTTTTTGTGATGTCATCATTCCTGATAATATCAGAGTACCCGACATGATCATTTCTATGGAAATATATACTTATGTTATTGTATTTTATGTAGTTTGTCAGCTCTGAATTAAAGTATGAATATAACAGCTGTGCTACCTTTTTTGCCCTAAATTTTGCCACACAGATGTTTCTAAGGTGATGTAAAGCTCAATATTCTGGATTGTATGTTGTTTAAACTATCTTTGAATTAATCTGGTTTAGATACTCCTGTACATGGAATATGAGAAAGTAACAGCACACAAATGCTCTTCTTGGCCCACTTGAAAGCGATAATTGTGCAAAAGTATTTTTCAGAGCCAATGACGCATAGAGGTTTGTGTTCCTAAAGGAACAACACTGCCATCCTGTGGACGTATAAGCGTCAACAACTACCCATTATCAAAACCTATTCATGAAAACATTGTGATCCCAGCTGTATACCAAGCTACAGAAAGAAGCCATTGCTTTAAAAAAGCTCTGATGTAAAAATCAATGTTATTAACATACCTCACGTACAACATTTGCATTACAGTAATGAGAACTTGGTAATATGCTTAATGTGCTTAATTATTAAGAAAATATCGTAATTATATTTACAAATTATCCTAAAACAGGCTTTTTGTATTTATTGTATTGTATTAAAAAAATCTTAATTTCAATATATTTAGATTTTCTAGCTGTATTTCACATATAAGCATGTAACATTTGACTTGGACAGCTCTTCGTAAGATGTGCTTATAAGGAAGATGTTTAATCAGTGCATGTCTGAATATTGAGCACACGTGCCCCCTGCTGTCTACTGCTAAAGTTGACCACGTTCCCTCTAATGACAGCCTGACCTTTGAGAGACGGTTTGCTCCTGGGCTTTCACTGAATGATGTCGTCTCCTACATTAATATGACATGTAATACAATCCTCCATTTTTAATTAACAAGTCTGTGTGACAGTGAGGACAAGAATTCTGTTACCAAAACACTGATGATGTCACCTGGTACGAAGCACAAAGCAGACGGCCTGTTTGTTCAGACTCGCTGTTCCGAATTAAAAGAAATCCGAAGGCATTTGTGAACATACTGTAACGTAATTTAGATTATACACTAAACATAAGACATCCAATAAAATCCAAGTCAAGCATGACACCATAGATCAAAGAGAATATTTTTACGTTTTATTGAGAAATTATTGTTTTAAAAAGACCCAACAACTACAGACTGTGTGCAGAGTCACATTCAGAATGAGTTAAGATAGTATCATTATCTCCACGTGTTTTGACAAAATACAGAGCTACTGTAAATGTAAGCTACAGCAACACTAGCAAGGTTTTTACCGGGTTTGGAAGTAGGCAGATAGCAGTAGGGCATTTACATTCTACACAAAGGTAAGAGCTTTAGACACATGGCGTAACACTTCCACTGTGTCCTTATAGTAACAGACTAATAAAACACTGTTTCTCAGTACAAAATAATCAAATTAAAATCATGCACGTAAAATTTCCCATTCAGCAAATGTCATTATTACCGGTCAATGAGTTAAACTAAGATGTACAGCATCTGTGTACATGCTAGTTTTTTTGTCCTTTTAAGCCACAAAAATTGTGTGATACTGCTCACAGTGAGTTTGAGCAGGCAAAATGGATTTCAGAATACTGCTAAAGTTCATCAGAGGGGTCTCTCCAATGGACCCTTAAATGAAAATGTTGGCACAGGGTTGTAGGTGGAGTTAAATGTCTCTGAACATTGTAAATGACAGGGTCACTGTACAGTAGGTGCTGGCAGGTTATTTTAAAATCTCTCAGCTCAATACAGTTGTAACTAGCAGCAACAAAACAGAATAATTGCATAAAATCGTAGTGCAATGGGCAAATTGTTCGTAAAAGATCAGCTGTTTTGGTCAACTTGGTAACAAAATGCAGTTCTTAAAATATGTACGACGTCACCCACCATAACAAAACTCAATGAAAAATCCAAAAGGCGTACCAGGAATACCAAGAATGGATTATTCACATAATTTAACAATTTAAACTAACTTTAGAATCACAGATTTCAATTTAGTATCTCTAGTCATCAAATCATTTATATCAGAGCCAATTACTGATTCGCGCATTATCACGTATCCTAAATCCTCGGGATTCTTAAATTCTGGTTTTGTAACAGGAGTTACGGCATCCAACTGTTAACCTGGTAAAATCAGGATTAATCAAACACTACAAGGACTCTTTTAAAGGATAAACTACATTTTGTCTATGCAAAGGTGTTCTCTGGATAGCTAACTTTAATAACTCCCCAGTAGCAGGCCCGTACCAGACAGATGAGACCCAGGAGATATGCGAAGGCCCAGGACACGTACGTCGCGTGATAGCGCCTGGCAAAGTCCTGAGTGCCCACCTGTGTTAAAAAACACCAAATGTTAAACTTACCAAAAAATGAGGTTAATATGTTTAAATCTATTTTAACAGGAGGTCATATTGTAGTAAAAATGCTTCTATTTTGCATTACTAATTTCCTTACAAATTATGAAGATAGCACTTGAAAACAAAAGTCAAATTGAAAAACAAGAATTTCATTAATTCTTAAAGTATTTGGTATTTTGAAGGTCCCATGATAAATGTCACAAAAAGTGACCTAAAAATATTGCAGAATCTTAAACATTTTTGAAAAATATCTTTTGGTTTAAATAGAAAAAACAATCCCAGATTTTTAGAGTTTTGAACCACACTGTATATAACATCTGCATGTTAAGTGCTTCAATTTTAGTGCACTCCAGTTTGTTTTTACTATGAACAATACTTACTGTTAAACCTATTCCGATGAAAATGCAGATCATTCCTACTGTAATGTAGGCACAGCAGCGCCTTCTGGGTAGAGCACTTCCTACAGAAGATCTGAGGACAAAGATAACACAACCATGATGCCTTTAGTACCTCTATGCCACTGTGCCTTTAAATACAGCAAAAATCTACAGCATGTGTTTTATTACTGCTGTGTTTTATTATCCACTAGGCTGCATTGGTCTTTCATTAAATAGCCATAACGATCTTGTTGTAGGAATTAGTATTACACCAAAGAAATAAAAATTTTATGAGTCTGTTCAGGTTGGAGTGGCAACTTAAAGCAACAAAATGCCTGTATGCTGTATTACACGAAACAACGCACTTGCAAGCTGCACTGAGGTAAAGCTACCAGGTCCATCAGAGAAGAAACTGATCTCACTCGGTTAAGCAGCATTAATGTAGGAAACAGAGCTCCTGGCCGACTGCCTCACAAACACACAAGTCAAAATTGCATAACTTGGTCACATGGTCTGCTCCTTTCCCTGTGCGAGTCCCCTAAAGGCTTATAATGACCCCTCACATGCCTCTCATGTGATGAGATTTTCAAACATTCCCCTGAAATCACTACAAATCTCTGTCTACAGCCTTTATTTCCTTCACTGCCTCTGAAAATGTGTGTTTTGCTGTATTCAGGGCGATTTTGGGCTCTAAGCACCATCCATATCTGTTGCCTTTGTCATAACTTGTCATCATAGTAGGTGTTGGGCTCATGTTACAATCTGTCAGCATGATTTGGTCGGTCACTGTTCTGCTGTCTTTTAGGTTACTGATGGACTGGCATCACATTACCTCTCCCCCCACACACCAACCGGCACCTCAACTAGCCAACATTTATTTATGTATACTTCTACAAATTGCCAAGCACAAACTTGAGCTTAACCCTGAGTAGTAATGCGTGTCACACATTTAGATTAATGACCGGAAATGACATCAGTGGAGTTTAGCGACACAAGCTCAAGTCAGAAGATGAGGATATAACACAGTGAACACTAGTGAAAGCCAGTTTTTTTCAATGTAGAACAACAGAAGCAATTATGTAGCACTTGCAATGCCAGGGTCATGGGTTTCATTTCCCAGGAAATGTACATACAATCTCAAAATGTATAGCGTGAATTCACTGTAAAAAGGACGTAGAAGTGTTTACAGAATGCATACTGAATATTGCGACTTACATTTTTTTGCAATGTGGGCATTTGGCCAATGTATTAAATCGAAGTTCCATCCACTGTAGACAGAAAACAAAGGAAGTTAAAAAGAAAGTTTGGTGAAGCAGCACAATTCGTTTGATTAATCTTCATTTAACTAAGTTGATTTCTGTTAAATATGACTTTAATTGGCTACAAAGAAATTATCCCGAACAATTATTAAAATCTTTTGGAGATGATTTCAGTGAATATATTTACGTACGTGGGACGAAAAATTAGGAATATTAGTGGATTTAACGCAAGGGGTTCTCTGTAGGTCACAAGGTGTTGTGTTCATCTTAACTATATAATGTTTTAAAACTAAATTTGCATTTCCTAAAGGAAATGTCAGTGCTTGCAAGGCAAAACAACTGTTATTTTAAGGAAAATAAAAAGTTGAAAAGTCCAAATATACATATAGGGACAGACAAAGATTTAAAGCAATATGCAATGTAGATGGATAAATACAATAGGGCTGTATTTGTGCCCAGTGTCCTCTCCTGAAAAACAAAAGACCAATCACAATCCAATATGTAATTTATGTATAAACAATGACCAATTAGCACTGCCTTGCAAACACTGTAATTATTGCTAATTAGTTTGTCATTTGGTTCAGTCCACCCAATGAGAGAGTGGAAAAGGGGCATTAGGACCTTGGAGACAGCAGAGTCATCACCAATATCCAGGCCTGAGGCAGACTGAGTGGACCCCTCATCGCTGCCCTGCACAGCAGGAGTATAACAGGAACACTAAAAACATATGTACTAGAGAAACACCGCTGGTGTATCTACACATGTAAATGCATTCACATGTTCTGCTCTGTGTTCATACAGTGATACAAATGTTTTAAAAATGTACCTGAAAGAAACACTATTATAACCCAAAGATGAAATATTAATGTAAAGATGTAAGACCGTACAAGGAATGTGTTTCCGCAGTGGCCGCAGACCACACGCATGCCCTCAGGCTGGGCAGGTAGAGCTGGCTGGGCCGGCTGCTCCTCGGGAATCACCATCACAGGGCTCAGGTTGATGATGCGTCTGCTGGGGACCAATCAGAACAATGATGTCAGACCTAAAGTTCTTCTCGTGTTTGAAAAGAATTTCGCTGTTATTATTGAGTTTCTTGAATTGACCTGTTTTCAAATGTACAATGACAACAAAAAACAATGTTGCAATAACAATGCAATAACCAACAAAAAAATGTATGCTACCCAACACATCTGCCAAGTAACAAAATAATTAAAAATGTTCCATATAGTTCCACATAGTGTTCCTGTAGCTTAATTGGTGGAGCACACTCTTAAATACAACATCAAGCAATATAAAGACCAATTAAATAATTGATAGCTTATTTTTCCTATAATTCCCACACCATAACATACATTGTTGTTCCTATACCTTTGCAGATAAAGTTTTTTATTATTTGTATAGTAGTTGTTTAAAGAATACTACCTTAAATATTAAAACTATGAACTGTTTTTTAAATTTCTGTGAATGTTTAATCACTTTGTAAAAGCTTGAGAATTCAGTGTGAATCCACTAGCCATAAAATTTACTTTCACATTGATATACTGAGATGTTGCAGCTATAATAAAATACCCACTAAACAGCCGCTCATTAATGTGTCCATATAACACTTACCAGTTGGGTCGAGGGCATCCTATCCTTCTAGATGTGTCTTTACAGATTAGCAGGCAGTTGCAAGGACATCTAACATACTTCTTTCCTGTAGGTGGGTTTTTTATAGGCTGCAAAAATATAATACAGATGATGTTTCAGAAGGCACCACCAACAGAACTTGGAATTCGATACAACACACTGAATTATGGTCTGATTACAGGTGGTTTTGGGGGAGTGTTTTTTTTATTATTAATTATTAATCAATAAGTAAAATGAAATAGTACACAGATATTTTACTGATCATCTCTGATTTCAAAGTGTAAATGTTGCCGTTTTCAAAATTAAATGCAAAAGAATGAGATACGTTTTGTCCTTTTGTGTCAAACACTAAAAGCTTATTTTTTATACCAGTGCATCTTTAAGCATTTTCTGTAAGCGTGTTTAATCAATAACTCCTAAATAATTCATTATTGTGGGCAAACGTCAAAATCTGCAGCTTTGGCTGGAATAATTCATGAATGCTGCACGTGATGTGGGATCTTTACACAGAGAGATCTCTTATGTTACTCTAGACAGAGAGTTTATTTAAGTGAGGTCTGCTGCAGAATTTATTTAACAATGTTATAGTTATAGTCTTACTGCAAATACATTTTGTAAATTACAAATGTGCTTTATGTGGTAAAATAAGAATTTATTATAATTTATAATTTAATATAAGTATATAAGTATTAAGTTTATTAATATAAGTATAAATAGTACACATTTTCACATGATAAATGAACTATACTAATATGTCAATATAATAAAAACGTTAACAAACGTTAACACTTGAAACCTTATTGTAAAATGTTACCAGATGTTATCAGATGACATGGCTGCTCATATCCATCCGTAGACCTGCCAGTCTTCATATTTAAATGTTTCTTATGTAAAAAATCAGTGTACAACATAATTCACCCCATTGAGCACACAGAACACTATCTGATGTTGACTTAAACATATCTGATGTATATCTGATGTTGACTTTGGTATCCTTCACATCAATGTATATTGATTTTGGTTTAGAGAAGTTAAGATCAAGCTGTTGAGGATATCACACGATATCAATACAGCTGTCGTGTATTAACATGTTTGCTGGTGTGTGGATGACTGAGCGTGAGCCGCAGATGGACGTGTCTTACTGTGGCCTCGTTGCAGACGGTGCACTTCACCACGTGCTGATGGAGCTTCCCATCCAGATTTATAAGAGCCTGACACACCCGACAGTTAATGACAGGAACTCCCCCCGCGTCTGGACTGGCGATGGCTGTGTAGGGTGGTGGCAATTCAGCTGTAGGAAGACAGACACATAATCTATATGTGTCTATAACTTCAGTGTGGAGGTTCAGTATTCAAATACGGTATCATTAAGTGCTGATTGGCTGTTACTGGTACAATGTAAATTTAGTTCTCTATACTGCATTACATTAGTACATTATGGAATCTATAGTATATAACTTATGCTACTATAGTTTATGACAGTTTAAACTTCTAGAGTGTTTACATTACCTAAAAGACTACATTCTGTAATGTTGTTTTTAAATGCCAATTTTACAAATTTATGAAATACTTTACTGCAGTTATGACATCGCAGAGTCTGAACATCGTAGCTTAAAGAAATGTGGTGGACAAGAAATCTCCGAAATCCCCTTTTAACCTTTACTGGCCCAGGAACCCCACAGCCACAGACCCTCTGAATAGAATTCTGATTATCTAAGTGACTGAAACTATTACAATTTATAAAGCTATAGGCAATATCAGAGAGGTTAGCAATAGCTAGCTAATTTGAAAGCATAAGATCCCACCCTCCCTTCAAAGCACTCTCTGAAGCCACACCTCCTAACACATAAACGAGATGCAAATACATAGTTTGACAATCAAGTAGGACATCCTATTATTGCATTCGGACCAAATGCAATGATTGGACAAGCATTTTGTGGTCCTGCATCTTCCACAAAAGTTATATATTTAGACCACTTTGATTGCTATCAGGATGTAAATAGTTAAAATGTTAAAAAAAAAATACAATTCTATTTGTTCAATAATTATTTTCTATGTGGCCATCCTGCAGAATATTCACACATTTGTCACAATCCTGACTTCAGTTACTCTCTCACTTCTAATGTAACCGGGCCATCAGCCACCCTGCACCCAGTAATATGTGCAGTAATACTAAAATAATTCTGGCTTATTTTGAGTGACATCAGGACATGTTCCTTCTGCTATTATATGTGATCCTGAGATCACGCTGGCCAGCACAGTCATACTGCAGCCATATTGAACATGTGACTGCACAGCCAAACCAAGTGACAGCATCTCTGACCTCATGATCTTACTCAGCTGTCAGGATTCATCCATCCCCTCCTGCTCTGATTCTGAACATACATACTGTGTATAAGAAGTAAAATCTTGTGGGATACTTAATAAATCTAAAACGTTTTCCTAATAGGTCCAAATGATACAATTAATAAAAAGTAATTAATAAAAGTGTATTGCGCTGTTCTGTATAATGTTATGTGTTGGTATATGATATTATTGTATATGCTGTAACTGTAGATAAAGACTCTGTATTTCAAGTGGATATGAACTAAGACTGTCAACTGATTAAAAATTAATCTTTTAAATAAATTCAAAATCATTGCATATAATCTTATTTGCTGGTATTGTCAATTTTGTAATAAAGCTCAGTTCTTATTTATACTATTGATTTAAAAAATTTATTCATCTTTTATCAGGCTGTTTTCCCACCTTTGTTATCAGTATTGGCACTATCCACTATCTGCGACTCCTAATTGACAATAATAAGGCAATAACCACAGAGTAACTCTGTAATAAGTAATGCATGACTTCGGCTGTAAAGCAGTTTAAAAGCTATAAGCAGAAATACTGCCTCTATCTGCATCTGTCTTAACATCAAATCATCCTGCTAAGCCTATATCCCTGCAGCCTATTACTGAAGCCATTAGGAACTCTGTGAGTGGTTTCATCTTGCTCTCTCTCTAGAATATTTTAGTGAAATTGTTCTCCTGTTTGTTTGCTGTTTTGGCTTCTATGTTTGAGAGCTTACACTTCAGCACTTTGTACATTGTTTATTAAGTTCACCTTCATGGGTGTTCAGCTTTTAGAGATAATCAATTCTTTTAAGGGAATTAAGACAACGGCACTGATGTGACATTAGTTTGTGTGCAATTTCTACTCCACTTCTAACTGCAAGAATAATGACTTCCTGAACACACCCCTCATTCGTCATTGGTCAGACAAACAGCTGGTTCCGCCCTGAATTCACACCATTGTTTGAGCCTCCGCAGCACCAGGCCTGTCAGGATGTTCAAACAAACAAAGCGATGTTGTGATGATACCACAGAGCCACACTGTTTACAGTAGTCGACTCATATTGAGGAGAAAATATTTTACAAAAAAAATCTAACAAAAAAATCATATAACACTTCACCTTAATGGTGAGAAGAATTCTGTTCATCTATGTGTTAATATTGACATATAACAGTGAACATTCAATGGACTACTAAAGCATCAAATCTATTTGACAAACAAAAGCCCATATGGATTCATAATCCCTTGTCTTGCCATCTTTAAGGACAGCATTAGGTTAAGCTGCTGTTTAACACAGGTTTGGTATGCATTAATGTGGCTGTGTAGTTTGTAGTAGGTGTCTACACTGACAGATCTGAGAACATATCCTTTATCCCTCACATACTAATATAGCTTCCACCGCCTCTCAAGGGACCGACAGAAAGTGCAGGTCCCATTTCTCTGTCACCAGACTACGTGTAAACTGAGAGGCCTTTTCCCAACCCTGCAGCCAGCCAGCTGTTGTCACTCCTTCAGTGGCCGTCTTACTATCATATTTCATATCTGAAGGATCTGGGTGACCCACATGAGGGGACATTGATTAAGCATTAACCTTACGTTTACAATAGTCTGGTTGTGTAGACCACTCATCATTTCGACTGAATGGACAGTTTATATTCTGTATTTACTTCCTAATCATGTATATGATCTCTGTGATTAGAAAACTTTTGTTTTATATACATAAAAGAAATAGGCCACTAAATATTAAAATAAAGAAAACATATCTTCATGAAACTCGAACAAATGATCTTAAACTGTGCAACAGGAAGTCAGCTGAGATAGAGGTAAACTAAAAAAGTCTCACATGCAGAATCTATTCTTTTATTTTTGTGACATATAGGGTGAGGTAAATCTGTCTATGTTTCGGATCTCTGGAGGTCTTAAACTTGGCAAAAAGGCAACATCTACAAACTGCAGAAGAGGATGCTGACTAACACAAAAACAGCAATAATGAATCTTTTAAAATGTACAAAATTGCATATTATCTATTTTATCAATCATATACATGTAACAGAGTGGGTGGGTTGCTGACAGATGTGGCTTTAATGTATTAAAATTTTGAATTTCCAATACAAATTGAGAAACTGAAGGAAATGCAAAAAGTGTTACAACCATCCCCATCTAAAGTGTTTCAGCTAATATTTAAAATCCATTCATTGTTAACTTCAAACCTATTCACTAAATGTCACATAAGGTCAAGGCAGTTTATTTGATCATTTTCTCTGTGGTTATTTGACCCTTTCTCACATAGATCTCCAACAGGATGGGTCATTATTAAAAAACTTCAAATCTATACAATTTGATTTATTACACACATGGGTACTAATGGCTGTACCTTTGGCTTTATAGTGTAATGGCAGAATAAACAACAATCTCAGCACACTAAACCGTGTTGAGTACAGACTCCAAGCCAGTTCAGCAGTTCCTGCATGAACAGGCAAGTTAATCCCTCTCATACAGTCCAAAACAGTACAAAAAAAATCCAGGGGGTTGAAATACTAGGCCAGATTATAAAACTATAGAACTCCTGCACACATACCATAATCTGACCATGGTGTGTAAATAAAACCACTCTGAATAATAAGATAAAATGTAGGCAGATCATTACAGTAAAAATGTAAATCATTTGCTATAATTCAAGAAGTGAACATGGGAGCATTTATGAAAAAACAAAGAACCTGCTTATAATAATCATTATAAAATCTCACTCACATATTTTCTTGGTTGACAGGGTCCTAAAACAGGTTATTTGTCAATCATTAGGTTTGAAATAATTGGATCTTATAAAAAAACTGCAAATATACTATAAGGGATTCTGTCCACAGGTTTCAATCACAAAAATTGTTACTACTGGAATTTTCATAGTAGGCCTATATAAAATATACCATCCAATCTGTTTCTCTTTCTTAAAGATACTCTAGGCTTTCACGAATAGGACTGTAAATTAAGTTGGGTTTGATTACACATTGCAGTCTAAAAATCAGGTATGAAACAGAAAGTGTAAGAATTGACTATTAAAAAGCCAATATTGAAAGTCAGTGGTGTTTGTGGCCTTCCCTGTGAGAACAATCCCTGTGAGAAAAACAGTACTGTAGCAAACAAAAGCTTTATAAACAGTTATGGCTTCTAATGCTATTTATTTTCATTTTGTGAAATGTAACATTTCCTTCTTCAGCCTTTTATTTGTTTGTTTGTTTGTATGTAACACTGTCATATGCAGATACAAACAAGTGTTTAGACCACTATGTCTATATAAACTGTGTATGTTTACAAATTCACTGTAGTGTGTCTGTGTGAATACTGGTACTGTAATAATTTCTATGAAAATAAATGTTAAGCAAAACATCACTAACAAGCAAGCTAAATTTAAACTGACTGGTCTTAAATCAGTCGACCACAAAACACAATTACTCTTAAATCTAGCATGCAGGCTGGCTGGACCATTTGTACTTTCTGTTTAAGCACTGCATACTGCCTAGTTTATAAGTCCACACAATATGTCCTGGTCATGAATGCAACATTATATGTGCATTATATAAGGCACACATATATACTCCTATATGTGATGTCAGAAGGAATGCAACCCAGTGCCGATTGAGGCCCGTTCTTAACACGATCAACCTCATCTGTGTTGATATTCCTTGCTGTGTAACGATAATGTATCACCTTTATTAGCTGCAGGCTGCAACAGATCACTGCTTACTACTGTCCGCCCTAAATGATTCAGCACTGCCATGTCAATCAAAATTCACACGTTTACCTCTCGGGCTCGAATCCTGCAGGTACGACGGAGCTGTGGGCGTGACATTTCCCGAGTTCGGCGCTGACAACAGCGGGGATCGTTCATCCATACCATCGGAGGCCATTATGTCAGTAGCACAGCCGGCAGCACAGAAAAACAACAACAGCAGCGGCGAATGGTGGTCTCCGCCCGCTGCTCTGGACAAGGGGGCAATGAGATTGAGCACTAGGCAGAGGCAGTGAAGAGGCGTGGCCAAGTGCGTATTTGACCCCGCCCCTTCATTGCCGAGAAGTATGAGAAAACACTGCTGGGTGGGACTGGATCTCCCTCCTTAACCTCCGTATCTTATATAAATATTGCCAACCGTTTTTTCCCATTCCCCTGTGTAAGTATTTGACCTTGCCCTATTATTTCCTCAGCATACGAAAAAATATTAATTTATTATAAGTCTGTCTGTTTCTGTTATTGTTGGCCTTTATAACAGCTAAACACATTTCTTACCATTTACATTAAAATTAATATTTTTTACCAATATGTGAAGTTAATGCACCTTGAATGAATCCTGAATGCTGAAACCTCTAAAATCTTTTTTATTTGTTAAGCAAATCCTATTTTTACAAAATAAAATGGAGACATATCTACAGTTTTTATTTTTCAAAGAAACATATATTTCACATAAACCGTTAAAGGAAAGCTCTCAAATTTTGCATGCAGCAGAAAACCATTAGACTACGCTGCTCTTATAATCCTACTATTACGAAGGCTTTGCTAATGAATATTAATTACGTTTCATGACGTTGATCCACTTGGCCTCACCGATTTGCTGAAAAAGAGACGTTGATTTGTGGGTGCGGTCAGCTGGCGCGTTATCGTGCTGGTTACTGGTTACTCCATGAGCGTATACAAGAAACGTCAGAATAACCTAATTAATATTCATAAGTTCTGCTTTCGCTGTAGTATTTTGTGTCCAACTCTAAAGCGCATGTCAGGCCAGAAGATAAACGAGAATTGTATGACCACTAACACCGACTCAAATAAGCTCATTTAGTCCGGTAAGAACAATATGTTTTACATAAATATCGCTATTTGACATGATGTAAGTCTACTCTAGGTTTTATCCACTGGTTCCGGGTAAAACTAGCCTGTTTCGTATATATCTTAGCTTTGTTTTTAGCCAACAGGTCAGTTAGCGAGGCGCACGTATGGGCTAATGTAGTGTCAAGATCTACGAAAGGACTTGAAACTTATGTTTCTATCCGTTTCTTACTGTTTCCTACAATCTCAAGACATGACATCAGGTCAGATGTCATAAGTCACATAGAAGGAGACGTTATTGTTTTGGCTAATAATATGCTGAGTTTCAGATTGTGGTCCTGTATTTGTTTATTAATGTTTTAATTGTGTAATGATGGGGCTTGTATTTAAATCTATTTTAATCGAAATTGATTTTCCAAATTGTATTTGTGTCGTACAATCATACACTTATATGAATGGCCAGGTTTAGCTGATCTCGTTTTGCTGACAGTTTTGTATATATATTTCGTATATCTCTTATTCATGCTATGTGTCTGTCTGTCTATCTACATTATATATAGTCTATATATACTCACACACACACTCACTCACTCATACAGTATAATTAGATGTTTTTATAACCATCAAAACTTTGCTGTTACCACCAGGTGTGAAAATGGGGAAAGCTCTTTCCCACCTGCCTAAGCATACCTGTCATGATGACTGTCAGGACAGCCTGACTTCATCACCAGGTTACAATAGCATACAGAGTGACGATAATAAGAATGGAGACGTGTCCCAGTTCCCTTACGTGGAGTTTACTGGTCGTGACAGCGTTACCTGCCCCACTTGCCAGGGCACAGGAAGGATACCGAGAGGTAAATTCCTACACAAATGATACCTTATATAGTAACTTGTCATCCAGAGAGTTCCTACAAAAATGACTTATATTACTGTAAATAAAACATGATGTTCAGTCTATTGCAAAATAATTTACACTATGTTTATGTTTTCGCAGGCCAAGAGAATCAGCTGGTGGCCCTGATCCCATACAGTGACCAGAGGCTAAGACCAAGGAGAACGTAAGATTAAAAAAACTATCTTTTGCTCTTCTGAAACAGTCTATCATAAATGATCAGAGCAAACGTGTATTATCATGTAGCACGTAGCAGGTTTGTTTGATAACATAGGAAATGCTTGTCTTGTAGTTTACTGTAGTTGCCTGCATACTGTATTATTGACTTCGATGTTATAAATGTCTCACAGCAAGCTGTATGTGACCGCTTCAGTCATTGTGTGCCTGCTGCTGTCCAGCCTGGCCGTCTTCTTCCTATTCCCCCGTTCCATTGATGTGAACTATGTGGGAGTGAAATCCGTCTACGTCTCCTACGACCAGAGCAAACGCATTGTGTATCTCAATATCACTGTAAGATTCTCCAGAGCAGTTATCAATGCAGACATCACACATGACGTTGTTTTCTACTCCCTAAGAGTTTCCAAAACGTTCTGATGATGTTTCTACTTCAGAAGTTATTAAAGGATAGCGTACCTAAAAATTCAAGTCCTGCTCATTCTCACGCCATTTTGAAACCCAAGAATTTAATTATATTGAAATGTCTGACATACAAAAACACACCATATTGTTATAAGTGCAATAAATATGCCTTCATTAAGGTCAAAATGTCCCTGACCTGAAAATAAACTCCAGGCAGGACAATCGCTCCTTTATAAAAACGGAATTTCTGAAATTGACGTGAACAGCCAGTTGCACATTTCTGAAATTCTGATGTCTTACAAACAGTTGCACTTTTCTCGTGTGCATTTATGTGAGGAAACATAGACGTGGCTATTGTTCTGCAAAACCTCTTGGTGAATAATCTTAATTCTGACTGTCCTGAAGTGTTGTTTATGTTTTATCCAGTTGATCGTATTTGATTGTGTCTTCTTTCCTTTTAAAGAACTCACTGAATATTACTAACAACAACTATTACTCGGTGGATGTGGCCAACATCACAGCCCAGGTGCAGTTTTCCAAGACTGTGATTGGTAAAACTCGTGTTAGCAACATCACCACTATTGGCCCACTGGACATGAAGCAGGTGGAGTTTGACTCTGTCTGGCTGCTGGATTGTATTAAAGGTTATTTTAATGTTTTTCATGAGGTATGAAGTTTGTTTATATTTTGAGTTATTTGTTTTACAGATTGACTACATGGTGCCCACCACCATAGCAGATGAAATGAGTTACATGTAGTACGTATGCATCCTTTTCATAACACAAAAGCATGTAACAGTTTTTCTTCTGGCAGACGTGTAACTCTTTGTTTTACAGTGACTACTGTACCCTGCAGAGTATCAAGGTGCACAATATTGTGGTTATGATGCAGTAAGTATTGAAAGAAAAACAGCAACGCCTTTTGTAAAAGACTTTTGTTGGGTTTTAAATTAGTGAGCAGTGTATGTACTGTTCATAATACGGTTATAAAGTTATTTATAACTATAAAAGTTTTACATTTTATAATGATAGTTATTTCTCAGCAGGATTGTTTAATTAGATAAATTATTCATCATTGTAATTAATATTTCATGAATTAATTATTGCATATGCCACTTGTATATTTTGTTAGCTTACATGCTCTCGTTATGTTGTGGTGGTCTTAATAAAAAACAATGTGCAAGATAATATAATACTTGACAGTTGGGACTAATTTTGCTTTTTGGTTTTCAGGATTACAGTAACTACAGTCTATTTTGGCCACGCTGAGCAGGTATCTCAGGAGATGTACCAGTATGTGGACTGTGGAGGAAACACCACATCCCTGCATGAGTATAGCCTGAACAGCCCCTGGACAGGCTAGATCAGCCCCTGATGTGTATTACCTGCCCCTCACCTCTCCATTCCATTTCACCCTTTCAGCTAAATCGTGTGAGGGTGTATTACGTTTCTCTACCACCAGAAGATGTCAAGGTGTTTGCAATTCAAATATGATGCACTTTGGTTTCCATGTTCTCCAAGCAATATGAAAATTATTCATTTCAATTCAACTTGCCAAACTAAATCATTCCTTTTTCCCAAACATTTTCAAGCGCTATTTAAAACCCTCTAAAATGATTTGTAATGGTGTATTTAAGGTATTTTAAAATGGTGAAGGTATTTGAAGATGTATTTGACGATCGCTGTCTGTCAAGTGTACTCCTGGTTTCTACTTATTTTCGATTTCTGTTGTTTGGTAACCTGGGGATCAAAGACCCTAAACACCTGCAAGCTTTGAGATCTTTAAATTAAGGTGAGACGCACCTACATTATTTATTAAAAGGGGAATATTAGGCATGGGTTACCTCAGATTACTGTACTCATACCTTATTGGCACAGTCTACATTACACAGCGTTGTGCTTTGTGGGGAGTGAGTGTGCACTATAGTCTGAAACTGCTCTCAACTTCTGTGTGTCATACAAAAGAATCGGTCACTGTTCATTCCAGTTAAACTGGTTGGTGACAACTGAGGGAACGTCGGCGTAAATATCGCACGGGCTGCTGCGAATAAAACACTTATTCTGTCTATTTATTTTGTATTGCTTTTTGATAGCAAAGTTTCTCATTGTCGCAGTTTATAAGCTGTCTGCAATAAACTGCATTGACAGATAAAAACACAATGAGGAACAATAAACACTAGAATCTGAGGGCATTAAGCTGCTTGTGTTTAAGGGTGTTGTGTGTATAAAAGCCAGATTCTCACAGATTCACAAATTATTGTTGTAATAACATTAATTTTACTCATCAATTTAAAGGCATTTAATACAAAAATATAGTTTGCTCAAGAAAACCAGATTCAACTGTTTAGAGGAAGAGAACTTTGATAACATTTTTAGCATTCTCATAATGAACCATAAAGAACTTTACATTTTTAACCATTTTAACCATGTTTGTAAAAAAGATTATTTGATTAAAGATGGTCTGTTGACTTGTCATGCTATTTCCATATTACGTAACAGTCATTTGCTTGGTGTACATGTTCATATGTAGCTATTGATTTTTGAGAAAAGATGTTTGGGCTGCTTTCAAGATAACACTGAGTTAACATACTCCTGCTAAAGACTTTCAGAATTTGAAATGTAAAACCTACTGTTTTCCATTAAATAGATGGTTTGAATCAACTGTGCTTTCTTTCTGTATGTGATAAATTAATATAATTGTAATGTGAAAATAATGGTATGATTAAAATGAGTGTTTTGTTTTAGATGCATTAATAATTTAATCAAAGACTTCCATACAGGAGCGCACAGTAAACAATTTCTAATCCACATCAGTGAATTATTTCATCTTGTTGCTTTTTGGTGATTTGTTGAAAGAATAAATGTGCAAACACGCTGTTTTATTCAACCAGTTCAATTATTTTGAATTGTGGTTTAAATATCTCGCTTACTAAAATAAAAGTGTTTAAAGGAGGAAATAAGTTATAATTCCTATTGCAAAACAGGAAACGTGACAAAGAGCAAAGACGTCATGTGTAATGCGTATTTTGTGACCCCTTAATTAAATCTCTGTGAAACAGTAAGTTGGAAATATAAAAACCATAAAAGTCTCATTAGATATGGAGGACTAGATTAACATATGATTAAACTGAAATGTACAAATCCTTCCATTTGATCTGACAGGTTGATTTTCATTTTAATTCCATCCAGGTTCATCATAAAACAATTAAGTAATCATGTAAAATTGGATATTGCAATACACTGTCTAATCAGTGTTATTTCATAACCCACAGCACCTTAATAGCCTTCATTTACATCTTTGTACAATGCATGCAGGACAGGTACCAATCACACAGTGGTTGTCATGGAAATAGAGTTGCCGATAAAAGGCAGTCAGTTGCTATAATCATGAGGTTACAATAGCTTGTTTCTTTTAAATACCGTTTTTTCAAAGCCACATGTTATCAGATGTGTTTAGAGTGGCAGGAAATATTATCTTTTACAGAGATTCACCAATATATCAACATTTTCTAAACTGTAATGGTATGTTTAAACAGCAGCTACATAAGCCTCTAGAGGGCGCTATAGGTCTCACAGTACGAACCCAACTCTCTTGAGAGATGCCTTGATATCTCCAGAGGAGAATGTGAATAATGTACTGCTAAGTTTATTGCAGATGGTCAAAATTAGATTCGAAATAGAAAAATTAGAAATAGATTAACAGAACCCCAAATCTGTCCAAGACACAGACACACTCAAACGATTGTTGCCATGGAGACAGAACTGCTATGGCCACAGAATTGCCATTTTTGTCAATGACAAATGACAATATATGTCAATATATCTAGGATGTCTAATAACAAATATTCTCTAACACAGGTGTAGTTTAGATTGAATTTAGCTGCTTTAAGTGATTACTAGCTAGTGTGTGACAGGGCCGGTTATGTTCCTACTGTAATGTATATGTTGTTGTCATTGTTCAGAGGCAGATTACATAGAACAACACATTTGTGCACAAATCCCTCAAACCTGTAGGAAAGAGGTTATCAGAAGAGGTTTCATATTTCCTGAGTATGTCTCTTACCTCATCAAACCAGGAGGCTTTAATCATATAGGCTCACATCTTTCACTCTTATGGGCCTGGAGATTTCAAATGGTCCCTTTTGATTGAAAAGAATGGGTAACACATGAGTTAAAAATAATCAACCGAGGGTTTCATTATCTTTATTTATTGTCTGTTGATCTCACTAATCTAATTCTTTGTGCGCAGTGTTGCTTAACACGAAAGTTAGCCCTGAAATTTTAAATAACCAAACTTGCTGCAGGCACAGGTGGAGTTTTTCAAGTTTTTATTAAGCATGTTGTGTTCACACAGGTCTGCTGTTATTCTCTGTCGAGGATTGGGGAAAAACTCAACTGAGGTTAAATTCAAACGTTCATTTTCTGACATGCTGGACAGTATGAGTCACACCTGTTGAACTACCAAATAAATTGGTTTTCTTCTATGCAACACACAGTATGGTGTCAGTCTTCTTTCTCGAGTGGAGTAACTATTTATTTCTCTTTTACAGTAAGGCCTTTCATCCAAGACTGGTTACCTCCTGACTGGTAGTTTTTTCTAGTGGTTTTGTAACGTTTCTTCCTAACCTAGCCTTTAACTCCACCCATTTTGTGTTGATGCACTTCAAGCTAACTTTCTTTAGACATTTTGGGTATCAGGGTATCAGTGTGGTCCTGACAGCTATGTGGTTCTCTACAGAAGGCATCAATTATTGTAATTGTCTTTATCATGGAGTGAAGTGCATTATCCTCATTAACAGACTTCGACATCTGATTGGGTCAGTGCCCGGATCTTTACTGATAAATGACTCCAAAGGCTTTTAGTCTCTCACCAGTCTAAATCTCTCAGTAACTAAAGAGACACATCTTAAACATTCTTTAAACAAACACAAAGATGATCCTTATGCCAACAATATAAGTCTTCTACAGTTACTGCTTGTTTCACCTCACCTTTTAAACAGATATTTTGCAGAATATATGATTTTCTATGGTGGTAAACAAAAACTAACTATTGTTATTGTATGTTGTATGTTTTTTTTTAGAGAATTGGCATTTTAGTAAATTTTCAGATGGTTAGATGGGAAATAGTACAGTAACAGAAAAAACAAGAACAAACTGTATCTTTTATCTTGGCAGAAGATATTGTATATAATATACATACAATATATGTGCATATTTTACAGAAACATAATGCATAATAATATATCAAGAGCTGAGTTGAGCAAAAAGCTCATTTCTACAGTACAGAAAAACTATTGCTTAAATTTGTTAAATTTTAATAAGTTAAATTTGAGTAATGTTCATTTTGCACCTCACTCTCTGTGCACTTGTTAGACCGCTTTGTCATGTTCCTGACCACGCCCACCTGATGTGTCAGTGGAGACATCTGCACACTGCTGTTATTGATTCATTGCTGTCAGGCTACAGTACTTCACTGCCTGCTTCTTCACACTGTCTTCTCACCTCCAAACATCTCGCTCAGCCATGGGGCTTCACCACAAAGAGTTTGAGAAGTCTGGAAAATGTCCTGGTCTCCAGATATGGAGAATTGAAAAGATGGAACTGGTGCCTGTTCCTAACAACCTGCACGGGAGCTTCTATATTGGTGATGCTTACCTGGTTCTCCACACCATCAAACAGAAGAACTCGTGTTTCTATGACCTGCATTACTGGCTGGGTAAGCAATAGTTTTTCTGTACTGTAGAAATGAGCTTTTTGCTTAAATCAACTGAACTGATATATTATTATGCATTATGTTTCTATAAAATATGCACATATATTCTATGTATATGTACAATATCTTCTGCCTGCGACTTTATGAGTGGTCCACGTGACCCTACAATTAAAACAGTAAAATAATCTCAGGAAACTTGTGTATGATGTGTTTAAAAGGGTATCAGTAAGGTCAGCCACAGTGTATTTCAAAATATTTGCCAATGGCAGTGTTTAAAATAAACCTAATGTAATCCAAAACCAAAACTGCTAAATGTATCACTATTTAAGAGGTTGATAAAAGGAAACAGGAATTAACTGATTTTTATAATTGTCCAGCTGATAACCCAGCAAAAAGTTTGCATATGGTCCCTATAAAACACAAGATATACACTTTGAGTAGTAACGGTTGTAAAGTTTACATTTACAGAAGCAGGGACTGTGCTGATATTAATACTGTACTTTGATCTTTACAATAGACGAAACAAGACACACATTTAAAAGTTACAAATATAACTACAGATCAGGTCTACAGAAACTGCTTCAGTTGATGTGCTCAGTGTTGACTGTTCATGGTTGTACAAATAAACTGTCAGATGATCACTGTTGAAAACATTGATAAGCTCGTGTATCCTTTAAGAGCTGCAGGGCTTTGCGTGTTCTAACACTTTTATAGGTGATGCCTCAGGGTGATGCAGAAGCTCTTTTTGCTTCAATGTGCTGCGTCACGGGTCTCACACAAACAAAGTGGTATTTCTGTGGTCAAGCTGCTAAACTGTACAAAACAGGAAGTTCATTGAAATGACAGAAAATCATGATGAACACAATGTTGCAAAAGTTCAAGAGCTAAATGTCAGCGGTATCTTAAATGAATCATTAACCATTTGGTTGCCAGAATCTGTGTTCGGATAAGATCCACTTTAGGGTTTCCTTTCTCTGCTGAAAGCACTTTGTTCACTCCATTAGGTGCTTCAGAGAAGTCAATAACGCTAAGACGTTTTGGCCTTGGGTTACCTTTGTTTAAATTCTACCACAAACCACATATAAAGCCTCCATTATGAGTTATTAACCACTTACAATGTAAACAGATTCCTGAATGTTTCTGCTCATCATGTATTGGTTGCCAAGATACTTACGCCTTTAAAGCTTGTCATAAAACGGACAGCAGAGCTTTTCACACAGATTGCAGTCTCACTCGCATGCAATGCGTCTGTGGTCGCAGGCATCAGCTAATAAACACGTTTTAAAGTGTAAAGTGTGATGCTGGGTGAGAGAGAAACTACACAGCGTGTATTAGCAAAAAATGTAAAACAGATGTTCTTTTCAGTTCCTCTTTTGTTTTGGAAATGTGATATTTTGGCTAAATTAGATAACAAATTTTTAAACCAAATGATATTTTTTTTAGAAACATAGCACAAGCTCAGCTGTAAAGGAAAGCAGATTTTAAATCACAAAATACATTACATAATACACAATCAATACATATGCTGTTTGAACTTAGAACAAAGTATCTGGACACTTTCTGGTTGTTAAAGATTAGTGTATCCATATGCTCATAGTTACTTAATGTGATGACCTATACTTG
Organism: Ambastaia sidthimunki; assembly: GCA_036877625.1. Taxonomy (NCBI): domain Eukaryota; kingdom Metazoa; phylum Chordata; class Actinopteri; order Cypriniformes; family Botiidae; genus Ambastaia; species Ambastaia sidthimunki. The sequence goes on along the minus strand of JAZGTK010000022.1, from coordinate 212,289 downwards.
TGGCTAGTTTTCTGGGACAACAGTGAGTACTTAAGAGAAAAGACTTCATACATCCACAAAAAATATTGTGGGTCAAAAATAGTTCCAAAAATAGCTTTACTAAAGATTACTGTCTGTTTTTTGGGGTGTTAGTAACATTTGGTCCTGCCTTTTATCAAATCATTTAATAGCAACACAGAAACAGATGTAATATTTACATTGAAATGCTAAGAGAAACCAAGGCAATGCAAATACACCTGATAATTCTGTGCACATGCAAACCCATCAGAATTACACAACATCACTGTCTCTGCAGGTAAGGAATGCAGCCAGGATGAAAGTACAGCAGCTGCCATCTTCACAGTTCAGCTGGATGATTATCTGGGAGGGAAACCAGTTCAGTATCGAGAACTCCAGGGTTCTGAGTCCACCGCCTTCACCAGCTACTTTAAAGGAGGAATCACTTATAAGGTTTGTGGCAGTTTATGTTCCTCTAAGTTTATGTCTCCTCTGCTTATAAGATAAATTTTTTGAGTTCCATTGAGTTACACAAGCATGTTTTTCTTTACTTCATATTCCTAGTTTTGGTCCATCTTAGGTCAAACATATTTTATTTTCATCAGAAGGAAAGAGCAAATTGAAAAAAATTTTCCTAGACCTCACAGTACAAATTCAGGATTAGCATTTGTGTACAATGGCTCTATGAAAGAGTGCGGTAAAAGTGACTATTCCAAACGGAACCCACAAATACCTTCCTATCTAGAACCTTCCATTCCTCTCATAGGCACAAACTTACACCATAATCTGATGGGATGTTGTGTGTAGCACGTGTTCTGAGACACTCATCTCTGTGTTTGGCCACAGACTGTAAATGACTAATGGGTTTAAATATGGACAGTGTGTAAGAAAGGAGAGTGGAAAAGAGGAATAAATGACAAGAATAGAAGCCTAGGAAATTGTAGAAAAACATTGATTTTTTTTTACCTCTTTAGACAGGGGGTGTGGCTTCAGGATTTCAGCACGTGGTCACCAATGATCTTACTGCCCAAAGACTCTTCCACATCAAGGGCAGACGCGCTGTCCGGGCCACAGAAGTGCCTCTCTCCTGGGCGAGCTTCAATAAGGGCGACTGCTTCATAGTGGATCTGGGCGCGGTAATTCAATAATTAAATGACTGGAATTATCTTGACTGTCAACATAAGATGTAAAGCAAATATTATCAGAGCTCAATGGGCTGAAACAAAGACTCGCCCTAAGCAACAGATGTATCCATTAGGCTACTAATACACTTGTTTATGGGACTATATGCAGTAAAATTTTCTATGGCAATACCATTCAAGTATAAATGACCTGACAACATTTTTAATGTTCTTTCTTATGTCTGTAATAAAGACTATTTTATAAAATAGAAAATGCACCAATAATGTGGTAAATAAACTCAGCACAAGATCACCAAAATCAAATCGAAATGAATTTTCAAAGGAATCTGTGTTCTCAGGTAATCTATCAATGGTGTGGCTCTGTGTGCAACAAATTTGAGCGGGTGAAAGCTGCACAGGTGGCTGTTGGCATCCGAGACAACGAGAGGAACGGCAGAGCGCGGCTTGTGGTTGTAGAAGATGGACAAGAGCCTCTTGAGATGAGTAAGGTAACAAATTAAAGTGTCCAATGACTTTTTTGAATTAATGAAAAAATTTGAATGATTTTGCATGCAACCAACTATATGCATTTGGTGGAGCATGCATACTTTTTACCACTAAGACTTTTGAAGTTTGCAAGAGGCAATTTGATATCTGGTTTAGCTAGAACGTTTTAAGTGATTAAGTTCTAATACCCTGTTTTTGCACATCACAGGTTCTGGGTGAGAAACCCAACCTCCCTAAAAGTGACGATAATGAGGACATAGTTGCAGACATGTCAAACAGGAAACTGGCCAAACTTTACATGGTAAACAAGTTTGAAAAGTGAAACATGCGTTTCTGAATTCAACAAACACGTGTATACACACACATACACATGCACACAAAAGATAACGTTAGCAAGATAAATATTTGTATACAATACAAGAATACCATTGCACACCACACACACACATTGACTGTAACAAGATAAATATTTATATATAGAAACCCAGAATACTGTTGCACTACACAGGTATCTGATGCTACTGGGAAAATGCAAGTGTCGCTTGTGTCAGAGGAGAATCCATTTGATCAGAGTGAGTTGTTGTCAGAGGAATGCTTTATCCTGGACCATGGACAGAGCAAATTAATCTTTGTGTGGAAAGGTACAGTTACTCCATCACCCCAGGGTTTAACTAAGGGCCATGGCCACTGTTGGCCTTTTACTTCTCACTGATTTGCATGATTTTATTGTTATGATCTAGGCCGCAATGCAAATCCCAGCGAGAGGAAGGAGGCCATGAAAACAGCTGAGGGCTTCATCAAACAGATGGGCTACCCTGCAAACACACAGGTTCACATTCAAAAATATTACACTTCTGTATATGCTGCATATATATGTGTGTGTATATATAATATGTGTGTGTGTGTCTGTGTGTGTCTGTGTGTGTGTGTGTGTTTTTGTCAATCTTCTACACAGATCCAGGTTCTTCCAGAGGGTGGAGAAACCCCCATCTTCAAGCAGTTCTTCAAAGGCTGGAAAGAGAAGGACCAGGCTGAAGGTCTCGGCAGAGTTTATGTTACTGAGCGCATCGCCAAGATTAAGCAAGTTGACTTTGATGCTTCCAAGCTCCATGAGTCCAATCAGATGGCTGCTCACTACAACATGGTTGATAACGGCATGGGACAAACACAGGTCACCATTTGCATAAAGACATCAGAAATAATATACATGAAAATTGTGGGTGAATTATGACATTTGAATGCAAGAAGAATAAACAAGAAGTCAGTTAGCCTTTTGTTTTAAGATACTTAAAATGCAACTGGCAGCTAAAATTGTAGTTGCTGGGTGACTTTTGTGATTGGGCAAGATATTAACTTTATTACACAACAATCAGATCTCTCTGTGATAAACTTTTCTAATATTCTGTTCTATGCTGTATTATAATTCTTTATCTTGTGCTACTTTGCAGATCTGGAGGGTCGAATGTGGTAATAAAGTAGAAACCAAAGTTCCTGTCGATCCAGAAACATACGGGCAGTTCTATGGAGGCGACTGCTATATCATTTTATATACTTACAACAGGGGACAAATTATTTACACTTGGTAAGCCTTACAGAACTTAAGTTTAGAGCTTAAACGATTGACAGGGAGGGCATTGAATGATGTTCAAAAGCACAAACAAGGATTATTGCTGTACACTATCGCTTCAGGCAAGGATCCAGCAGCACAATCGATGAGCTGACAGCATCGGCCTTTCTCACTGTTGAGTTGGATCGTTCGTTGGGTGGAAATGCTGTTCAGGTGACAGGAATTTTATGTATGGATTGATTAAATAAATACAGCATAAACTGCAATCTGGTGACAAGGGCTCTTGTTACAATTCTTAGTTGCCTAAAGTTGTAATTTTGTGTCAAATCACCCTTTAAAATCACCTTTAAAGCTGGTTAACTCATAAATGACCAACTCTGATTGGTTAATCACCTTGTAGGTCCGAGTGACTCAAGGAAAGGAACCACCCCATTTACTGAGTCTCTTCAAAAACAAGCCTCTGATTGTGTATAAGAACGGAACTTCTAGACAGGGAGGACAGGCCCCCGCACCTCCAACACGTCTGTTTCAAGTGCGCAGGAACCTTGGTACCATAACACGCATTTATGAGGTGAGTCCTGGCCTCCAATGTAGACAAACTCAGCTGAAAGTTAAGGGTAGGTTTCATTTATACTTGTGGGTTTTGGATTGTGGTTTGACAGGTTGAAGCTATAGCATCAAATCTGAACACCAATGATGCCTACCTGCTTAAGTTACCTGAGGGTAATGGGTACCTGTGGAAGGGGAAGGGGGCCAGTAAGGAAGAAGAACAAGGAGCCAAGTATCTGAGTGAGAAACTGAAGTGCAAAACCAAGCCAGTTAATGAAGGAAATGAGCCAGGTGAGTTGGGCTGTTGTGGTCAGTGACAACTTTGCATAACAATTCACATTATTTAATACATAAAACTGCAGGTCAGTGAAGTGAAATGTAGGTTCACCAACTCATTGCTCATGTTCTGGTTTAAAGAGAGCTTCTGGAAAGCTCTGGGTGGAAAGGCAGAGTATCAGAAGTCTGAGATGTTGGAGAGTGAAACTGTAGCACATCCACCTCGACTGTTCGCTTGTTCCAACAAAACCGGAAGGTTCATTGTGAGTATAAATAACCAGAGAATCAGATTTTAGTAGGTTTCACACAGGACTTTTGCATTCCATATAAGTTCAACATTTACGTTCAGGCATTTAGCACAAGCTTTTATCCAAAACAACTTACAATGCTCTCAAGGTAAACATTTTACCAGGTTGTTTCCTGAGAAGAAAGCTTATGATCCACTGGACATGCCATGCCTTCATTTGCCAATCTGATATGGTTTACAACCTACTTTAGAACTTATATGTTAACATTAACATTAATGTTTATACAATTATAGATTGAAGAGGTACCTGGTGAGTTCAACCAAGATGACCTGGCAGAAGATGATGTCATGTTATTGGATGTCTGGGATCAGGTTAGACATATATCACTTTTCATCTTCTCTAAAGCTATGTGGTGTAAATGTAACTGCTCTCTCTCTCTCTCTCTGATCATAATGTCTGATAATCTTTTCAATTATATATCCTGACTATCTTTAACATCAGTGTGGAACTGATCCCCTGTTTTCATTTCTTAGGTGTTTGTGTGGATTGGAAAAGATGCCAATGAGGTGGAAAAGACTGAGTCTGTGAAATCTGGTAAGATGGCACAGGCACACATTCCTAGGAAAATATTTCTTTATCATTGCAAAACTGGCTTTAACCCCTTTAAACAGACTAGACAGCAGCAAATGCATAAACATAAAATTTACGTATAGTATTTGTTCCCCTACAGCAAAGATGTACATTGAGACAGACCCATCAGGACGGGACAAAGGGACACCTGTGGTGGTGGTGAAGCAGGGCCACGAGCCCCCCACCTTCACCGGCTGGTTCCTCGGGTGGGATGCCTCTCGATGGGATGGCACCTCTGTGGCTCAGTGAAATCACTGCTGGTTAACCGAGGGCTACAGTTATGCAAATTCTGAACTCTGGAGAGATAAAACAGACTGTTGGCAACTGGTGCATGACGAGTGAATTAGATTGGGTTATTCCATTAACATTCTACAGAAACTATGTCCTAAAATCAAAAATGCTAAATTAGCAGAGAGAACATATATATCTAGTTTTCAGAAAAGCTTACTGTACACATATTAATACTCAGTCTAGAAGCTTTGTACTTGTCATTTTAACCTTGCACTCTTTACACATCTTATATCATATGTTTCTATTGTTTATGTAAGCATGGTTTTAAAAATACAACACAATTTAACAATTATAGAAGTTTGGATTTTATTCTTGCCTCGTTTTCACACAGCATACAAGAGCCCCCTAACGGGGAACTATGAATTACAGGACATGAAAATAAATCCTACAGACCTACAGACTAACACAAACTAAACTAAGGCATTTTTTTTACAACTAATGTCTTTTTTGGTCTACAAAAAAGCGAGTAAAATTGACAATTTTTTTGCTTTCAACGGACTTCCTAAAATAGTTTCCTATTCCGTTCTGGTAATTCCGTTTAGTGTCCATGAACAAACAAACAATGATATAATTACAATTATATACCACGTCAGATGACCCATGCTGATTATAGCATGTATGTTTTTTGTAAAAGAGCTGTTAACCCACAGATGTGCTGAACTATACAAATATTAATGATTTTTACCCACATATGACAGCAGGAGGTGATCTTTATATTACTCAATATGAGAACGTGAATTGTTTGTTTATTGGCATTTCACGATCTCTGTGCGAGGCATACTTGACATTCAAATGAATGAATCACTCGGGTTAACGCTTACATTTATTATTTTAGCGGGCGCTTTTATCCAAATAAAACAGAATTTAAACATTTTCCTCTAAAACAAACAAGCCATGTCAAATGGTAATATTTACAAGTAGGAATAGTTAATAGGTTAAAAGTGATTCGCATAGAGACGGAAGCAACAAAGGTGACCATTCTCACAATAATCTCTCTTGTATTTCTTTCTTAGTCACGAGATGGCGCACAAGTGAAAGAAAAGCAACAAACAAACTTCAATACCAATGAGATCGATATAATACGTCATCTAAACCTTGTCATTACCGCTACCAAAAATTTTTAGGAAATAATTTTGAATTAATTTTCTAAATATGCTAACATTATGGTCAATTAAGTTTTTTTTAACTTACAGGCTACAAACATTATTCCTCTAGTTTTATAAACTGCTGACATCATAAGGCCAATGAAGTTTTTTGCTTGTGCAACCCAACACTGTTAAGGGTTTTTGTAATTCTCTATGCTCAAACTTATTGCTTGTTGAACTATGTTCAGACGTTTCTGAATATGCATCTTTTACTGGGCCTGTGACTGAAGTAAACCCGAAGTAAATATTTGTTTAAATAAAAGTGACAGACCAATTAACCGGTACTAAATAAACCTTTTTTCAGTTTACTATGAACTTCCGACGATTCTTTAGGAACAAGACAAGCGATCAGTCAGTCTAGGGTATTCAACAGTTAAATCTCCGGTGTATTAATGGCAGCGTACTTCACAAGACAGCCATGCCATCAAAGAGCAATTGATCAGTGTTAATTGTTTTGACACTTCCAAACCTCTCTCCTCTTTGAAAGTATCACAGATCAGGGCTCACAAAAGTAAATAAATCTTCTTTGATTTTATGCTATTTCTCTGTTTTTTGCTTTTTACTGCATTGCAAAATTATAATTTTGTTATTTTTTTTAGATACTTCCCTTTTTCAAATGTATAACGTACCTGTTGGCTCGTTCCTCAAACTTTAAAAGCCTTTAGCGACGTGAACAGGTGGTGAAGGGGTGTGTTCAAAAGGCGACGGGCTTGGCTATTCACCAACCAGACGCCAAGAAAATGATACGCGCCCACGTTGATGGACCAATCAGCACACGTTCTGTACTGTGGGCGGAGCTAACGGTGGTAGAATGAAGTGGAAAGCGGCTCGCTATACAGTCAGAGAAACAGAAGCTGTTACGGGGAGACAGATACACTTGTCGGCTCAGCTGATCTGAATGGCAGCAATATTTTGGAAATAGTCGTAAACATTTGGATATATCTTGGATATAACGTTTAACTCAGGAGTCGCATTAAATAAGGTGAGATTTATTTTCATACGCAGCCTCTTACAAAGCTTAAATGACGTAAATCTTTAACGTTATATTGAATAACTTGTTATTTGGAACCTGTTGGGCAAAAAAAAGTATTTTTTTGCTGATCTTGAGTTGAATTATTTGTTGAGGGCAAATGATGAGAAGAATTCATCTCTTTATTTATGTGATGTGCCCCTCCTCAATCGCTTTTACAGATGGCCATAGAGATCTGCTACAGACTCGTGTTTTCCAGATTTAGATAGGCCAAACTATGCTTTTACCCTAATAACAACTGATGCAACTACTATACAACAATAAAATGCATTGAACAGATGAACGGGAGCTGTCGCGCAATAGGTTTTGTACCGATGCGCTATCTGAATAAAAATAAAACCTGGTACCCCTGTGGCGCTACATGTGCAAATAGGCATCCTGCTGTTTTATTCCTCATTCACCATCACTGGTACTGAATGACATCCGCCGAGGTTAAATCTCTGTGCTTTTTAGAATGACAAAGAGAGAAGCATGCTTACTTAGAATGATCAGTCATGTAAAGGAGAGCTTTAAAACTGTGTGTCATGGTGCTGGCCTCATTGCATCATCTCCCTGTTCATTTGGTTTCAGGTTATAGCAGCAGATTCCCGGGGGAACGAGAGAAGCTTTGTGAATATTTGGTAAAGCAGGAGCATATACGACACCTGGTCTCCAGAGTCTCTGCTTTCGTCTTTCATCCCTTTCAGAGTGCCAGAACAAGATGGGGAATGGATTATCAGAGCCTCATGCCATCTTTCCCCGCTTGCCATCTTTTCAAGCCCTGCACATTGTTATTCTTGGGCTGGACTGTGCCGGTAAGACCACTGTGTTGTACCGTCTGCGCTTTAATGAGTTTGTGAACACCGTTCCCACCAAGGGCTTCAACACAGAGAAGATCAAGGTGACTCTTGGTGGGAAAGGCCGGACCGCAACCTTTCACTTCTGGGACGTGGGAGGTCAGGAGAAGCTCCGGCCGCTTTGGAGGTCCTACACGCGTTGTGCGGATGGTCTCGTGTTCGTGGTTGACTCGGTAGACGTGGAGCGCATGGAGGAGGCCAAGACAGAGCTGCACAAGATCACCAGGCTACAGGAAAACCAGGGGGTGCCTGTTTTAGTGGTGGCTAACAAGCAGGACCTCCGCAGTGCATTACCTTTAAGTGAGGTGGAGCAGATGCTGGCTTTGAACGAGCTTGGCTCACACACTCCCTGGCATCTCCAGCCGGCCTGTGCCATCATTGGAGAAGGTCTACAGGAAGGCCTGGAGCGACTCCACTCCATGATCATCAAGAGGAGAAAGATGATGAGGCAGCAGAAGAGGAAGAGATGACTTTGTTGAGAAGGACGTAATGTTAGAGAGGTCCTGTATTGCCTCTGTGATGGCTCTGCTAATGTGCTTTGGGCCTTTGTGGCCCTGCTCCTCTGGAATCATTGTTTCAGTGGACTGAGTTTTATCAGTCAGATGGTGCTGGGTAAATACAGTTTAAAGACACACAATCTGTGTCCATAAGCAAGAGGACATTATCGATCAAACACTTTGGATCGTAGCAGTTTTGGGACAGCACAAACATCCACTGGGAATTTTTACATAAACACAGTGTTGCGCAATGTCATTGGGTGTGTGGTACATGGAGTTCTAAGAAAGGACACTGGACTCGAGTTTGTAAATGAGAACGTATAAACGCTGAAGTCTTTGTCCACACATCTTACGTGTTACACATCTACCAGTATAGCAGCGTTTTACAACAATGTAAAGTCATGAACTGGAAGGATTGATTACCAAAGCTGCCATGGACGTAAATGTTCAAAAAATTCCAATGTAAACATTCAAGTGTCTCTCCTATTGGTTTTATTTCACATTGACCACCAGTGTTTGTTGTTTTGGTGGTTCGGGGAACTACAATGAGCTTTATGGATCACTTGTTTGGGGAATGCACAAATGTTTGACTTAATATCACAGTAAAGGGTATTTTATCAAAACACTCTTACTGCAGATCAGCAGTGGATATGATAATTATTAGGATTTGTAAGAGGTTTGAGGTTAAGGGTGTACAATTCCTTGTCCCATTGGCTGATGTTTTGTTATTACAGTAGGGTTTCTCCTAAACTTGGTGTTATTTCTCAATTGTTTGTAAAGAAAAGGACTGCCGGTGTCATTTTTAGCGGTATCCACATTGTGTGCTTCCCTGAATGACGAGAGATGTTTAAATGCACTTTAGCGATTCCCTTTTCTAATCTATGAATTTGCAGCATTAATGTTTTTGTAAAGAATTTATCACAATACAGAAAAGTGACGTATTGCTTCAAGTGAAGCGTTTTCTTTTATTTTGTTTATGTCAACCTGTCACTCCATGCTTGTGAGTTGAGGGATGTTCATATTTATGTGTCGGAATTTGTATACTTTGAATAAATCCACAACTACACCAAACACACTGACATGTTTCCTCATTGCTACCTGGTGCATGACACGCTACTCAAGCTATTTATCAAAGCCTGTGACAGAAGTTCCAGAGTTCATTGTTGCTGACAACATTTATAATTACATTTCAAACCCGATAATGGTTTAACAAGCTGTACAGATGAGTCACTAAAGGTTGTTCTTTTCGAGAGCGATTGGAAGATGCAAAACAGGTGACGTGAATTGAACTTTATGTGCACTGTTATTGTTGGCATGTTGCCAAACAGGATGTACTTTGTATGTTTCTTTGTCTGTTGTTGTACAGCTGTATGAATGTTAATGGGTATAACATGCCCAGAGGTATGCAAATACATAATTTGACAGACAAGTAGTACATCCTATCATTGTATACGGACCGAATGCAATGATTGGGTGAACATTTTGTGGTCCTGCATCTTCCTCAGAAGTTATAAAAATATACAAATATATTATGACGTTATTCTGTGAAACATAAAAAAGGAAACGTTAATGGAATGTTAAGGACAACCCCAGTCCCCATTCAATTTCATTATAAGAAAAAAAAGCACCATTATTCATCAAATTTTCTCTTATGCCACAGTAGAAATACTTCTTTTGGATGAACTATCCCTTTGATACATGTGATATGTAACTTTTTCAGCACAGGTGGTTTAGCCTGGAGCTCCCACATGTGTTGCATTTGGAGAGAATCTGACACAGCCGGTTCTAGGACACAAACACTTAGAACAATGAGGTCTTAACACAGCAAGAGGGGCCATCGCACCAGCTGACCAATCAGGGTCCTATTGTTAGCCATTATCAGCATTCTGGTGGCTGCTAGACTGACACAGTCTAAAACAAACCAAGAGCAGATCACGAAATACTGTACCTGTATGTCTGAAGGATCTTCAGGTTTAGAAGATAACAGAGGTGGGACTGACTTTTCATTGCCTCAAATAATGAAACATGCAATAGATAACCACTGTACCAGGCTCCATGGAAAGTCTTCTGTTTGGTTATTGTACAGAGAGAAGTTACAAGCACCTCAAAGGGAATTCACAATGTAGCATCTTAAAGCATATAATATTTTGTAGAGCAACAACATCAAGGCTTGGCCATGAGACTTCTGAGAGAGATGTGATCTGGCTGTCTAACTGCCTGCTTTGATTTGTTTGAGAACACCAATTGAGAATTACACCTGACAACCTGTGCTTCACAAGCCATGTGTATGAGCTGAAGAATTTTAATGAACCGGTGTCCTGCCTCTTTTGTCTTTGTTTGAAAGTACAGCTTACTTGTATCAGTAGCGCTGGTTCTCAGAGGCAAGCAGGCATCATGCCCAGTGCCCTGCAGTTTGTTCTACTAAAACATCATTTAAGCAGTAATGGGACACAGCAGAGTGTCCCATTACTGCTCATGTGGTTTGCATGGCCCTTTAAGAAAAACAGCCTGGTTTATCAGAATCATGTGAAGGATATAAGGTTTGTGGTTCTCATACTCCCCTATAACACCCCAGCCCTTCCTGTACACTGTGTTGACCCAGCTAGGGCCCCTTTCCTTTTGATCCTGTCATGTAAATACCACAGGATTTGAAGGACCGGTGTTGGTAGAGGAGAGGAGAAATCAGAGCAGGTTTCCTGTTCACTACGCCCAGAACATGCTGACCTAGAGCATGACGCAGTTGACTTCCTCCATCAAATGTGGGCTACGGCACTATTGCTTGTCATAAAAGAGCCACTTACGGTTGTAAAACTGCAGCTTGTGGTCATAAAAGGTGCTCAAATCCATCATTAAGGACTGTCATTAGGGAACATGGAATGATTCTGGAACACTAACCTTTTCATTCCCAGCAGATGTTTACAGTTCTTATGTGACCCTGTGACCAATCACAGAGCTCACACAATTCTCCTGGCTAAATGTTGTGGGCTTAGTAAAGGTAAAACAAAATGGATTATGAATAAAATAGGGGCACAATTTAATCTGAAATGAAAAATGAAATCGACCTGTTAAATAGGTAGAAATGCCCTATCTACACATGTATCTCCATGGATCACTTTTTTAATACATTTCTGGGTGTGAAACCACTAGTGAAAACTAGTTTTGCTTTTGTATTGTGCTGTTCATTACAAATTATATCATCAGCGCAAACTGAATAGATATAAACACATTTCTTAGTATTAGTTTAAATGACAACATGCCCTTAATCTAGCATGATCCATGTTATCCCAGCAAGATTTAGGATGTTTAACTGAGCATCTTTTGTCCCTCAGTAGTAGTAGTCAGTGTTACAAATTCCCCTAAATGTGATTAGAGACGTAGACATTCTTATTTTGTCACAATGTTTGTGTTTATTTTGTTTAAAGGAGATCACAGACCTTTGACCTTTGGACTCAGGATTATCAGTGTTAGCCCATGACAAAAAGTCATCACGGTTTGACTCCCAAATATACTTTTTAAGGTTAATCTCAGCACAAACTGAACAATCTGAGAACAATGTTGATTGTTACTGTAGGTGAGCAACTGTATTAACTGAACATTAGATGTTTCACATGCTCCACATTTTAATAATTTAACAGCTGCTTTTCTCTGAAGGGAATTATGTGTGTCACTGCATGTAGATGCATATAAAAGGTGTTCTGTGAAGTCTTGTGTGTATACAGGAATTTTCCAATTATGCAACTTATTTTCTTTTACCTAACTGGCCAAGTTTAAAGCCCTTGTTTTAACACAACATTGCATTAACAGATTAAGTAGATGGTCCTGCAATGTTGTCCAAGTCAGGGTGAATTATGCATTTACACCACACAATGATACAATGATACCAATATGAATTGAGTACAAAGTGGTTTGGATCCTGTTCACACCTGTATTTCATACTAACCACTTGGATCTTAATTCCAAGGGTAAATGAGATCAAAGAAGTCCTTCAGAACTGCTTCATAACCAATGCTTTGTTACCTTGTGTTTCAAATGTTGGAGATGGCTGTTAATGTTCAGGCCCTGTATTGGTTGGCTTTAAAACTGCCTGCCTCATTCTCAAAGGGAGAGTCAGGCTTAGGTTCTGATTAACATATGTCTGAAGTCAGTTTATCTCAGATGTCTGGCTGCAGTAGTGAGTTGTGAATGTCTGACACTGGACCGAGTGTGGTGTGAACAGTTAGGGTGGAGAGCGATAGGCCCATGAGAGAGGGGAAAACGGTGAAAGATAAGTGCTCCACCACTCCCTGCCTTTCCTGAGAAGTACAGTGGCTCCCGCCCCCTTTTAACACGCTCACCAATGATGACATCACAATTGTATTGAATTTAAATCCATTAACTGTTACAATAATAATTACGCCCTTAAATAACATTTACCTAATTACTGGATAGTTTGTTTTTATTGACTTTAACAAGTAATTTAGCCCTAAGTTTAATCATTCTTTCAAATATACAAAAAAGTGATGATATTAAAATATAGATGACAATGTTAATACAATGTTTTAATAATAAGTTTGAGGTTTTATTTATGATAACAAAAACCTTTTTAATAGATGTGATTGTTTGCACATTCTGCATACAGTCCCACATACAGTATATAACTAATGCATCATGTTTCTTATCTTAAACCTTTCAACTCCACCCTCCACCCCACTCATGATTCAAGTTTCACTGGTATTATAAAAAGCTTTACATTGCTAAACCATTAGTACTATTATATACACTTACATACACAAGAATAAACATTTACACAATAAAATAAAATGCTTGCTCTGTGTCTCTCAAACACACACACACACACACAACAGAAACCACAAAGAAAATGTCTCTTACATTGCCACACATTTAAATAGAATTTATCCTGATAGTTTTACCAGTTCCTGCATGCAAAGGGAAAGTAAAAGGTCAGCCAGAAAATGTTTGTGTGCTGTTTGCATAAGTTTCCTCTTCATTTCCATTTTTATTTAGAGTTCAAAAGAGACTAAAAATACTCCTACAATCAACAAACAGTCACTATTTATTCACTTAAAGACTCATTAATCCACAATGTGGACCAGTTTGATTTTAGATTCAGTGTGCATACAAGACAGAGACTAGAACAGAGGAGAAATGAAGGATACTGGTGTAAGCCAGATTCTCTCAGTGTATCTGACAGTTCAAAGCCGAGCTGCTCTTTAAACAATCTCAGTAGAATTGTGTTAGTATTCAGTTTGAAGGTGCTCTCCCTCAAATGAGGTCTGACGAACTGTGATTCTTGACAAATGCCATCATTAATTTATCTGAGGTCTGGTGATGATGGACCTGACCTGTGATTGCGAAAAGCATTATGTGAGTTCAAGAACAAATTCTTTCTTTTTAACTGCATATCTAATTTTTAAAGAATTGTGCAAATATGCAAAATGAAAGCTATGGTAACGTCACAAAACGTGATGAGAAAAATCACATCTGATTGGTTACTGTAAATTTTGTTAGTGTAATTGTTTACAGGGTATCCTAATCCTTTGTTTGCATATTACCCAAATTAAAAAAAACCATCAGCACATGGTTTTTAGAACATTGCCATACAAACTGCAATTGTTTTTCTTGTGATGTTTTAGCAACAATTGTTATTAATGTAGATCTAAGATAGAAGATCTGCCTTCCCTGTATATAGTTACAAACAAATATGACAAAATATGGAAACCAAGTTATTAAGCAACATCATGGCAGTGGATTTATTTGTGGCTCCAGGCTCCATTGTTTATATATTAATTGTAGTATTTGGATGGGACCCCAGGCAGGAGGACCCGGGTTAGGTTCAGATGGGTTGGAAGAGGATGAGAATGTAGTAGCAGTGAACACAGGAACTAGACCGTTCTGTTTTGTCTAGAAAGCTTTTGTTAACTCAGAGGGTGGAGATGTCCAGGGCTTCCTGTCAAGGCCTGGAGAGGTCTGTGCAGGAGAGCTTGAGATAAGGGGCTGACTATTGCTCAAACAGACAGGCAAACTTTACAAATGCAGTTTGGCTACAATATCAGTTTGCATGAAGCTGAATGTTGAATTGCAGGTAGTGACCATTTTTAAGATACGTTGATTTTTTTATAACCGTAAAGGTGGCACCCCTGTGTTTGAAAACATTGTAGCATGTTTCTAGATAGTCTAATCTGTTGATTAGCTTATTAGCTGGACTACTTTAACAACAAATGTGGTCCAGCTGGTTTTAGAACTAGTCACTGATAAACCAGCTAATGACCAGTTAGAGACCATCAAAAGACAAGCTACCAGCTTAAGCTAAATTTTAAACTAGAGATGCACCCTGCCACCCTCTTTATTAATCATTCAGACATTTAAATAAACAGTTCTGTCATAAAGCCACTCTCGCCTAAGAGCATTTTGATGTCCATGTTCATCTGTCCTCACCACTCGCGTGCTAACTTTTCACTTTTTCAAAACCCTCTGATTCCCCCGAAGCAGCTCTGATCTGCCCAACAACAGTCATGTCTGGAAATTATTTAACGTTTCAGTTCCCATGCACATCACCCAGGAGAGAAACACATGGCTCGCTACTGCATTTAGCAGAAAATGCCTCGGAGTTACGCAATTGTTGCCACAGTTCAGCGGACCACTGTCAAATTACACAGGGTGAAGGTAACGCTTAAACTTGTGAGCTTCACAGCCTCAGTAAACAAACTATTGTAAACATTTCAGCACTTCTTTCAACCTTAATTTGTGGTAAACAGAGCACTCAGCGATTGACAGCTGTCAGGAACGGTGTGGAGAGCTGTGTTTGAGCGTGAGACTATGGGGGATGTTTATTTGAGGGAACCAACAAGATTATGTTCTCAGCAGGTGAGAGTCTCGGAGCGCCGGCTCATTATCGCCTCTGATTGGCAGGAGGAAACGAGACATTGTGAAACCGCAGACCTTTATTTACACAGTGAATTACTTTAAGACCCCATTTACGCCTGGTATTGAGATCTGTTTTGGGTGCTCTGAAGTGGACAGCACTGAATACAGGTATAAACAGGGTCCACAATTTGTTTCTGTGGTTGTTAAAAAGACCTGACCACATTCTGGAACGGCATCAAGTACAGCCTACTCATCTGTCAGGCATCTACTGTGCTAAAACAAGATATTTATATATATTATATATATATATATATATATTTACATTCAGGTATATTTGGAAAAACAATGTGCCACTTTACCTCACTTTCGTTTTTGCTTGTTATCAACATGTTATCAACACTGTGACTGATGCAACACGCAGTGACTGATGTCTGAAATCTGATCACAGAGGACACATTTGAGTCATGTTATGTCCAGATGTGAGACACTGAGCAGTGAGTTGACTACTGGCTACTACATTACACTAGACGGATGTTCATACCAGATCTAAACAGAGCTTAACGGTGTTGAGTCACAAACTTCAGACTAAACAAAGTTACCAAACGTTTTAACAGAAGATGGGAAAGGAGATTATGTCTATTTGAGGGCATTTCTATGACTTTTTAAAGTGAACCAAGGCGTGAGCCCCAGCAGCTGTTCTGGAAGACTGGTTTTGTTTCTTCATGAAGCTCCATTGACATTGAATAAAACAATAACACTGAATGGAAAGTTTGTCTTTTATAGACAATTAACAACACAAATTTTCTCTTTAGACCAATTTTTGGATGTCTGAAGGTCAGCCACTTTTTATTAGCAATTCAAGGCTATTTTTCACAGGTTACATAAAGCTTCAAACATTTTCTCTGTGTGGCCACACAGTGCACTGTTTCATATACAGATAAAAGCTTGATTAGGCTCCAGCAAAAGCCACCTGTGTAGCTGTATGACACAAAGACTATTTTGTCCTTGACTTTTGCCATGATTTACCATTAATGCATTTAAGACCTGGGGACAGCCACAGTCCAACATGATAATGTTTGGAACAGAACTGGCTGTGAACATAAAGCTGATTACATAAGCACATGCCCCTCTGGGAATGGTGGTATTGGTGAAACTGCACTAATATATATATATATGTGTGTTTGTGTGTGTGTGTGTGTGATATATTAAGTGCCTCTTTCTCATTCCCTGATCACAATGTGTTAATATATTCGCAAAGGATTTGATATCTAAAAATAGCACACATGCAACCACGGGTTGAATGGGAAACAGCTCTTATGCAAAGTGTGCTAGACTGGCACATTGTCTGAATACACTACACAACCCACTCACAACTCCACTATTTTGAGATGTGTAAGATCTGCCTCTACGTCACCATATGTCCAGATTGGTACAAAGCCAGCGTGAATTTTCCCTGATCTGCGTCACTACACCTATTACTTCATATGAGCTGTCAGTTCATGCCATTAAACTTTCCTCTTTTTCCTGTACAATCAGCGAATCTCTTATCTCTGCCCTTTCCTGCAGTCTCATTTTCCATCCTCATACCTTTTCCTCTTTTCCCCTGTTGTAATTTTCTGTCCTCTCTCAACATTTTCCATGCCACACCTTATCTTTCCAGAGCTTTCCATGTTTCCTTAATTTCCTAAAAACTTTTTCCAGCATCCCTCCCTTTGCAAACCTTTCATTCCCAGTTTTCTCGGTTTACAGTACATAATTTCCATAATTCTTTTGCATACAGTTTTGGCAAATCAACACACACCCACACATATGCTGCGTAATGATATTGTTATACTAAGTTTATGGTAATTTCCATCCCTAAATGGAACCATCACAGAACCTTTTTTTAGTTTTATATTTTCATTAA
>JAZGTK010000022.1:134192-194805 GCA_036877625.1 Ambastaia sidthimunki | reverse complement strand
AAAAAAAAAAAAAAAAAAAAAAGTCAAACTTACACACATATAACCAGTGACAGAAAAGAAAATATTCAAAATATTTTTAAAAATCTAGTTTATATATTAAAATAAATGTTAATAAATGTAAATAAATTTATAAATAATGAATACAAAATAAAAGTGGTTGGTTTCTGAGGCTGTGCAGGACAAATCTACAATCTGGTGTAACAGATGCCTGACTGCTTTTCCTTAATAATACCTGCATTTAAGCTAGCCAGGCAAAATGTGAAATGAAATTTATGTTTTATAAAATAATACTTTTTGGTATCTAAAAAGAAATATGCTTTCCATCTTTCTCAAAAGTCTCTCAGCGGTTGCTCTCTTAATCTTTGTGCTGGAAGATTAAACTTGAATTGTTTTACCACCTCCTCAAGTCTTGTTGATATGAGGTAAATTGGCCTGAGGGTGAAGGAACAACAGCAGGACAGATCTTCACTTCCCCCCGTTCAAAGCACACAGCAGGGGGAGGATGTGACTGGGGGGCTTTGTGTGGTGCCAGAACTGATGGTCAATAGTAATGTGTGTCAGGTGACCAGGGGAGTGTCTGCTCAGTATGAGCCTGCTGCTCATGTATTGGCAAAAGAGCTGATAGACACCTTTTCAAACTAAGTGATTTTACTGTTGTTAATGTGTCTGCAGGTCTGAGCAAAGTACAATACACAATAACAGCAGGCAGGTGAAAATGGGTGAGCGTGACTGACCAGCTGAGCTGTTGTTGAAACGAATTGTTTGTAAGGCACATTGTTTACAAGACACATCTGAGGCTAAATCTGTTTAGCATTATACCTTCAGAAAGAATTAGCTCTGCTCTCACTGCTTCTCTTTCTGGCTGCAGTCAGTGGACTGTTGAAATGTATCTTTTGTGCTCGTTCTGGACCAGATGAGATGGCTGGGGTCGTCTCAGACCACAAACACTTGTGGTTGCGTAACCAGACATCTGTGCTTCAAGCAAAAGTGTTGAGGACACACTCTGGAAAACAGTGAAAAAAATGAGCATCTGGTTAGAGGAATGGAACTTGAGTTCTATCCATTTTCTTCCATCTTATGTCATTTCCCAGCATTCATTTTTACGTCACTATTTCCCAGCAATATTTCCATGTAACTATATTCCAGCTTTAATTTCATGCTTCCCTGTTTCCTGATACTTATCTTACAGCTAGCAAGAGTCACTACCCAGCTAACAGGGAATGTTCTCAAAATGTTCTCTAATAGTTCTCTGAAAGCTATCAAAAAGTTCTTGCAGTAACATTACTAGAAAGACTTTCTAAAGCTATATAATCATATCAAAAACATGATGCTTAAGTGGTTAGTGGAACATTTTCAAAACCTTACAACAAAAAAAAAATTACATTTTGAACATTTCTAAAACTATGGAAGTACTGTTTTTAATGTTGGTGTTACTTAATGAAAAAGTTACGGAAACATTCTTACATCCTAAAATTGTTAGCTGGGTAGTCACACAACATATAGTTAAAAACATTCTTGGCTGCAGAACTGAGACCTAATGACCAAATATGGCATGACCCAAAAACTAACATTAAAATGAACAGTCTCTAGGTGTTATAGACCTGATCAGTCCAATGTGCATCAATCCATCATTAAACTGTCTGTGGGTGCCTTTAGTTTGAGCAACATTAATCAACAAGCATTTTAAGGCATTTAAAATATAACTTACAGTTTTTACTGTATAGTACTTTAAGGCAGTTTCTGAAATTGTCTGGAATAGGTTACCTACATGACAGTAAACATGTGACTATTGTTTTGCTAACCTAGATGTGTAGTTGTTAAAGAGAAACAGATGATATGGACCCATATTGGACATTGCAACCCATTATTTCTACTATTTTGTATAGCAGCTGAGGCCATGTGAGGCTGTTTTCATCTATATTGGCATGATAATAAACCTGTAGATAAAAGCAGACACACCCTCATCTCCCCACAGTGATAAGATCATGTTTCCCATCAGTCTATCTCATCTGAACGACTAGACCTCTCTCAGAGCATCAGAAACACTCGAGGGCTGCTGCCGTGTGTTTGTGAGGGAGAGAGACAGTTCAAACAGGGCCTTCACATACACAAACAGCATGTAGGTGTTTGGTTCTGATAACATGTGCTTGAAATGAAAGCATAAATTGTGTAATATGTTTATACTGGGAGAGTTTTACGATTAAATCAACCGTTATGTAAGAGTGACGCTCCACACCCAGTTCAAAAAGTTCTGGAGATAGTTCAAAAAGTTCTGGAGAGGAGTGCTCTAAAAATCAAACTCATAATATTATTCTCAGTGGATTTCTCAGTGGCTCAGAGGGAGACTTTATTGAGCTCTCAGTAATTCATTAACATCTCTAGAGAAGAGACAAGGGGCTGTTTCTCTGAGAAGCAGGTGATCTGAGGAATCATCAATTCGTCTCAATTTTTTCTTCATCTAATCTTATTCCAGTCAAACACTATTGAGATAGTTTGTCAGTGGCTGTTTATGTAGTGAACAAAAAACAACTAATTTAGTGGCACATCACTAAGATTTAGTTTAAGTTAACTAGTGTGTCATCAATAACCCTCTGCTTGAGCACAAGGTTAAATATTGTCAATAGTGCCGAGAAGTTTGATGTGATCCAAACAATTAATGTCAATGTTAGAAGTTAATCAAATAACTTTATTGAAACAAGAGGTGCCTCAAAATCAAAGGTCTGCTCATATAGGCAACAAATGACGTTGATGCACAAACACATGTAATAGAATAAAGACCCTCCCTGCATGATGTAATAAAGTGTTATGTACTTCATAAACACCATAAATGGACGTATCTTTAAATCCAAGGTTTAAAAGTAAGAGTTATTTTCTTAAGTACCATAATGTTGACAGTATCCCTTGTCATTATTTTTCTCAGATGTCAATTAGAAACACGAGTTATTTTAATGACCCAATAATCTTAACAGCTGTTCCAGATTTATACATCCACCTATTTTCAGTGTTAACCCTTGCATGACTGAATCTAAACTTGGAGTTTCCCATATCCTTTACCTTAAGCTAACAGAGTCATCATGAGCTCTGTATGCCATACCGCCTCTCAAAACATGCGCTTTTTAGTTCCATAGCGCAGATTAACAGCCGGTCCCTTCAGGGGAACCCGGTCTGTTTAAACCCAGAGAAAGAGTCATTTCTCTGGGACCAGCGGTGCTGCTTTAACGTGGTCTGATGAGCCAAATCTCAATCAGGGTAAATCCTTTTTAAGCCATTCCAAGAATGCGAGCACACATCTAAAATAACCACAACCAAAATATCTCTTTAACATGCAGCCACAGATGTGAAAACGGTTATATTTAAATCAAATGCAAGCACTTTAGACCTCATGGTGTGTGTGTGTGTGTATGGTTGTCCATCAGTGTACTTTTTTGTGCTCAATTTCAGTCAATATGTTAATATGGATCGGTCTGCTTTTCTAAAATGAAAACACCATGTGAAAAAAGTGTTTGTTGATGTTTACTGAAGCCTGGGGTTAAAATGTGACCCAGAAAAAAGTCTAGATGGGTTTCTTGTATCTGCAAGGTAGATTCAGTGTGTTTTGGGCATGCATCTATGCTTGCCTGCCCCTCCTTGCTGATAATTTGTCTTTAATTCGTCCTCAAAGTATCTGCTTTGCATTATTCATATCTGTATCACACTCTTCTACACTCTTAGGTAACATCCACACCCACTGTTCATTGGTGCATAGTTATGCAAAATGGCTTTTACATAAAGAAGGCTAGTTTTAAATATGTTTATGGATGAAGAGTTTAAGAAAGACAGGTATGTCAAAACTCAAATTTTCTTCATAACATATGTGATGTCTATTTCTCAATCTGTAAACAGTAACATTCACAATGCAAGTATATTGGGGCAAGACATTCCAAAGGGTTTAAAAGCAGAAAATGCAGCTTCCTAGCTAATAGTTTTACGTTGTGAGAATGTTTCCCTAATGTTTCCAAAACAAATAATTAATAATGTCATTTTAAAAGTTCTAGGAACACTCAAAATGTCAATTCTGGGTTTTACTGTTATCCCTTGGTTATAAGAACATTAATTCAAACATTTTTTTAAACGTGTAACATTGGGATGTTGTCTAAATCATGTTACTGACACTTAAATACTGTGCTTTGCTCTTTCTGCCCTATTCAGAAGATGTGTGCATTTTCATGTTTATTCTGGTGCAATGTCTTGCCCCATAGAGGTCCATTAAATATGCATTACCACACACAGTTTGTTTTACTGTTAGAGACTGTGGGCTGAGTTAAAGTTATTATCTGCGGTAATCAATGGCTTAACTTGTGTTTACATGGAATAGTCGTTTGGCATTTAGGTTTAATTTATCCTTTTCGGTTAGGATATACTGAGAATTAAAATTTTGTTTTTTTAAAGGTTTTTAAATAATATGTTTCTTTACATCTTCTAGGCCTACAGTCCTTCTCATATTCCTCTGTTTTATAAATTTCTCACGTTTTTGACAGTAAAAGAGCAACGATACAACACCACAAACAGAGCGTGCAAAATAGTCTTAATTTAGATTGACTGCATTTGGTTTTATTTGTAACCGCACAATTACAAAATCCCTCTGTTTTCACCAGCGTCCCATTCACTATCAGCTGCATCTTATTAAAAGAGATCTGCATCATAAATCTGTCATCCACATGGACTAAGAATCCATTTAAAGAGCAACACCACAGCTGTCTCAAATATTTAAGTTTTTTTTTTAATTTTCATTACCAAAAAAATAAGTGAAAGTATATAACATTGTTTTAAACAAGACCAATAGAACAAATCCTACAAACTTATTTTTATAACACTTAACAATAGGTTTAATATATTTAGACAGATTTTACTTTTTTGTAACTGTCAATGTTCTTGTCAGGAGTGCTGATTCTTTTATAAGAATCTCAGCATTTACAATAAAAGTACCTTTTCAAAGTGCAAATTAAAAAAAGGGGATTTTTTATAAAACAGTTTTTAATTGGGTAAAGTGAAGTATATAGACTCTCTCATGCACACATATAAGGGCAGAAACAGTATATAGTAAACCAGAGATAGATGCACACTGGTTTTCCATAAATATCCCATATATAAAAAGGGAACTTTAATCTACTGGCTATTAATGGCAGGACTGCAGCTTCTTCCACGACTGCTCCAAATCACCAGCTCATTAATCTTTAGATGAATATATCACCCCTGTTCTGTCCCCTCCACCCGCACTGCTTTACAGCCTCTTACATGAATGATACTTCATCATCTCACTCATCTTTAATTTTGTTGCCCGGCTCTTCACCAGCTTCATCACAGTTCCTCCAATGCAATGTATCACACAGTTCAAAATCTGATGACCAAATAGGCTTATTTGGTTGTAATTTCCGGGTCTGAATAAGTCTATTTTCTGCCTTTGATGTGTGTAATATTTTTGCAGCACTGCTTTCAAACAATTTCCTGAACCCCCACAGCTCCGCCTCCCATATCTGCCATTGGTCCGATAAATACATGGGCCCGCCCCTAACTTACGGTTGAGCCAATGTAGCTGTGTTGGACTGGTTGGGATGCTCAAACAAACTGTGATATTTTAATAGCACCAAAGAGTCACAGTGTTACATTTTTCAGGGGAATCAACTATGAAATAAAGACACACATTACCTTTAATTTTGTTTAAATAAAAGAGTGTATGTTCAAGTTAACACATATTTAAGTCACACTGTTAAATATCCACACAGTCTATAATGGACAAAACAGCAGGTATACAAGAATATACTGTACAGCACACATAGCATGACAATGTATTTTAGCCCATCTGGGTCAAATTGCATGTAAACACAGTTCCACATACAAACAATCAAACAGAACTGATTTCATTACAGACAATCACAGAACGATTACTGTCTTTATCATCACTGCTTTCACAACTGTTTGAGAATGAAGGTGAGAGACAGAGGGAGAGAGGGACAGAGAGAGAATGATTGATGATAACGCTTTAAAAAACTAATTAAAGAAGAAGGCCGGGCCATGTTATCAGTGATCACAGTGTGGCTCACTCACCCATTTATAGATGAAACAGAAGTTGGTGCATTTCAGCTTTCTTACAGTCTTACAAAGCGAGACAGATCTGCCGAACATCTTTGAAGTGGAATAAACTTCTGTATGCAGGGTGGCAGATTGAACCCCAAACAAGCCCCATCACCGACCTAATTAGCTTCAAAACATAACACCTTACGTACATTTTTGATCAGAAATTTTCCGTTGTCTATTAAGGATTAAATGTACGTGTAATTTTTCTGTTGAGTTTTGTCTCAGCATCTTTGGGCAACATTGCCCCAATTAATTAAACACTAATTGTTGTCACATGGAATCTCTGCTTGGCTCTGACAGAATGAAGAGTGATGACATTAAACCAAATCTGTGCTAGTTATCCCTGTCCTTTGCTTGACCTTTGACCTTGTGAAACACTGAATAATATCATATGTCAGTGTGAAGGTTGGGTGTGTGTAAATGCATGTGTGTGAAGGAGGAAAGAAAGCCACGGGTGACAGTTCCACCAATACATTCTGACAATATTGTAATAGTGTTTCTACCCGGCAGTTCAGTGTCCTGGATCACTTTCCTCTTAGTCTGGTGTGGAGATCTTGTTGTATCGCTTTCTGACATGTTTATTTTACAATAATCTCTGCAGGGTTGCCCTTAGGAACAATGCTAAATTTTTTTGAAGTATATGAGTGGTGTTTGCCTAGTGAGCGATCCATTCAAAACAACTTAGCATCATATTTGTAGACAGCAGTGTCATCATATTTCTGTATAACCATTTGTTTATGTGTGTGTTTAGCATTAGTGTATTTTGAGTCTTTTAACTGCTGTTGGGACACAATAGTCTGTCAGGTGAGGGAAAGAACCGCTAGTTGAATGGAAGGAAGAGTGGAGACAGGAAACCCACAAGCCAGAGGAAACATGCAGCAACATTATCCTCACACAGACACACACACACAGAAGTGGGGGACAGAAGTGCGCGTGTGTGTAAGAAACATATAAAGAGAATTACAGAGAAAGAGAGAGTGAACGAGTGAATGAGCAAGACATACAAAGTGAGTTTGAGAAACAATTATATTGGTGTGCATAAGTGCAGAAATTAGAAAAACGTGTGTGTATGTCTGCGTGCGAGTGTATGTGGAAATACACATATTTTGCATATTTCACTAAGATACGCATATGGGTGTAATAATCTCATCTCTCCTGTAAAAATAAAAATCGTCTTAAGTAGATTTGGACCCCATTTGGAGTTTCTCACATTGCCATGCTAGCAGAACTTCTAGATTAAAAAAGGCTGCATTTTAATTCACCCAGACTTCTACAGGAACTCCAAAGGTGATGTCCTACCCCAAATGTATAAAACTTTTATTATCTAATCTTGTAAGATCAAAAGATGCATCTATTTGGAGATAAAACTTGAGACACTGTGTCTGGTTTGATGCTATGGGGAACGTCTTTGGTGTGACCTTTGGTGTCTGAATCTTTTGTCTAATAACACCAAATCCTATTGGCCCACAGCAGTGCTTGATGCACTTCAGGTGTATCTGCGAAAATATCTGGTCACCTCTAGAGCACATCATCAGCTTTTTGCCTTCAGGAGCCTTTTGTTTGTCGTTCTCATGTCTATGTGCCAGAGGTTTCTGACACCTGAGGACACACAAACTGTGTGTTGTTTGCCTGAACTTGACTGGCGGTGTGAAAAGGCAAGTTTGGGAAGTCTGCCCTTCCATCTTGATCTTCACACTGAGGTGGAGATCATGGAAGTAACCATACCAGTGTCATTTTCTCAAGGCTTTTTGTGTAGTCAAGCATAACTTTGCACCAAGCAGTGAGCTAAACCTGACAGAACCTCATTTTGAGGTCATTCAGGGACCCTCATTTAGAGAGCGCATTTGATTGGTCAGAAAATCTGATGAGAGCTCAAATACAGAATGATGTCATAAAAAACTCAAAGCTTGAAAGCTTTGATTGCTTTTATGTTCAAATGCAGATTTTTCAATCTTTTGAAGCACACTAGTTTATAAATATCCTTAAGGCTAACATTCATAATAAAAGCAAAAAAATATCATTTTGATTTCATGGGGATTTTAAACAGAGCACATTCTATTCAACCTGTTATCATTCCGCTAGCAAATGAGAATATGAATTAGATTCAGTTTATATTGTGAAGATGTGAATCCTATAGAGAATTGGAGTGTGCACACTGATGGTTAGACATACAGACTCTCTTATAGACTGCTTAAGGATTTCTCTTCAGTTCAGTGTATGTGTGTCTGTGTGTGTGTGTGTGTGTGTTCAAGAGTGTGTCTGTGTGTAAGTCAAACGGTGCTGCTCTGTGCTGTCGGTTTGACTGTGTGTCTGCACAAGGTTGAAATGTTTGTGAGTGTGTGTCGTAAGCGTATGTGGAACAGTCATGTCAAAGGAATGAGAGCCGACAGACAGACAGACAGATGTCACACAGTACACTGCTTTTGTGAAGGTTACTTGGAAAACAGACAGGGAATAAGTGAGGTTCATCTCTACAAGTAGAAACTACCAGACCCTCGTATAAATACTGGGTCACAGTAAGGCAGAATACACCAGCTGTAAGATGATAATACATGTTAATTTCTTTGTAAAAAAATATGGTTGAGAATTGTGGTTATAATTACCAGGGCGTTTAGCATTTAAACACTGTAAAGCTTAAAGACAGTATCTTAACAAAAAATTGGCATTTTTAATTCATTTTTTATCCAATCAATCAGCCTTTATGGAATAATGTTGAAAAAATGTTCTGTAAAATGTAATTTCAAAACCATTCATTTTAAGTCCTGACAAAATTACACCTAGACATGCCCAGCATTGCATTAAGGTCAGATAAATATATAGCTCAACTCAACTGCAAAGAATTATGTGTGATATACTGATGTCATATAATTGTGTGCCTATATATGTAGCATATAGGCCATGGTAATGGCAAAGGATTGTTACTATTTTAAGAAATTGTAATAATTTAATGGTCATTGCAGGAGATTTACATCCACATAACATGTCTGGTTAAAAAAAACAGACATTCAATAAATGGGTCATGGCCTTTTCCTGTCACACTTAGCTCCTGTTCTGTCAGCAGTTTAATGTAGAGGGGCTCTCACTGTATCACTGGCTCGAACCTGTGGTAAAACTGCTCTCTCTCTCTCTCTCTCTCTCTCTCTCTCTCTCTCTCACTCAGTCGCTCACTTTTCAGGCTATTAATAGGAATGACAGCAAATGCTGTGCTTGATGTTGTAAACCCAGTTACCTGATACAGAGTTCAGCCACATCCATCCCATAATGCAGCACATCAATTCCAAGCTACATCATAACAGCAGACCTCAATGTAATGCGTTAGTTTCAAAATACCTGATTCACTAACATTTGTCATTTAACATTATAACTTTACTTTGCTTTGAATTTGCCCAGATTTAATTTTATGTTTATTTGCAGGTTTAAATAATACTTATTTTTCAATGTGGTCTCAAACATTTAGATATCACTGTACATCTTGCAAAACAGGCACGTGTTGAAACTAACATTCCTATACTGAAAACATACAGTTTCAATCTTCAAATGTAAAACATCCCTCGTGCATGTCTGTGTCAGCTCTAAGTTTAAAGAATTTTTTCTGAGACACTGAATATTTGAGAGCAAATACTGCGAGTCAGGAAGGATTTGTGGACCTGCATACTAACTGGGTGTATGTTTACAGAAATCCCTCCAAGGAAATTTTAGTTATGCCACAGTCAGGCTCGGTGTTGGATTGGAAATGCCAGATGATGGATGAATCCTGTAATCCAACACTATATGTAACTGAGCTGATATCTGTTTGTGGATTCATGCCTAGTTATAGACTTATCTATGAGCTCATCCTATCCACTCTATATATGACTATATCTGCTGTGGCCCTCAGCCAAAATAGGATTGAAGTGTGGGATGAAGTACACATACTTGATGAAGTACACATGCTGTTGCTCACACAAGATTGGCTTAAAGCATTTAAGCGCTCGACATTTAGATAATTACCTCCAATCAAACAAAATCTCTCACAAAGCTGTGATAGTGAACAACAGTAATACAATGCAGAGAATTTGAGAAAATGTTATCCTGTGCATTTTAATGATATGACAGATTAGTCACCAGACATGTTTAATGTCAACAGATTGTGAAAAGAAATGACAATGACAAGAGTGTGGCATTGATTGTTTTATGAAAGCTGATGTATGTTGATATATGCTTTGCTGATTTGTCATAGAAAAATCCTATAACCCTATATGGAATTTGTTGGGAAAATTGTGATGAGAAATGTTTAAATTCACACAGAAATCACTTTGACTTCTGAGTGCAAGTTTGGCAAACCTGAGCACATTTCTGCGACGTTTCGTTCTTATCTGAAACCTTAGAGGAGACACGTGAGATAACTTGGGTCTATTTTTTAGGACAAAATCTTTGGGAGGCAGGAAAATTCTCCATTTCCTCTCCATCTAATCTAATTGGAGAAAATGAAAGAGAAACAACAGAGAAATAAAAGTAGTCATAAGTGATCATATTTTTAAAGAAGATCTCTCTATTCTCTCTCTCTCTCTCTCTCTCTCTCTCTCTCTCACTCAAACATTCACTAACTCACTCTCATCACTTCTCCCCTCTTCCTTATCTTCCTCTCAAAGATGTGTGGGATGCAGCTTTGGAAGTAGGTCAAATCTGTGCAGGAAAACAGTGATTCTGGCATTCAGAAACTGGCTGAGTGGTGTAAAGTGTGTGTGGTCTTTACCTCCCTGCCTTAAACTCAATAAGGCAAAAACCTTCAAGATAATTACAACTTTCACACACTTACATGAAAAAAATTAGAATTAGGAGAAACTAGAAGAGGAAAATCTATCTGTGAGTGTATGAAATGATGACACTGTACAAACTTTGGGTTTTCACAGTCATGGATCTGTATAGCAATGAGTAGGTGCTGTGCTTTAACACAGCTAGAAAAGCTATTATATTTCCACATTTCCTCTGATTGTGAATTTTCCTTCCTATTTCAAACTCTCCCTGCACCATCAATACATTAAACCCGTCTGAGAGTGTACAAATTGGGCCTTGACTGTGTGTGTGTGTGTGTGTGTGTGTGTGTGTGTGTGTGTGTGATAGATACAGTAGGAACAGATGACCAGAGAAAGCTCTGGCTCATCACTGCATTCATGGTCCTCCTGAGTTGTCATGGAAACATTATCGCCTGAGTGTTGCAGACCAGTCCTTGGCTTGTGTTTGTATTATTGCTCTGTATTTACACCAATCAGGATTGTGATCCAATGACGTGATCATATAAAGATCCTTTTATCTTCATCCTGATTCACTTGCTAATTGTCCGTAACAACTAACACCTGCTGCATTTATATCTATTTAAATGAATGATTTTGAAGAGTGTTTTGAATGGAACATCACAGTAATAAAATCATAATAGAAACAAGCTAAATTATGAGAAAAGTGCTGTTACGGAATCACAGCTGTGCTGATATTTAGTTCAACAACAACACAGAGTGTGAAAGTTTGTGAAAGTTTGATCTGTTCCGGTGGTGTTATAAGAAATATCAGCACTACTGGAAACTTTGCTTGTTCAGTCAAATTGTAGGGCTGAAACTAAGTCTTGTATATTCTTCAGTTAGTTTCTAAGAGTTACATTCGGTTAATTTTTACAAACAGTTACATTCTACTGTTAAAATATGCAATCAATTCAGACTTTTTATTGAATTTCATTTTGCATGACAAAATATTTTATGTATAATAGAAATCTTGCTTTATAAGTGCAGCTTCATTTTAGCTTTTATGGAGGTGATAGAAAATAAGTCACAATTTTCAATAGCTGTTTACAGAAACGGGTGTTGCAGAAAAATGGGTAAAGAAACAGAGTAAAGGTTAATCATATAAGAAAAAACAGCAATGGAAGATTTACAGAAATTAACAACTTAAGTAAAATAAGGACAAATGCATAAGACAAAAATCAAAGCTAATCTAAAAGAAATAACACACACATAGTGAAATCTTGTGAAATCAAAGTAAAAGCATGTCCTTGTTTTATTAAATATTTCAGTCTTGCTTCAGGCACTGTCTGATCCTTGACCAGAAAGTTCTTTTTCATTCACCAGGAGGGACACTTTGGGTTGCCTAACTTCTCATTTTTTTTACCGATGTATTGTCCAAACAGGAAACAGACAGACATCTCCGCATGGATCAGACTGGTCTTCAGGAGCTGGACATGTGTCCATTCTTAACTCAAAAGTTAAAATTGAATGTGTAGTCTTAAATCAAAAAGTCAAAACTTTCTCCGCCTCTGAAACAGCATTTCTTTTTAAATGATGTCACCTAGGCCACATGTATGGGGTAAATAATAAGAAAAATAAATACATTAAGGCATTGTTGAGGCTTCTGATGTAGGTATTTAATTAAATGACCAACAGTTAATGCAGTAATTTAATTTTGTTTAATGGTAATAGAAAATAATGATAATTTTGACAAAGACGAAGCGTTACCATTGCGATATGTCAAACCCAGTTAACAGAGAAAGTTCTCAGAACATTGGCCAACATTCTCTGAAAGTTCTCTCAAAGTTATTAAAAACATTTTATTCAGTAACATTAGAACTTAGAACTTTTTTAATGTTTTTAAATTTTATGAAAGTCAAAGCGGTTTTAAATGCTGTTTAATGTTGATTTTAAATATTGCATCAAGTACATCTGAACATCTGATCATAGAACAAATCAGGGTTCTGTATGCAGTTGTAAGTTCTATAAGTAAGAAGGTCTTAGTTTAAATAAACAAGGAGTGTAACATGGCCTAAAGGTCGCATTGCAGATTGTCCCAAGCAGGAGGCATTATATGGCCTGTCATGTTGAGGAAGGTGGGAACACACAAAGGATATACCTGCTGTTTGGAGAGAACAGCCTGTTTGGTAACAGACAAACACTGTGATTTCTGACAAACAGGATTTGGTTGTAGGTTTGTATTTAGCCCTGAAACTGTAAATGATGGAATTCTCTGCAGAATTTTTATAGTCAGGCAAACATAAACCCTGTGTGTTCTCCGTGTTACTTTCCAATCCTCTCACACTCAATCAAAAGGTACTTACAGTCTTGGCCAAGTCAACTAATGAATCAGTGGTTGTGTGGAGCAGTTATCAGTTACACCTCAAATCTTGTTTAATTACATCATGATCCTCCGATAACCTTTAACAAGATAATAAACAGCTCAAGTGACAGGGATTAATCATACCCGGTTTTTGCTAAAATCTCTTTAAAGGCACATTTAGTGATTTGGAATTTAATTAACAAAATATTCTTATTCTTCCAAACATTTTTACACAGAAGCACACAAGGACACATCAAACAGACTTGCAAAATATGAAATCCATTGTAACATGTCTCTGAAAGCCCACCCCCAATCTTTGTGAATATAAAAACAGCCTATTCAGACCACAGGCCCACACCAGAATCCGTGAAACATAAAATGTCTGCTGATATTCTGTTTGCCAGGCCACCCACACTGACTGTGGCTTCCCTCTATCATTTCCAGCACTGTACCGGCTGTCATGATCTGCTCGGAACCGGCGCGTCACGCTTGAGTCACACAAAACCGCCGGGTTCTTGATACCAGCACAGTCTGTTGTGTGTACACGCTTACTGAGCAAATACCGAGACCGTAGTTCTACGTCACTTTAAATTTTGCGTCTTCATGTTCTGCAAAGATGTATATTGTTCCAGCACTGCACACACAAATATGACCTATATATCTTTAATAAACTTGTGTCTACTTTGTTTTCGTCTTCTGCGTTTATTTTATTTATTTGAAAAGCTGTGTTGGCCCAGGCCTTCGCATGCTTGAGATATTCTCTTTCAAAACCAGCTGTGTGTCCACAGGATAAGATTATATCTCTAGGGGGAACAATTTAAAAGCCGGAGGTGTATTCAGAAGTCAGTTGTGTTTTAAAGATGGAGTCCTTCAGCTCTCCAGCACCTGATTAAATAACATTGAAAGTTTAAATTAAAGGGTCAAGTACAGATTTTGTTGATGTAGTAACAGAACATTCAGGTTCCTTCACCTGGTGAGGTTCTGTTCTGTATTACAGAATGTCACAGATCTTGCTCAGGGTCTGAGCTGTGCTGTACAGTATAATGAGTATCTGTGTGTAGTCTAAATAAGTCTGAGACAAAACAATCATTATGGCGTTCAGGAGGGCTTTGAGTGGTCTACAGTCTCCTTGCCTACGCACAGTTGTTCTCATAGGTAAAATCAGTAAGATTTGATATGGAAAGCAGAGTTGCTCTCCTGTCCCAATTACCCAACACTTAACAAAGAAATAGACATTCAAAACATAGATGAATCACTCATGTGGTCCATAAAAATCAATGATTACATTTCATTGTCAGAGCAATGTATCATAGAATAAAATGTGTAAATAGTATTGTTAGCTTGTGCTGTCTTGTTGTACAAAAAAGATTTTTGCAGTGTACAAGGCTCTCTGTTAAAAAAATTCATATCATTAGGATAAAATAATTCTGTTTAAATTCTTACATAATAAAGCGTCTCAAGAAATATATATATATAATATATAGGTAACGAGCAATACTTTTTATACGGTACAAACTGTTTAAATAAGTTATGGATGTTATTTCTCTGGAACTCTGGAGTTTTTTTGGATCTATAAAGCTTAGACTGTACAGTAATCTCCATAGCATTCTTTTCTGATATATGATATAGATCCATCCTTATCTTTCTCAGACACAAACATCTCATTTCAAAAAGACTTTGAGTTGCATAACACAGGAACAGCAAATGCCTGACATATTTATAGTGAGAAGGTTTAACCCGCTTTGAAGGTGTCAGAATGTATTCTCAACACTTCTGCAGCCAGACACTGAGCAGAACATTTGTCTAACCTCTGCCCTTCAGTAATCTTTCTATAATCTTCACTGCTAGCTACCAACAATCTGTGTGTGTGTGTCTGTGTGTGTGCGTGTGTGTGTTTGTGTGGGTGAGGGGATTTAGGGGTCCCCTGTGGGGCAGATGTGCCCTTATCGTAACATCAAACACCCTGGAAGTGATGAGGCTTATAGAGATTAGAGGTGTAGAAAAAAGAAGAGGCTTCTTTCCTAGCGTTCCTGCTTCACTGCTACTCTGCTGGTGATGGATGTGGGCGTGTCTGTCTTTGTTTGGGTGCTCTGTGTGGGTGTTGCAATGGGTGTTGGGGTTCTTTTGGGGGAAAGTGTAGTTTTTCACTTCCACAAGCACCAGACCAGGGTGGATGT
Source organism: Ambastaia sidthimunki (assembly GCA_036877625.1). Lineage (NCBI taxonomy): Eukaryota > Metazoa > Chordata > Actinopteri > Cypriniformes > Botiidae > Ambastaia > Ambastaia sidthimunki. The sequence continues at coordinate 179,437 of JAZGTK010000022.1, read as the reverse complement.
TTATCAGTTTGCTTCCAACCGTACAGAAGCTTTACTGAAAAATTTCCTTCAGTCATCTGTATAGCCTTCACGCTCTGAGCCTCAGGAGAACCCCGGAGACCTGATGTGAAGCTTGGGAAGATCTCATGAAGATCTGATGTGCTCTGAATGTATTCTGTCCTTGGTGCAGTGTTGCATTCTCCTTCATTGAACCATTTCCAGCTCTGACACTTTCATGAAGCTCATGATTTGACCTGTCATGTGGTTTTGGATGCGACAAACATCAAAAATGTCTGTTTCTTTCTTTTTAAAAAAAGAGTAAAACAAAGTGGATGGTAATCCTCTGGAGAATGCATTCTTTTAGCAAACAATCAACATCTTTTACTCTGTTACTTACTTTTGTGACTTTCCTCCAGGCTCTATCTTTACATCACAATCTCATGTATATAAATAGTAAATATTAGGAAATAATAACATTTGGGGCCAAACCGAATATTATATTCAAATTGCATAGTGATGTATTGTGCGTCTGAATCTTAATAGCATATTTGTCAGTCTAAAAAAACTAAAGTATAAAAACACAGTATATATTAAAAGAAATGCTGTGCTACAATGTACCTCATTCTTGGAAAGTGCTTATAGCCTCATCTCATTCATGCCTCTTGTCCCGTTTCTCCCTAATGTAGTTTCATCATCACAACCTCTTCCATTCCAGCAAACAGACCTGGCATCCTGCTGAGATCTTTCATACATGCTCCAGATAAGTCAGAGTCTCTCACGTACAGGTAAATGAATGCGGAGAAAGAAAGGATGCAGAGAGAAAACAATAAAAGAACAGTGTTATCAAATATAGGCTTTACATTGGCTACTGTTTTGATACTGAATACAAAAAACACCATTATGAATACTAGCAGATGCCCCAGATAGAGCTGAATTATTTACTTAGTAAATAATCCATTGATTCTGTAGAGCTTTACTTACTCTATCTGAATCCACACCGGATTTCAAAGGGAATTCTGCTATTTGGAATGCTGATCTTCAAACAGAGCACTAAAGAATCTGTGTGGTATAGTTCACCACAAAATGTACTCAACCTCATGTTTTCTGGTATTGGTTGACAAGCTAATTAAAACAGTAAATTATTAAAAAAGTTTCACACGCTGTAGATTTCGAACAGATTTTCTGCCATTAGATGGATGATGTCAGGTCTGAAGTTTAATCACAATATACATTAAACCCAGAGAATTGATGTCTGATGTCAGCAATTGATGACTCAATGTCTTTGACGTTAGATGCTACACTTTATATTTCAGTCTGTTTATCACACAAGCTGACAGTTTAGAAGATCTGGAATATAGTGAAAACAAGACTTGCAAGGATATTCTTCAATGTTGACCTTTTGTCTTCTATAGAAAAACTGTCATACAGGCAGGAACTATTAACCCAGGCCACCTGCTCAGAGCCCTGGACCAGCAGTGAGCCCCTGCAATTTTACTGTGTGTATTTTTTCATATAAATATTTTTTAGTAAAATGGCATTAAATACTGTAAAAAAATAATGTGGCTATTTTTGTAGTTGTGAAATATTAATTGGGGTAAAAAAAAAATCTAATAATTTATGTTAATGCATATCTGCGCTGTTGAGAGCGACATCTACAGGCGAGTGAAGTCATTGTGTAATATAAGCGGTCGCGCGTAGATGAAGGTTGCTCGAGAAAACAATAATGCATTTAAAACCGCAACAAAATGGATAATTTTGCTTAAAAACGAATTTTACTTAAAATACCAACTTTTTGTTGTTTTTTATTTTTTTTAACCAAATGCCTTTAATGTCTTTTTGTAATTGATATTGCTGGTTTTTAAAAAGGGGACTTCTAAACACACACCTGCCAAATGCAGAAATGAAAATTATGCATGAAATATTCTTCTGTTATATTGATTTAGATGTTTGGACCATTTTTATTTAGATGTTGATGGATGCTGGTGAGGTATTAATAAATTAATTTGTGATTTGAAAGTACAGTTTACTGTGTGCATTTAACACTGAGGACTGGTGCCATTGTAAATGACTGTATTATGGGGCACAGGTGCAACACAGTTGTCAAAAATGTGGTGTCAGAGTCCTTTGAAACATTTGTGTCATACATTTGAGACATACGGGTTAGTAGAGAGGGATGTAAACGATGTCAGCATTTTCATTTTTGGGTGAGCTATTCCTTTAACATAACTAGCTGTCTTTCCAGCAACCAGCTCTCCCAACCTGATTTCCAGGACGTCTCCTACTGTATTCCCTCCACAAAGCACTTGCTTTCTCTCCCACACATATAAGCCCTGAGGTAATACTTCATTTATCCTAGTTCATTGTTCTGTACCATCAGATAACAAGGTTGCCAGAGACAGAGATACATTTTTAGTAGTTTTAAAGCTGTGCTATGCATGTCCAGTCAAGCAAGTTTAAAACTGAGATTTATCTTAAGGCTGTTTTTTTCTCCTCTCATCATTGACATAAAAGTCTTCCTGTGATGCCCATGTCCAAAATAAACTATTTTTGTCCAAGACCACAGTGCTCTTCTATGTAGTTGTCTAAAGAGACACTTCGTTGCATAAGTCAGAGAATATAAAGGACTGTATAGAGGTAAATAAAAAGGACCGTTCATAAATGCCTTATGGCTAAAATTCGCATTATTGTTGTTATTGTGGCTTATTGAAAACAGCAGTGCTGTCTCGCTCTGCCATGAGTGAGTCCATGTCTGCCCAGAGACAGCAAATAATTTTTTAGTTAAAATAGCCATACCCACAATCTGCTCATCATTTACAATTACAATTGGAAAGTGTTTTTCACGGTAAAAACTACAATACTGCCCCCTAAAGGCACTTCAGTGAAATGACAAACTCAGGTTGCCATAGTTATTACATATCATTGTGGAAAATGATCAAGCCATTCCAATTAAATTGGAAAACCTCATAGGTATGTGTTACAGGATGGAGGTATTTACATATTACCCGCAGTTTTCTCCTGATATATCCTGGCCTGTTTTACATTCCCATTCCAGTTCTGTCCACATGAGGGTGCTGTCAGCTTTAGTTTGGATTTAAAGGTTTGCCTTTGAGTCATGGTTTGCAAGTTGGGAATATTAACACATAGAACTAAATACTAAAACACACTGAAATCAGATACCGCTGTAGGGCAAAATCTATATTCTGATAAACTACAGTTTTACTGCACTGTTGCAAACCATAACAAGTGAGGTATTAGAGAAATATCATTTGAATCGTTCTAGCTTAGCTAAGTTTAATATTCATTCACATCACAGCATATGGAAAAAAAAGTCATTAATTAATGTAGTTGTTAATGTTATTAATGTAGTTTACATAGAATTTATAACAATGTGGCATGGCTTATTGCATTGCTGTCGGTGTACTCACAAATCATGACATCATCAGGCTACTTAAAATGTGAAGACAAATCACTGGGGAGAGAGGGAGAGAGAGAGAGAGAGAGAGAGGTCCATTTGAGTAGACCCAGTGTATGGTGAAGTCATAGCTCTCTCTCTTTCTGATGCAGAGCAGTTGTCCTCTCTGGGTTTTATCAATGATCTTTCCAAGCATGGTCAGTCCATACCTCACAGAGTGTGTTTAAACAGTGGTCATGGTAGAAAGTGTGTAAAAAGACTATGCTGAAAGTGATTTGTCCCCTTATGACAGAAGGTGTGTTAGTACTTTGCGGAACACAAATGATGAAAGAAGAACATGTTTCTAAAGAGGTAATCCATCAAGAAAGATGAAGAAATCTCTTCTGTCAGCCTTTATGGGTAAACAACCAGATGGAAGAGTTGCCAGTCTTGAGTGTGGATCTTGGCAAGGTCTTGACGTTTTGAACTGCATGACAGATGATTCTTGCCAGTCAGAAATCAGCTCATTTGATCGATCTGATTTACTGGAAGATCTCAATGTTAAAACAGTTCCAGCTTTTGGCTTCTAGTGAAAGTCTGGCTTAAGTTTGGAGACTGTTTTTTGGATGCTTGTTGCTTGAGAAGAGCAAGAATCCTTTTTGGCTCAGAGTGCACGTCCATTTTCATTATTTACAAACATGGGGTTTGCTGTAATGGTCTTTGTGAGCCGAGCTTGTTTTTAGTTTGAATGTTTGTAGAAACAGATGCTTGAAATGATACAGTCCTTTAAGTGACATAAGCTTCACCCAGAGTGTCCAGCTTTGAATAATTTGACAGTTTATGATGCTTGTTATATGGTTGAATTTCACCTTGCGTGTCCCTGATGCTCAGGAGAGGCTCATAACAGGTTTGTTTTGTCTCTAGAAGCACTGAGGGACTTTAAATATTGGACCACATTGTGGCTGGATGGATGAGCTTGTGTTTTATGTCTTAGTGGGTTTGAAACATTCAGTCTCAGTGTTTGATAACAATGCTCATGTTGCATTTAGATTTCCCATATTGAAAATAATCAGAACAGGTGATAAATCACATCTTAAATCATAGACTACTGAGCGAAAGTAAAGAGAAAAATGAAGGCAGGAATTAACAGATGGATTATTCAAAACAATGCTCTGGTTATCTATGAACATCTGTAGTTTGATGTCAGTTACTCCAAAAAAATTCTTTAGACGCTCAGTTGGTGAAAATAAATAACAACAGAAAAAAGTTTGACAGAAATTCACTACAAGGTACAAAAAAAGGTTTTGTTATTTTGAAAATAAGAAATTTCAGATGCTGAACTATTTCTATTTTACTAATCAATTCAGCAAATTACGAAAATTTCCTTCATACTTAAAGGTCAAATTTTTATGCTCCTATTTAAACACATAAGATGCTCTTTGGAAAATCCTCCAAATTCTGAAATTCAGGCTCTTTTTCCAGTTATTTTCAGTAAAATATTATGCTGATAATACAATTTGTAATAAAAGATGCAATAAATTCAATAAAAAATGGAAAATAGAAGCATTTCAGTGCTCTCAGATATTTAAAATTTCTTTAGATCTATGAGTCATTGTATGTTGCCCCGTAGACTTCCATTGTCAGCACAAAGACTTTAAACATCTTTTAACTGTTTTGTATTTAACTTATAATTGGTTTAATACATTATATTACTGAAGGTGTGTGAGTGTGATAAGGGTTAAGAAGGCGGCTCAGGGTCCGAGGCTGAGAGCAGCTGCACTCGTGACTGAAATGAAAACAGGACCGAACGAGCCTGTCAGGTCTCTGATGTCCGACTTGTAATGGGATGTTTCCAAACCTCTTTTCTCCATATGGCTGCCGACACAATTAGAAACACCCACCGCCTACAGAGCCAGGGACTCTCAGAGCGCTACATCTGGTACACAGACACGCACACGCAGGCCAAACAAACAGTAATTTATCACTTATTGTGTTGACCTGCTTGTTTAATACAAGACTTTCACCTTTAGTCAAACAGTCCAATGTTCAAACAAAAACCTGAGATGAAGTCTCAAGTGTAAACAAAATAATCAACAGAATCAGCAAAAACTGAGATGTTCCTGTTTAATTTGGTCTTTACGGAAGCCCTCGGGCCTTAATATAGTACCACCTGCATCAAACTTGTCACCCCAGCCACCGTGTTCTGAAATTTCATTCTTACAACCAGTATTGGTGGTTTAACTGAAATCAAGTTCATCTACATCTGTTTGTCCGATTCACCTGTCAGCCCTCCAAAATTTTGCAAAATCTCACTGAGTCTGTTTTTGTTTGCTGTATCCTGTGTAGCGACTCGGTAGTGCTACTTTAAGAAATGTCAGTTTGAATCTATCACAAGTGCAATCATTAAAAACACTTCCTGACTTCCAAAGACCTCAACTCTCTCCTGAGCTGTTCTCACAGGAAGTCATGGGAAGACGCTCTACTGGGTCTCACAGGCCCATTTAGGCCGGACTGTTGGGTCATAATGTTTGGCTGTAGGGTTGGTTGTGGAAAAGACTTTTTAGCACTGACGGTGACCTCTTTTCACACCAGAGACCCACAACAGGAAGTATCATCCATTCACTCTGAGTACTCAGCTGCCCGTGACCACATCCTCTCAGGTAAACGGCCCTCACATTAAGACCCAGAACCCTTGATAACTGAAAAATAAACTCTCTAAGCTGTTGGGTCAAGGGAGTTGGCGATAAAACTGGCCTTTAGTTATTGCTGAAAGAAGCAAGCAAGACAGGCTGAAATGAACTTTCAGAGAACAATTCCAAACGTGCAATTTTCCATTTCAAATTTGCGCTTTGGGAGCTAAAAGCAAATAGCACATCAGTAGTGGATATTCAGAAAATCAACAATCAAACATATTTAAATGTTACATCGTGAACAAACAGGACAGATAAACAATTGAAATAATAGCAATTAGCAATCAATATTTCAAAGCATCTTTTAAGCATTTTGTTATTATATTTAATAGTTAGTAGCGTTTGCTGAAGCAACTGTTGCTCATTTTCAGGGTGGAGGGTTTAGAAAAATGTAAAAATCGAATATTTCTTTCTAGTGCTGTCAAAGTGCATTTTATTGGCTTTAGACAGCCTCAAGAAAAACAGTAATTTCAAGATTTAACAAACTGAATTCAATTACACAGAGACTCTTCGATCAACACTGTGTTACCATGAATAGAGCACCGACTACTGTAGCCAAATCTGGAAATCTGGAAATCAGAACCAGTTTCCTCACAATTATGGAGCAGTTTTCTCTCCCAGTCAGCCTGTGGACTGCCAGGCAGGTGGGTTTTTATTGGCTTTTGTCTGAAATGGCTTCAAATGACTTCACTGGTGGGTCAGGGCCAGCCTCCATCAGTGCTAATGCAGAATAGGTAATTACTGGGGGAAGTGCCATGAACTGCCTTCAAAACCACCCAGCCAGGGCCAAGTGTTACATCATTAGAGCTCAAATATTACACGCACACACACACACACACATACAAACACATCCAGACATACATTCCTCCGTTCTCATGCTCATGTGAGGGTAAAACCAAAGTAAAGCAGAGCAGATGACTGTCACTTAAGTTTATGGTCTAGGCCTGGTGGTATTTAAAAAAAAGCTCTGTCTGCCTATAGCAACACCACAGTCATATATCACACAGGTCTGGATTTAACACACTACCATTTCCATACACTTACAACTCGCTTCTCTTCACAACCGATGCAATTAAATGCCGTCTTGCTCTGGCACTCCAAGTCCTTGGTCTTAGCCACAGTTAATCGGCTGGCACGACTTCAAAACAGGCTCCTTGAGAGTCAAGCCTCAGCCATTCACATCAAGAGACCTACCATTATATTGTTAACATATTATTTCAGTCTAAATAATGGGTTCCCACTGCTGCTGGCTAAAAATCATTACTGGCGTTGAGGAAGGTGCGTTCGAAACGAGCCACTGACGTACCTAACAAGTAAAGCTCTCATTGTGAGATTGAGGGAAAACATAACTGATGCTATCTAAACCCAGAAGCACCATGTGAATGGCCTGTGCAATACAGTATGTGCTGATTCACATGTATGTATTGTAATCAGACCTCACGTATGACTGTAACACAATTATTAGACTACCCCATAGAAGTACATGGGTAGTGTTTTAAATGCCACAGCCATCTGGATAATATTACTCATCTACGTTTTTTTAATACTCTTTTGCATTGAGCTTTTGACACAAAGACTAGATTAATTGCTTTATGACACCGCTATTATAATACAGACATCAGTTGAAGCTGAAACTAATTTCAGGCAGAAATTAGTGCCAGATTTTGGCAAGAATCTTTCATTGACTTTTATTTATCCTGGGCAGTTCGTGAGGTTGTGTAATGAAAACACGGGCATTGCTGTCATATAATCCCCTGAGAAAGAGACTTCCCGACGGGATTTACCACCTCGGTCTCAGCGCACGACAGATGGACTATTAACAATAAAAGACGCATCACAGCGTCAAGTGTGAATCCCATCAGCGCGCTCTCGTTAGCGCCAGACATGTCTAATTGAATCCAGATGCGGGATGGCAGGAGAGGAAGCCGAGTAATGAGGGGTCGCCCGCGATCGGCGCTCTCCTCCACACATCCTCAGTGACGGACTGCAATTTTATGGTCAGTTGGACCCTTCAGCTGCAGGAAAACATTTAGAGGAAACATGGGAAAGGCGGATTTTACAAACTTTTAGGCTCGCAAACGGGCAGCGCACGTATGCGCATGAAACAAGGATCGCTGCGCTTGCCTGCGCTGCCAGTCAAAAGTCTGGACACACCTACTTATTTTTGCGTATTATCGTTTGCAACATTTTACATCAAATTTATGAAATAACATAAAACGAAACATAGGAATCATGTACTGACCAAAGTATTAAACAAATCAAATATTATATTAAGGCTTTCTCAGTACTGCCACCTAATTACAATACATGAGCAAAAATCAGGCATTCTCTCAAATGATCTGGGATACTTTTCCAACAGTGCAAATGATTCAAGCAATTTAGTACAGAAATCTAATTTTAAGAATCTGTGCATAAATAAGTATTATGCAAAATAAATAAATGTAATTATGTGTGCCCAAACTATTGACGTATATAAAAGCAAATTTCAGTCCACAGATAGCTTAGAAGATCAGATCTAGATTCTTTTTCTCTAAAGGAAGCTTCTTGTCATGTCAGATATGATGGTTCTTATTCTTTAGCTTAGCCACAAAGCAGAAATAGGTCTCACCAGACAGGCTCTCCCTTTCAAAAGTGAGCAGAGACTCAAGAGAACCAATTACTGTCTGGAAACAGCGTTGTTATTTTCATGCCTCTGAAGACCGTCTACACTTTACCATTCAATAGGCACTGTGCTATTTCTATTCTCCAAAGGACATCATCATAAACTGTATGGAAAACAGTAACCTATAGCTATGACCCAACAGCTCTCACAAGCTTCCCTTCAGTTGTATTATCCCTCTGTCTCTGTTTCCTGGTTATGTCCAGTAAGAACAGTCATTTATTGTTCCCTGCAAGAGAGCCAATGAGCAGGAAATTCTATTTATTACATTTAATTCCAGTCCTTTATTTTGATTGGCCAAGCTGCTATTCAAGAGTGCTGATATTCAGTATAACAGCATTTCGAATCACTCCGCTTGTCTGTGTTCACATCTGTTGCATGTGAATTGAGTGTAAACTGAGTTTCTTGTTATGTCAGTGAGTAGGGAGCAGAGAAAGAAATAAAAAATTTTTCCATTTAACTCTGTTTTATCAGCAGCAAATGCCTGTGTTGGAATAAGGAAATGCACACTGTACTTTCAGCCATGTTTCTTAAAAATAAAATGATCCCTTGTTAAAAAAATGACTCAAAATAAATGTGACAGTTATGATTAATTCAAATGTCATTCAATGCCAAATATGAGAGTCTTTCATTTGAAAAGGATTAGACTGGAAAATCACTTCAGCTGTGAGCTGGTTCAAAAAGGCTGTGCCTCGTTTTCAATTACTGTAATGTAGTACTGCTACTATGATGTCATGTAAATAATATAGGTAATATATTGCAATTACTTTACATATGTATCTTTCCATTGCATGGTGGCACAATACTTTAAGAACGTATAATTTATGTCCAAGACCACCGAAAAGTTCTAAAGCTTTCTAAGTATGTGCATAAACTAAAAAGCCTAATGATTAATGAATCTCAGATCATAGAGGATTGCGTAAAGATAATGTTTTATTTATCTCAGTTTGAATGTCTTGAAATTTGAGATTAATGCGCTATTGTTCATTATATCAGCAGATAAAATATTGCTGTGAACTATAAAATATGCAGGCAACAAAATGCCATCCCAGAATGGTTAAAATACCGCCACTGTTTTCTTTTTTTACAGTACATGTCTGGCAAACATAGCTGCCTGTTTATTTTTTTTACCATAAACGTAACAGGTTATATTTTTACAGGAAATACTTAATGAGTATTAGAACACAAATACAAAAGATGTGGTTTCTCTTAAAAACCACACACAGGAGACATACAGGTCAAAACACCAAACCAACAGAAAAGCAACAGAACCATACAGTTACAAAACAGTGTGCTAAAAATAGCCACACAGCACTCCAACACCAACCCATAATTAGGAATTTCAAGGAATACATTTAGATTTTGTCAATTTGTGAGCAGTTTCAAAAGCCTTAATGTAAGTTGCTTGCTCATGTTTCATTTCTAGCCGTCATAAAAAAAAGAAAAAAATGTTAAGGCTTCTAAACACATACTTTTACACTTTATTTATGTACAAAATCTCAAGAGATAAGTTAAACCAGACAGACTGTCTAATTCCTATTAATAATATTATGCCTAATAGGCTCCACCTCCAAAATCAATAAGAAATCATAAATTATGTGAAACAAACCTATTTGGCTGCAATGGTTATTAATATTTCGATGAAATATATCTTGCAAGATAAGCCCTTAGGCTGTAAATTTTAGCTTGTTCCCTGGGTATCCAAGTAAATTGTAAAAACAGATACACAGTACACGCACACCCACTTTACGTGAAAGAGTACACTTATGCAACCCCCAGTAACAATAAAGGCTTATTGTCTGGGTTTGAAAAGCAGACACAGGTCCGACTGTATCCCTGTGGCCATTAAGACTTCAGAGCTCATAATAGAGATCTTTGCTCCTCTTTACGAAACATAAGTTCTCTCGCTGTGAAGAGAGTGTCTGCTGGATGTCAAGCAAGAAAGAGAATTTCAATCCAAAGCAATAATTCTGTATTAAATATATGTGTGGGACTTAGGCTCTTATAGTTGGATGCAAAACGATCATTCCTTTGAGTTCTAGAGGTGTAACTGTTCACATAGCCACAGCTGACTAACTCTGTTCTCTAGAAGAAACACCTGCACTACAAAATAAAAGTTAAAACAAGTATGAAATAATGTTGCCTCTCAGATAAGATTGTGTTGTTTGAAGATGTTATACTTTTTACAATAAATAAACAACTTTAATTCATGATATTTATGCCCTGGGAAATATTCCAGTAATACTTTGGCTGTTATTCACAAACATGAATAAAATATTGCAGTATTACAGTACTGTCCAGTGAGAATTCAGAATAGTTTTGAAAGATTTATCATCAACTTCTTTTCTTTGTGTGGTCTCTGTGAAACATGAATTTTATTCACATTCAATCGCTGTCTGTCACATGTGGTTGTAGTATAAAGCTCACAAAGACAAGGATAAAACTCACAGGAAACAGGGAAACACAAAACTTTATCATTGACTTAAGACAGGGCATAGTAACTCACTGGGCTATATATACAGTAGGTCATACGTTAAAATGGGCATTGCACTTTTGAGCCAATATGTCTGATTGGTCTAGTAATGGAAAAGTTATGCTGGTATGAAGTGGCTGGTTTTATAGACTGCTTCTTATTTATAGTGAGTTTTATGACTTATGAATAATGGGATTATTGTAGCGAGAGTGTTATACCTTCAGGTGGCCCACAGACATGACTTTCTCTCTCATCGCATGCCATGAAAGACACATTACCCTGGCATCTCATTATATACTTGGGACTAATTACATGCTTGTTGGGTTTAGCGGTCTGCAGACCTGATGATGGACCACCCATCTGCTTAATCCTAGAAGCTGTGGCCCACTGACCTACACCGGCCACCACGAAACAAGTGTGCAATTTCATTCACTACTGATCTTAATAAAACAGACAGAAACCTAATCATGCAGAACTTCCCTTGGTAAATAAAATTGGTGGACTAGCATTGCTTAAGCTAATTCTGAAAAATAACATATATAGCTTATGTCATGGGTGTACCAATAATTTAAGTTAAAAAATGCAATTTTTTACTTTGGCCAGGCCCTAAAAGTCAGAAAACAGAATAAAGGAATATCAAAACATGTCATGGAAAGGCTTGTTGTGTGAGATAAACAACTCTAGATTGTGTTTACATCTGTGGGCAGGCACTAAAAGTACCAGAGGCCAAAGCCCCAGGTGCTGTAATTATAGTCTCTTAATGATCTATTGTTCTTTCCAGAATTTAGAGCATCATGGAAGATCTCAATCCATCATCCCAGCCTCAGAAATCAGTATTTTCAAACACTTCCTTAAGCTAGCCAGCGCTTATAAATAACACCAGCTCTGAGCTGCAAACATCAATGGCAGAGAGCTGAGCCTCTTGTTGGTGCTCTGCTGTGTTCCCGGCTCTCTGGACGGGGATGTGGTGGAAGATTGATGCGAGGTGTCACTTGAGGGAAGTGGGAGTGGCCGAGCTTCAGTGTACCGCATGTCCCTGCTCTCCAGCACAGCAGGCGGCTGCATATTCTGGCAGCCGGCGATCTGACATGCATCATGGAGGGATGGGGGGAATGCCACAGAAACTCTTGAGGTCTGCAGATCTGCATTGTGCTGTTGACTGCGGCTGCGTCTTTGGTTGGAGGTACTGGGCAGAGGCCACATCAAACAATGTGGAAGTCAACAGAAGAGGGTTTATAAGTAATTATACTGTATATAAACAAACGACAGTGTCTCAAATCAACACTGCAGCTCCAAAAGGGAAAAAAGGGGGAAGTACTGAGGCATGCGAAGAAAGTTCTCCCTGTGTAGTTACCAGCGGTGTGAAATGAGGCATTGATTTGCAATCTGCTGAGTAACAAGACGCCCTGTCAGTCACATAATCAATGGGGTGTGAAGGCTTTTGGTATTTGGCATAAAAGACTCTTCTCGCTGGGTGCCAACCTAAACAGCAGTTTAAGACCCACGACGCAGGACAAACCATTCACTGTCATCGCAATACTTCACGCTGTCTCCAGCGCTTCACTGCCAAATCTACAGCATGAGCATTTTCAGGGGAAGTCTGAATGGTAGGCCAACAAGAATCCCTAAAACCTTGTTTTGGATCAGAACGTAGCGTAGGGAAATTTGCTTTATTAATACGTATAACAGCCCATTGAAAATGCTCATAACACAAAGATTTAAAAGTAAACGTGGCCTGCATTTGGATTTGAGAGAGCTTTATTGTGTTTGTGGGAGAGCAGTTTAAAGTGAAAAGTTAACATGGTATCATCATGGTATCATGATGATATTGACATAGAGGTAAATGCTTTGCGTACTGCAAGTGTACATAACATGTGTTCATTGTATTGCTTTACTGTTAACAAACATCAGACTCAAGAGTGAATTAAACGTCTGTGCTGTTAAACCAGATGTGTTACATTTCAGGTAGCTTGATATTAACATACTGACTTTAACTACTGTGCTCTACCATAACAACTGACCTTAGAAAACAGCAGCTTATGTGAATGTTGGCTGCAGCGCCCCCTATGTCCAGAAACAAGTTGCATTTACCAAATTGCATAAAGACACATTTTGAAAGCACAATTTGTTTTATTCTACACAAATGTTGTTAATGAAACTTTAGTAGAGGGAATAAATCAAACCTCTGCTGTTATTTATGGATTTACAAAATAGTAAAGTTTTCTGTTCAAAGCAAGATGTTAATAATTTTGTACACTGTTTCACATTCATGGCCCATATTATTCAAGACTCAGTTCATGGTAATATTAATGCATTTTAAGGTTAGATTTTTTGCATACTTTTGTGCAATAAACCATTTTGTACTGTGTTGAGTTGCCATTGGATGTAAAACCTGCATCCTGTAGCAAAACCAGTTGAGAATCACTCTACAGTGGGTCGGTTTTGATAAGTGGTCTGGAAAAGTGGAAGACTGAGACAGTACATGAGGAATGACTAACACAACCTGCCAAATTCAGCCCCTACAATCTGTTATCAATATGACATCCAGCAGTACATTATAAACAGAGCAGTTTTATGTCTTTAAAAACAGTACGTTTCTTTCCAAACACTAAGATCCATAAAGAAACATCTAAATAATTAAGCTACTGTCTTAATCTGCTGTAAGCACATTCCAAATTTTTAAAAACTGATTTAATCTTTTAAAAAATATTTATAAAAACATCTATACATTTAGCAACAGTTCACCATAAAGGAACATTGCAAACTTGCAAACACACACACACACACACACACACACATATGACCCCATGATCCTTTGCAGTACACTGGGTCTGGGTCACTATTGGTGTTATTTCATGGCCCCCCTGGTTTGACTGCAGTAGAGGCTCTCTTCATCCTGAGCGCTCAGCTACTTTTGTCCTCCCTCCAACCTTAACAACTAGGGACCTCCAGTCAGGGCCCAGATTTATGAGGCCTTTCTCTACTGGGGACTCACCCCACTGCATCCGCAACAGGCTTGTTCTTTAAACAATAACATCCAACTGCACGGGAAAGCTAGCTCACTTTTACTCTCTGTCTTTCTCTCTCCCTTTTCCTGGTTTTTCAGTACTGCATATTTATGATGGAAAGCGGCATGATCTATTTCTAAAGAAATACTTCAGGCAAAAATTCTTTATTCATGTCATTTTGTCTTTTAATGTCAAACTAAATTTAAATAGCTGTTCACTGATAACTGAAGCTCTGAAATGGGCTACAAAAAGTCTTATGCACTAAAAATGGCACCTGACAGCATTAATGTCAAACACCATTAGTTGTTGTGTGTCACATGACCAACAGTTATTGACACCAATAGTGCCCGATTTAATCTGAGAGAGGAATAATTTCAGTAAAGAATAATTCAGTCTGTTCTTCAAACTTTTATGGTGTTTTTTTGTTATTTTGATCAAGTCAGTCCCTATTCAATTCCATTATATAAAAAAGAGCAGCCTAATTTTATTAAATACATAAACTTATCAATACATGTGCTTCTAAGAATGTTTACAGGATCATTTGTAGAATAACTATTCCTTTCATTTACAGTAAAACTTTTATATATTTTGATTAAGTACAAAAGTTCAAATTTGTAAATATATTTTTTAAAGGCAAGACTGGCAGTGACAATTAAAATAACTGATTAAGACAGACAGTCACCTTGTATGTAATACAAAAAGACAGCCTGGCCCCTTAAATACACATCTCACATCCGTCACATCTCATTATAGCAGAGAACGAGGTGACTTCACTTAGATAGTATTTGTTCCAATCGCTTTTTTGTAAGTGCAGCAAGTAATGCTGGTTTTCTTCTTTCACAGTCTCTCTTCCCACCTCCCACTCTTCCTGGCCTGTGGTTATTCTCCTTCTCCCACTTTCCCTCTCTCATGTTCCGGACAGTTTAACACATGCCAGACCTCGGCAGAAACGTGCAGGGACGCGGGGGTGATGAAAGACCAGTCAAAACGTGTGTGAGGAACTACCATTAGCACATGTGGCTTTCTCATGAATCTAATAAAGCGAGCAGACTCCAGCTTTCACGTCTTTGCGGGCAATAAAGGTGGATGAGCTGTATTCACCGGTGTGATTATTTACTATGAAAAGGATCAACACCAATGGGGCCTCGGGTGCGAGGGCCCCGGGGCCCTCACACGGTTCAGGTGAGCTGAAAGCAGTAGTTTTTTTCAGATGGTATGATTTGTTTCCACAAACCTCAGGTCATGGGGTTAAGGGTCAGTTGTCCTTTCTAACAGGAAGACGTGTTACAGGATTATTAGACGAGTGAATGAGAGCACTAGATGAGACTGACCCTACACTTACAGGGCCAAACACTCTCCTGCTTTCTTTATGTAACTCTTTTGCAGGAACAAAGTTCCAAGTGTTCCCAGCAAAGAGGAAGATTTTGAACAGCTCATTTGTATCTTCAAACAACTGAATTACACAAACAACTGAAGAAAATGTATTAAACTGATTAATAGTCACATCACTACCCTAACCCCCTTTTTTACTTACACACACTGGATTGGAGGTTTGACCAGATGCTCCTAAGAACTATTTCCACAATTAATGGTGACCCATGTCAAGATCTTCTAGTCTCCCGCTGTCTTTCTCTCTGGTGGGCAGTTAGGATCTGCAGGTGAGAGAACATGAGGAAAGATCTGGTCACTCAAGTTATATCTCCCATGGCCTTTGTTTATGGCTCCTCTTTGTTTTAATGTCCAACACTTTAATCCAGGGCTTTAGAAAGCTCAGGGGCCAAAATAGGCATAAGAGCTGCACATATTAATACTTTTATTTAAAAAAGACGAGAAGACTATGTGTGGTATGCAGTTATTGTATATTTTGGTATCAGGGTTTTTCATGATACAGTTATATTAACTGGAAATTCGATCCAAAACTGTTTAGTATGTTGGCCTACATAGTCCTATAGAAATGCCTATATGTTATATAATAGCCTATATACATACACTCTTTTCTTTCATTTTTATTTGGAACTTGAACTCCACTGAACTCAAACCAAAATATAACCTTTTTTTATAATGAATGATAAGACTAAAAAATCATCAAAAGTCCTAAATATTGTTTTTTGTTGAGTTTGCCAGTCTACAATTAGCAATTACGTTATGTGACGAATCTTGGCAAAATGTGTAAAAATAGTAGTTTGATGTATATAAGTAGTTTGCATAACTGGATATCACTGAAGTTTAGTTTAGTTAACATTTTAATCTAAAGCAGTTAGCAAACATCTGGATTCAGTGTTGACATGTTTAGCTGCTTACTGTATTTTTTCAATCATTAAATTTAAGGCGGAAATGCTGCCCGGACTCTGTCATCTGATTAAAAAAATCCTTCATAGTCTTTCCTGACAAAGAGTTTGTGTCCTATGCTTGGAAAAATCCAGGTGCCCATGGACACAGCGGCAGGCAGTGTGGAGAAAATAAACAGGGAATAATGTATTGATGATTGAAGAGCTGAGCTGTTTAAAAAACAAACACTGTCAAATGGAAAAATTACCTGAGGAATCCTTAAACGTGATTCGTCTTCATGGCAGAATTCAGTGTAAATCATTTTAGCTTAAACACACGTTTTTATTAAAGAATGGAAGATGTTTGACATTTAAAAAAAGCTTAAACAAAAGAGAGACTGAAATCAGATTTTGTATTATTTAAATACGTTCCCTGAAGCCTATCAAAGATAAAAACAGAGACCCATTGTCTTCTTGTCTTTTGAATAAATTCGTTTTCAGCCATAAATTCATAGTTGACACCCATGGCAGTAGAAGTGGAATAACTTGATTTTGTAATCAAAGCCATACACGTTTAACTTGTCTATGTAAGTGATATCCACATATTTCAAAGAATATTCTCATTTATTTGCCTATATAAACATTCCCATCCATTATTACACAATGTCTGTATACACTATGGTTTTATATAAATAGGCAAAACAAGTCTAGAACAAATGACCTCGCACAATGTATGTAACAATATAACACATTTTTACTATGTGGCTCCACCCACTTGAATATTGGGGGAGGGGGAATCCCAGGTTACCATAGTTACCCATACATATGAGGAAAACAAGGAATGAAATCCTATAAATCTCTATTTTGACAAAAACAATCATGACCAAAGCTGTTTTTGCAGTACACTTTAAACAAAGCCACAATCCCAAAACAGAATTGTTATTGCTTGTCAAATCTGAACAAACAAAAAAAAATAACAAGCAAGCTTTTGGCTGCATGTAAATTGCTGAGATGATGTTAATTGACACTTCATGCAGAGGATTTAATGTCATATAATAAATACTGACTTTAATTTATAAATACAGAAAGACTAAATTACACAGAATATGTAACGTATATCAAAGGTCTAGTCTTGATTTCCCAGCCACCCTGAGCTACTCTGAATGTTCATTGCCACAGAAACAGTTTTTTTTCTTTCTTAGTTTTGGCTTCTTTTGTGGCAGTTAAACAATGAAAATAATTCTGGATATTTTTGCTTCAAATATAGTGCAAAAACACATACAAACGCAATTCCTTTGTAATATTTACTATCCAACTACACCACTGGCCATCTGCCATAATTAAAATAATGTGACTAACAAACCCTCATATCAAACAACCTGTCTAAAGTCTAATGTATAAACATGCAGTTCAGTCTTACAGTGTTATTGTAACTTATCTTCATCTGTAGTTTGAGAGGTAGTGTACTGTTCTTTCTTTAGGAGAGAAAATTTAGATTTTTGCAGCCAAACTGGCATCTGCTGTACATCCAAAACTGTAGCCTTCAAGAAACTAATGGAAGTCAACAGTGTTTCTGTTGGCATAGAATTCCTAAGACCACACTAAGGAACATTTGAAAATTGGTGGAATACTGTGAAGACACTTTCCCTGGCATATTCATTGCCTCTGACAAACATATTTCTTCAGTCAAACATCTCCCAGATGCTAAAACTTCATTAGAGGACATGAGCTGTCTATAAAGAGTGAGAAAAACATACATATAGCTGCCACATTAGTTCATTTATATTTTAGCTTAAATTCCACTGTAACACAGTAGAGATGCTGCCTTGCTAAAAAAACTCTGATCTGGTACTGTACATTCACTTTATTCTTAAAGTTGAGCATTTCAGACCCGGACTACAGTAGATCAAAGAGGATATATATCTCTCTCTTGCTGTAACTGCCAGATGTTTGTAAGGATAGAGGGAAATGGATCTTACACGAAAGCCTTATTAAGGAGCACATCACAGCGCTGCTCTCAGACCTCAGAGGTTCTCTCCCTATTCTCTACTGCAGGTGTTCTGCTCGGCACTGAGCCCAGAACCCAAGCCTGTACCTACGGATCCATCCGGACACAGACCCATAAGGGATAAGCTGATCTTACAGCATTGCTATGATGTTCCTTGATTCAGGTCCATAGTAACATCTGGGCACTCCCATAACCCTTGGATCTAGAAGGAGTGTTATTGCCCAGTTGATCTCAAATTTGGAAAATTCGCAACCATGGGTCTTATTACCATAATGGTCCAGCCAGCATGTGGATGTTTTTGTCTTTTGGGAAAAGGAGGGAGTGTTTTGGATTGATGACTGTCCACGCACAACTTAAACCAGATCTTCCCTATCCACACAAATTTCCTCGCCTGCAGAGCGATGGGAGTCAGGCCTGTTGTTTTTTCTCATTGCATGGTAACTTATCTTTGCTGTAGTGTTCACAGTAGCCACAGCTGTTTGACTTGGACCCGGTTGCCAGGTTAAATGACTGCGCTTCAGAAGAAGTGAAGATGTATCAGGTTTCCCTGCACTGGTCTAATGCAAGAAAACGTGGGACGGACCAACCTATCATCACTGTGCGTGGGATCTCTGTCTCAGTCTGACAGATTTAACACTCTGATCCAAATTCTGAATACTGACCTTAGATAACTTTTCATTTCATCATAAATCAAACCAGTTCACTTAGATTTATCAACAGTTTAGTCCTTTAAGTCAAAAATATGTAGAAAAATTCCTTTAATTATATAACACACAATGGGCCTTATTCCTGAAACATGAGTTGAATGAATGTCTGTGTAAATCGTTTATAAATCCCTTGTATGTAAATTGTCCCATTTAATTAAATGCGAGAATTTACGTAAGGCCCATTGATCTGAGGGCTGTTGGCTGTTAGTGTAGGAACACACCAAACTGCTACCAAAAAACTTGTGCTAAGAAAAGCAGTCTGTGGCATCGCCTTGCATCACATATGTTGGGGCAAATAAAGTTGCACTTGAACACAATGGACCGACTACAGCTGACAGCCAACAAGCATGTATGTGCTCCCATTTGGGTGTAGACCAGTAGCGGCTCCTGACTATAAATTTAGCTGGGACAGATTCTATGTCGTATCGCAGGCTATATGATTAACCTATTATTAACTGCTAGTGGAATAAGTTTACATTTTAATGACTGAACGCGTTCAGAACAATTTTGGCAGAGGTCTAATGTCCTTCCTTAATTCAGCCTTAAGGTGGCGCTCTAATCTTGACTGCAATCTCTATAATCATATATAGAATGTTATCTTAAAACACACATTAGCAGTATTAGTTGATTTAGAATATTATGAGTTAAAAAAGTAACTTTTAAGACTGCATGTTGAACTGGGTTATGTAACAAAACAAGCATAAAGAAACTATTTACATGTTTGTTTTTTTCTTATTGGTTATTTCTTTTGGACTATTCTAATTTATTTTGCAAGTTATTCAAGGCAACATTTAAACTAAATGATTTAACAATTTTAGCATTTATTTATTTATACAAGAATTTGGTTGCTATTGTTTCATGTTTGTGAATTTTTTGATAATTGATATAGACTTTGCTGAGGTGGATTGATATAGAGTTGTTCGGAACTAACTTCACATAATGTAAAAACATGAGGGGCTCCCAATCTGTTACGGCTCTCAGTTACGGCTTGCTGTACTTCCATTTTATGTTATATATTTTATTATATATGTTTATATGTTTAATATTACATATGTGAGTGTGGGAGGGTGTACACACAAACATATTGTGTGAAATGTAATGCTGTTTTGCCTTACTGTAATACCTAATAAATGAACACACATTTGGTTTCCTAGCAACCACAGCTGCAATTTACTGTAAATTTAACAGCATTTTTACAATGTGCTATCTATGCTATTCATGAGTCACCTGTTTTTATAAAGTGAATGTAATGAAATACATTTAATTGCAGATAAGCTGCAGGGGCTGAACAGCAGCTGGACTCTAGAGTTTGGGGAAGTGCAGGTGGTCCTCCCGTGAAGGCAGGGGGTGTTTGGGAGTGCCCTGGAATGTTCGGAATCCCATAGAGTGTGTATACAGGTGGGCAGGGATACAAAGCCAGATTTGATCAGACAGTTAATTAGGAAACCAGGTCAGCGACAGTAAACCGACAGCTGTACTTTGCATTCTTTTCTAAACCTCAATCACGGAGAACAGGCAGCATAAGAAGTTCTGGAAATAATTTTCCTGGATCTTTGCATCGCAATCACTCGAACAAGCTTGATAACAATCATTTCCCTGCTCAACGCGGTGCCGCAGACCTGCTGCCAAGAAACAAGTTTGCTTTCTCTGCTTCCAAAGATTAATGAGTGTCACAAATACATGATGTAGCCCTCTCAAGATAAATCAATAAGATTGTGATAGGCTGTTACCTTGACTCACAAACATTACACACTCAGCTGATGCCAAACAGTTAAAACTAATGCACCTCTCATGGATGACAGCATTTGTGGTGCAGATGTGTGTGTTTTTAATCAAAGGGAATATTCTGGCAAACGCTTGTGTTTGCGTGTGACGTGATCTTTGAGTGTGAGAAATATGAATTTAAATGATAAATGTTTTCCCTGAAATGCTTTTGTTATTTATTCTAATCACAGTGTTTATCTTGTTTATAGAAAAATTTTACACTGCAGCCCCGTGTTTGAAGAAAAAGCATTAAATTCTGTTTCCATAAATACTGAATGTGAATCAGTGAAAAAACTATAAATGCTTATACCTAAAAATCACCTGAACAGTCACACATGCATCTACAGGAATTGTGGAATTGGCAACAGTGATACAACACATATTTATTAAATGCCACCTGTAGCTTTAATTTTTTATTTATTATAATTTTTAAAATCTTTTATTTTTTTTATTTGTGAATTGACAATTCCTTTCCATAATTGCATAGTCCAAATGTTGTTTTAAAACATTTTAATAACTACCCAGTTTGCTTGACAACACATGAATTTGATTTAAACTCAAACTGCCACTTTTGGGTCCCACTTAAGCATTGGGACTAAATACCAATTTTGGCAAACATTTTATATGTCTGTGTCATGGCTATTAATAAAAGGAAAAATAAATATTAATTTTGTTCTTATGTTTATTCCTCGTTGCATGATAATTGGAGTTCGGATCCTGTCATGTGTTTTAGTCTTATATGCGTGACTTGTGGTTTTAATGCTCCAGGTGTGAAGTCACATTTTGTGCTTGTAGTTTCAGTTCCTGGCCCAGATCGTCTGTAGTAAAAGTGACTGTTATGCCAATAAATAAGATTCTAAATGGCTAAAACAGCTGTCAGTCATGGTCCCCTGCCAGTTTATTGGAGGGTTTGTGGTTTCCTGCATTTCGTCATCCAGTATCATCCGGCCATAATCCTAAAATTCGGAACAGTTTCCTAAGCCCTGTAGCTGAATACTGAATATGTGATATTATGATCAAACCACATCACTGAATATGTCCTAGCTGCTAATATTACATCTGCATCTACTATAACATAATTTTCTGCATAATCCCCTCCACACAATTCAGACAGGTTAAAATACAAACACCGGAATGTGTCGAATTAAAAACTCAAAGCAACATTGTATGTATGTAGAATTAATTTGAATTCAAGTTTGCAATCTGAATAAATGTTTTCAAAAACAACACATAAAGAAGATGGTGGGCCATTATGTGACCTTAATTTCAAATTGTGTCTAATTACTTAAATAAACATGTTACCGTGGTAGATTTTTTACAGTTGGCCTTTTATAATGTGTCCCACATGCATTGTGACCCCGCCTTGACCCATTCGCAGCAACTGACAAATTCAGCGCAGACATATCCATAGACATTTTATTCTCCACAGATGCCTTAACTGACGCAGAGAGCTTGAGTCTCTATAAAAATGCCAAGGTTATATTACCTGCATAACCGTTCTGTTTGTCTTCAGTGACAGAGAAACAAAGTATCTCCCCTAAAAGTCGGCATTCATGCACAAATTCAGTCATCAATAGAAAAATAATAACAGTCACGTGGTATATGGGGTATTATACCTCAGTGAACATCATCCATCAACACCTACAGATGCAGTGAAAATTACCTTAAATCATTTTTGGAAGGAGGCTGAGCTGACACTCAGACCCTGTGTGGAAAACCGCTTCAGTTGGCCTTGTTGTTTTTGGCATGGCACGGAGAAATGACAACATAACCCTTCCTGCTAAAGGAAAGTTGCTCCCTGTGGGGTCAAGGTAGAAGGTTCATTCAGGATCAGAGGTATTCCAAAACAACCGTGTTTTTTTCTTCCTCTGCGTCGCACGCACCGGCTGAATTCAGAGAAGTGACTGGATGCACAGGAGGATAATATAAAGCTACACGATTACTTGAATGCGATAAGACAGAAATAGGATTATCTTGCACTCTGTGCAAATAAAACTGTTTCTGAAGCTTTACAGCTTTAAGACATTAACATTTGTCAGTAACATTTAAAGAGCCTTTTTAAAAACATTGCTATTCAATGTGGTTGCAGAGATTAAAAAAAACATTCCAAATTAATTACCAAATTAACAAAAAAATGTATGTCTTTTTAATGTTCACTATTTTAAGAAAGAAAGTCATCGTTAAAATAAAACTTGGCTGTTTAGCTGTTTGCATCTGCACTGAACTTTGTGCTCTGCGGTGTAGTTTTCATACCTAAGTCATGTTTGCTTTGACTTTTGTTTGTTTGCTCGTGTTTTTATTGCTTCGTCTGTTTGCGGCTCTTTCTGACGAGACGAATTCATCATGCTTTGTTTAGACGTGGCTGTGATCAGCGCAACAGGGCGCTTGGCAGGCTTGGAGGGGTCATAAATATATTTTGCATTCATTTCTTAAAGCCACGAACTGTTTCCCCAAGGGGATCGTTCCTGGTCTCACTTTGATCACAGTATATCATACACAAACATCTAAATCGGAGGGCTAATCAAAAACGTCTTCCACTGAGGGAAAATGCATGGCTGGCTTTGACCACAACTGAAAACAAATCCACTTAGCCTGGGTTTTGCCTGTGTGTCGGGGGGGAATGGCAAAGCCACAAATCAAATGAGTCCAAACTTCTGCAGCTATCGAATCACCAGCTGCTCTCGTATGAGTAAAGACATTTGAAAGTTGGCTGACTGGATAAAGTGCCACTCCAGAAATTAGAATTCTCACTCAGAATGCCAAGCCAATATTCTTTTTTCACGATGACTTTCCATAACATTTACATCACATAATCTTCTTCACTGTTAGGTAACGTTTCCATTTAAAGAAGCTTTCAAATGAATTTTAAGAGATGTTTTTGTGGAATTTATTAAGCATGAAAAAGTTAGAACCGCATCTAACATTTGTTTATTTACAAGGTAAATAACAGACATGAACTATATCATGAACTGAACTGTACAGATCAGAAATGTCATAATGGCATCTGTTGTGTTGCCCTCCTCAGTGATTATGAAATGATTATTTGCAGTCCTTATGCTCTAAACAAGGCAAATTCAAAAAAGTTATGTAATGTATTTTACCTGCAAATGAGTTGTTTATCAAAACGCTACATACAACATTTTCAACCCATTTGAGTGACAACCGATAAAGTATCAGTTCAGAACATATAAACAGCATATTGTGACAAAATGTACAAAAATCTACAAACAACTTGTGTTTAAAGATTCATTAAACATCAAGTGGGCTGCAATTTGATCGTTAAAATGGGGTTATACAGAGTTGTTTTTTTAAATAAATGAAAAACAAAATGCTTTATTTTCTGTGCTATCACAGATTATGCAGATGTGTGTCAGTAATCAGTGATATTGTTATCAAAATCTGTATAAATACAGTAGCAATCAGTTATAGCAAAAATAAAAACAGTGCAAAAAACCTCCTCAAGGCACTCATGTGGAATGTTTTCAACATTCTAACTTACAATTATGTACAAGTTTCCAAATCAGTCACACATGAGCAAAATGCACAGATTTCTTTTTACCCTCCAGTTTCCTTCATATTGAAAAGTGTTGCCACCTTTAAACTCTTCTGTTAGGTGCCGTGGGGGCTGAGATCTGGTTTGTAACCCTCCGAGCATCTGTTATGCAGACCAAGAACAAACCGTAACCACTCAGAATGAAATAACAAAATAACAAAGCATGACCCGGTACAAGTTGTTAATGGCTTTTTGAGTACCAACATTGTTGATTCCTGAGGAAATGTGCAGGCTGTGATTGGATGGGCCCCCGGCATCATAACTGCGCATGCTCAGAGCTCTGGTCACTTTCGTGGCTGTCTTCCTCATTGCTTGGAGACCCGATGGGGTGGTGCAGTCCCACAAGAGGGGAAAACTCGGAGGGTAAGAGTGTTCCTTTTTTAACATTCACGAGTTCTTTCTCCCGAGCGGCTGCCCCATGCTGCCCACCCTTCACTCGTTTCCACTTCATCCTCCTGTTCTGAAACCACACTTTCACCTGCACGGGACAAATACAGTTAATGCGGAGTCACATCAGGAAGGATAATGCACATTTACAGTCATTATTGCAAAATGAAGCCAGATATGGTCTAATCCTGAAAGGCTTTATTTTGTGATAATGCCTGGCTGACATGCATGCCAAAAAAATTGAGCTGAAATTATATTATGTGAGAGGTTAGAAATTATATTATTATGTGAGGCAAGGAGACTGGTTGCCAGGGGCAACGGTTATCTGTACAGTTATACAGTGGTCAATATACAAAAATGTTGGACCAAAATACTGACTAATATAATGACTAATCAGAATCAAATGTTCCAGAGAGCCACGTACCAAAGTATAATATTGTTATATTATGTGTAGTCATAAAACAATAGTGAATCATTACTGCAACAAAGTACCAATAAAAATGATCTTTCACATATTATTAAAAGATAATAAAGAAGTAAATAAGTGTTGTTTGCTCATTAGGAGACTATATTTTGGCAAAGCTATTAATAGCATACAGTAGCCAGCTACACACAATGTTTATGGGACTTTTTCGGTCTCTTAGCAACACAGACGTCCAAGATCTGCATCAGGGAAACTCAACGCCACTTTGTGGGAACGTGTGTTAGGGTGTGTGTTATGGCACTCTCCAGAAAGACTAGATTTGGCACGTACACATGGACCCCAGAAGAAAGTTTATGTTGTGTGTATCTGATTGGATGAGATTTCTGTAACAGACTTCTGCCAACGCTCAGCCTGCACACAATGTACACAAACCAAGCAAAACACCTCATTTCATGGGCTTAGAGTGTCCTTCATCTCTGCTTTTAATTTTTAAACTTCCTGAAAGTCACGGTGGATCTACGCGCTCGGGTCCACCATTCATGCGTTTCTCCTGGGGAACATGGGAAGATCGGAGGAACAGCGATACGATTGGCTCTGTGGGAATCTAGTATTGACTATTTCCACCTGGTCAGTTATGTGCTGATTCAAAACTCCTGGCTGCCTGTTGGCCCGCAGTCTCACATCCAATTTCTGACTCGACACTTTATCTGTATTTGCGTCTCCACTGTGATGATCAAGCTGCTGCCTAAAACGGGTCGATCAGATCCGGACCGCGTGGCGGCCGCCTGTCCCACACACCCACCACTGCCCATAACCAGGCTTGATAGGGACACTATTTCTGGCTGAGATGGTTATTTTAGGAAGTTCAGCGCAGGTATTGCAGATTGCGTTACACGATGAATACGTACGTCAGATGGATCCCGAGAACTGAGAACTTTCTCTGGAGTAATAAATACAATGAGGGTTGCATGGAACTGTGTTTACTTATTCTAAAGTGATATATTTTTATGATATCTTTATAGTTTAAACCTACCCTTTAAAAATCAAAATGTATTACATTTATAATAAGCCACGATCATTTTAATTTAATAAAGCCCTGTGGAAGGAGTTTGGCCAAACAGATATATATTCCACGTAAGTAAATAATAAAATTAAACAAACTGTCTTTTTAAAATATGTACATATGGTTCTTAATATAGTGTTATATTTTTGACAGTCAGTAGCTTTTGTGGTAACTGACTTTTATTTTTTCTCATTTATGACAGCAATAATACTGTCATTTAATCAAGATTTTAACATTTACTTCCTCCATGATTTATAGAAAATACAATAGCATAAAAGCAATGGTTCAAGTTCAAATATCACACAATAAACCCTAACTATTTAGTAAATTATTTTGTCTTGAGGATTATGTAAATACCTGTAAACCAACTTTTTAGCACAGTATTGCATAAAAAAATAATCTTTTATGCTCATTCTTATTTTTCAGAAAATAATGATAAACATCTTCAAATTCTGAAAGGGGTAAAACTATTAGCACAACTGTACACATGTGGAGCGTATATGAATTCCCCTTAAACATTATATGTAGGATAATTACAAACAGATCTAAAATATCAGCAAGGGCAGATGTTCAGAATTTGCTGTTCAAGGTTCGAGATCAACCCACGTCCACAGATTTATTGGATCTGTGCTGAGAGTCATTAGGAAGCAATTGTGAGTAGGAAGGGAAAAGCGATTCAAACAGAATGATTCAAATCCTGGGTGAGTTTTAGAGATTCTTTTCAGGTCAAGACACTAACGCTGGAAAGATCCTGTGAATGGGTGTGTGAGACGTGCAGGCCATTTAAAATAAAGTATTAGTATCAGTGTTCAGATTTATACTGAAATATAAAGGCAGAATTTACTGCAATAGTACAGAATGCACTTTAAAGCCCTAATAAAAGGACAAGGAACTTCACCAGGGTCTAGTTTGAACTGTATAAAGAGCGATAAATGGCAATTTCAGTTACTGTTTTGAGGGTTTTGTACATATCAGTACTGTACAGTACAGTTAAGTAGCAGATGCAAAATTTAAATAATTAAGACGCAAAATTTAAATAATTAAGACATGTTTTTGATTTCATTTTAGCAATAAAACTAAAGTATGTGAAAAAGCAATAATTAAATTAAGAAATTGATTTAAATAAGTGACATGCAAATTTTGTAAGTGTTACAACTGAGAGCTAAAATGACAGAACAGTTAATCAGACGTCAAGGATTTGCATAGACAGGTTGATGCTTAAATACGCAAGGCCTGAGACGAATTGTTTAATGGGCAGGCCACCCTCTCCCAGGACCTTGGGTCACCCCTTTTATCACTTTATATCACTTGTGTAGCCAGCTTTCATGTGAAGGTTATTATTCTACCCATCAAGCACAAGATTACGTTTTCAAAGCCAATAAAAACAGCAATGTTACATTTCTCGGTAACACATGAAAACAGGCCAGGCATCGACATACTTGTCTTTCGGTGAGGTCGAGGTTGACAGCGATTTCGTAGCGTCTGAGGCGCGTAAGATAGTTGTGGTGAGCGAATTCCGATTCCAGTTCTCGGATCTGCTCCTTGGTGAACGCCGTGCGCTCCTTTCTGGGTTTACTGCTCACGTCTGACTTGTAGCTTCCATCCTGCGAATCTGAAATGAAAAACAGATCACGCTCCAGCCACTGCAAGCACACAGACAAAATGAAGAGACAGAAAATAGGGAGAAAAAATAGGATGGTGTAATAAACTACAGGGCTCCGAAATAAAGTAAACGAACAAAAATAAAAATGAAAGCAGAACAATTTGGACTGCCAATCAGCCTTTATTATGGCGATACGGCTGTGGTGTTTTTAGCAGGCGGAGGGCCAGTGAAAGAGCGTGTGCACCTAAACCTGGACTGAATCAACAAGCTTGCGTTCACACTCCAACAATCAGCTCAATTTACTTTCCATTTTCCACACACACTCTGTTAACAGAAAATATAAAGCTATCCCAAAACGTTATAACTGATTGGTCCAAAAACTAATTATGTTTCTATTAAGGGCAAATTAATCTGCAAAAATTGGTACTGAAAATTCTTTATAAAAAAGGAACGAGAAAATAACTAGATTTGTCAGGGACCGATGAAGAGCAAAGAGCTTTATTTTATCGAGATTTTTAAATACGACTGGCAAAAGCCATTACTAAAAAAAAAGCTTTTCTGTATAGGGCTACTCCATTTTCATGATGATGTATGTAAATTAGAATTGTCTGTAGGCTGTAGGATATTTATTGGATATATTTAACTGAAGATCACTAACAGCCTTTTCTCCTCTCTAGTTTTCATAATCAAACATTTTATAATGTGAAGGCTTTGATAAAGAACATTGAGCAAGACAGGTAGAGAATATTGAAAGAAAGAAGAGAGAAATGAAAATATGTTTTCAATGAATTTCTTTGGCTTGCCTTCCAGGGACGGTGTGATTTAGATGTTGAATTTTTGGCTCCTTTGAAAGCACCATAGACATACAACTGCTGTAGAAATCCAAGGTTTTACAATACACAAGATTATGGGCCTTGAAGATCATATTTTATCTCCAGCATCACTTTTCTAAATAATCTATAATCTGAACTGCCTGTCAGTGCAACATCTCGACACATGACGTGGTTCTAAATTGAAACCACACTGCCCTTTAATAACTGCCAACAGAGTGAAGAATACAATTAGATTTGGTATGAAGGCAATCTGAGTGCCAACAGGAGCCTTCTGGAAATTTCTACCAGCGTTGGGTGTATCCATCAATCTGCTATCATACCATAAATTACAGGCACCTGGATGAACAGTTTCAATATTTAGGCCCCATTCATGACATCGCTACTTTTAAAGTACAGTTTAAGCCACTGTAAAGGTAAATCAAGTTTGTTATCTAATAAAAGAACAGTATTTCAGCGGTTCAATCTCAAATGATATTCAAGCCTTGCAAACACAAAATCTTTTCACACACTGTGTTGTTGAGCAGAGCAACCAAATCTGTAGGTCTGTAGCCTCACACCGCTTTATTTACCAGGTGCGATATTTCTATTGTTCTTGAAATTTAAGCACCAGATTTTGTATAAAAAGTCCCCATCTGCAGCTTTAACTGTTTTCCCCAGCCATTAATAGCAGTTCTGTGTTTGGGGGGTATCAAAAGCGCAGCTGTGGGCAGTGTGAGAGTTTAACAGCAGGCTTCACCTGTGGGCTATTAAAGAGGGTAAATGTCACAGTGACTTACAGCACTAAGACTGATGAGAGAAAACACAGGGCAGCCGCACAACACCAGCCCTCATCAGTACACACTGCTGTACACACTACTGAGATCTGTACTGCTCGTTCACTCTGGATTCTGGATCTTTCATTCTTATTTAATTAACCTAAAAATCATTCAAATAAGAATCATATGGAAATGTAAAGAAATTACATGCTGTCTTTGGCCATTTTCATTGAATTCAGATTTGTTTGTAAAGAGTGTCTGATTTTCTATGTGGATCACGGATTGATTGAAATCAAGCGTGTGTGTGAATTCAGATCTGAAAGTGAAATGTGTGAAAAAACAATTGTATTCAAACCAGTTGTAATCACACAGCTCCTAATTAATTGACAATTTTAATTATGGACAGTATTGCATTATTATATGGAATTAAATACAGAAATTAAAGTACTTCCCACACATATAAATTGTTATGAATTTCTGGAAATAGATTTAGAGTTTTATAAATTCTAATATAATTTTTTTTTGCTATGTAAGAACAAAAATTAAACAATATTAAACATTTATTTTAGAATTTTATTTTAAATAATCTATATATTTTTTTTAGAATATTTAGGAACAATACTATATAAACTGTTAATACTAAAAACATAGTTAATACAAAATACTGAAAATAAATCAGACTGCTAAAAATTATACTAAACATAATTTGATATATAGATGCATCTTCCCTTAACATTTATCAAATTAATTTAACTACCATATCTCTAGTAGCTTAAACAGGTTACAAAAAATACACTGCACAGTGATTAAAAATACAGGTGACTTTTGATTGATAAATTAAATCAAATGCTGTATTACAGACAAAAATACAGTAAAGGTCATAACATAATCTGTTCTAAAAAATAATGAGTAACAGCCAATCATAGTAAATTAGAATTTTGTTATTTGGAATTGGAATTATTTTTATTTTCAAGTACATTTTATTTGAGTACATTATTTGATTTGTATTTTCCTGTTAAACTTTTGAAGATGGTCAAGATACAAAAACTAAAAAAGTGACAAAATTACAGGACACAAATTCACAAACAGAATAAGGAATTGAACAAACCTGGACTGTCGCTCTTTCCTTTGCTGCTCCGTCGCTCTGATTCAACGCTAGACATGGTCTGTCTCCCAAAATCTCCTGACACACATGACACCCTAGAGGGGTCACCACCAGCTAGTGTTGGGTTACCGGCGCACAGGCCCTGGGAACCTGCTCCTCCTGAGTTGCACAGGTCTGGGGCAGCGGCCTCAGGGTGCGGCAGGCAGAGCCCGTGGCGGTCCCCTCCGATCGAGGGCATCTGCGGAACGTGCCAGGTAGGCTGATGCTGTGCGTGATGTGGATGCTGTGGACTGGGGTGAACTCTGTGATGAGGTCCTCCGAAGCCAGCCTCGTCCCCTGCGTAGCTGCAGGGCGGCGAGGGTCCCGGCAGATCTGGGTAGGAGATGTGGTCGGAGCGTCCGTGCAGGGCCAGAGAGGACTGCGTAAATGTGGGGTGCAGGGCTTGGGCCGGGGCGTGCGGGCTCCGCAGACATCCAAACAGAGAGTGATCCATTTCCCCTCAGTGTCCACAGATCCACAAAACTCCAGATCTGTCTCGGAAAACGTCTCCTCCGTGTGCACGCGGGGAGCGCACGTGAGTTGGAAACTAAAGGGAAGCCAAAAAACCCCAAAATCACAAGGCTTTTCTGCGAGCGCCTCTCACCTCGAACCCGTGGCTACCGTAGTCCAGAAGTCAGCAGCTAGAGGAAGAGGGAGCAGGCAGCGATGAAAGCAAAGGCCTCTGGTAATCCTGAGCATGCAGCCTCGTTGCCAGGTGGAGAGAGAGGGTAAACACACACAGGCTGTGAGAGGAAGCTCGGGTGACAGACGGGAGAGAGAGAGAGACAGAGAGAGAGAAAGACGGAGCGGTCTGGGCCGACTGGATACTGTGCTCATAGAGAAGTGCAGCTGGAGAGAGGGAAGAGGGGAGGGAGGGGGGCAAACGGAGGTGGTGGAGGAATGGATGTTATATATAGGGCGTAACATGAGAGGGAGGTTGGGTCGCAGGCTCCTCGCTACTGACCACATGCATACAGTCTTCCTCCAGAAAAGCAAGGTACAATAAATCTGAGGCCAGCCAAGTAGTTCCGGGCACACGAAAACAGGGGGTGGGATATTTTGGACCCAGGAGATCTGACCCCACTGAGACTTTTTCTAAGAAATGAGTTGCGTAAGCAAGCGAAGTGTGAGTGCAAACCGGAGGGTTGCATGGGTGTCTTAAGGGGTGGGGCAGAGGATGGGGTGTGGGGATTTGGGGCGACTTCAGCTCAAATTGCTGAGTGTGCCTATCTGTCTGTGTGTTTACAGAAGTGCATGTAAACTAAGGTCAAAATGATCTGCATTGTCAGCATCATCTATTAATCCCCTGAATTCACTGTGAATCTGCTATTGAAGAGGATCATTTTCCATTAAACAGTAGCATTAACATTAAGCATATAAGCATATAATTGTGTCTGCAAGAGACAATATAGCATTACTAAAGAATTTGCTTGTATTTGGATCAAATCTATAAAATGATTCATATAAAAGTTTGGTATTAAAGGCATTTGATGTCTTTGTTCTGCATTTGAAATGAAATTTTATGCATAATGCATAAAAAAGTATTTTTATACTGGCAGCCATTATAGTCTGTCTACCAGTAATAATTCAAAATGTGTCTAACAAAGCCTATAACTAATCCATGTGACACACAGGCTTGTCTGTTGCAGGCATAACGTGACATGCAGATTTCTATAAATCTGTCTAACAATAGATACATGGCAGTGTAATTCATAGCTGGAGCAATTGCATGAAAATAATTCTGAGGAGACAGATGCTGTTCTTTCTAATGCATACTCAGATGGAAAAACATATTTCTCTTCCAGAACACTCAATGAAACAGAAAACCTGAAAGGGCCTTTTTGCTTGTCACAAAATGTCTAAAAGTTTTGAGCAAGGCATAAAAACTCACTTAATGATCTGAGTTCACAGCCCTGTTGGAAAAGTTCATATTTTAATGAACATTTTGCTGACAACAAAAACAATTTTATTGATATTTGTTCAGTTTTTATACATGGAACAATGACGCTAATTCAAAGGTTGGAATATCAATTCATTTAGTTTCACTTTATAGAATTTGTTTTCAGCCACAATAAAATAATAACTCTGAGCAATGCAGAAATCATAATAAATCTTTTTTTTAATGAAAATGTTGTTCATCAAAAGGCTGCATGACAAAAACTTTTTGGTCATTCTGTAATTTTTTTTGCAAGCCTGTATAATTGTTTTCATTTTTATAATTGTTTTTAATTTTGCAGTAGATGAAAATACTTCTTGTTTTACCACATTCGTTTTGACTCGCTCAGACTGGTAATTTCAGCACTGCTATTTAAGACTGGTGTAACTCTGCAGGCCAGCACGACCGGTGTAAAAATATAATAATAAAAACAATTAGCTGTACACCTTTCATCCAACCATGTTAGTTTAAAAAACAAACCTATTTTACATTAGACACAACAATTTACAATGCAGCCAACAGCAGCCAACTGTTTCAAAGCTGAGTTTTACATTTCAAGACTTACGTTTTGAAGAGCTTAAAAATTTTCGTGACCACTGCCAGTATTATCCACACTGTCCAATACATTTACTGCCATCTCTGCATGTAGATGACGGTGGCCAACCAAACATGCACATAAGCTTTAACTCAGTGAGGAAATTAGGTTCATTTTAAAGGGAAATGACTTTAGCAGACCACCAAAATCTGATGTGGGTGTTACAACAGATTTCTGCCTCCGTTTGGACTGACTTGTCCAGTGATTCTGCCTTAAGCTTCAAAAAAATACAGTGTTTATTTAACAAATTAGGTCAATTAGTAGTTATGTAAAGTAATCTCTGAGCCGGGCCCCTGGGTGCATATTAATGTTCATATGGTTTCAGTTTTAGCCTCGGAGCCTGAGCCATGTCACAGTCCCAGGCCCCCGGGCAGTTACATGAGCCTCGCTTTCTTTCCTCCTCGACCCCTTTCCTCTCTCCTTGCGGAGGGTCTGAAGGCCTAAGCCTCTGTAATAGCTAACTGCTAATTTGACAGGTCCCCGGGGGGAGAGATTTTCTGCAGGTGAGTTCTCTTACCTGGGGGCCAATTATTTAATGTGTGTGACACAAGGTGATGCTTGTCTGACACGTTATGCTTATTAGATTTTGTTGGATTTTGAAGGGGCCCCTCCAACCTGCTTGTGTCAATCAAATTTTCTAGAGACTAAAACCATGTAGACAGACATTAAAATTTGATGTTTTTTTCTGTTTTTTTGGGTGCTTGGGCTTTTGAATAATGCCCGATGATAAACGTGGTGATTTTAGTGTAAATGTGTCATAGGTTTCATTTGTGTATTTGTAATCTTTTATCAGTTTCTCGTTCTTTACAGCTTAATTTTCGTTTCATTTCCTTCAGTTTATTTGATCACACGTTCTATTTTTAAATTGGCCCGTGATTTTCATTTGCTGAGTGGAAAGAGCTCACAGACTACATCACTAACTCTGTTAGCTGTTAATGCCAGACCTCAGACACACATTTCTAATTGGTATTCTCTAAATGGGATCAATGTAATATGGACAAAAAGATGAAAGGAGTATGTGATGCGTTTCATATTAATAGACACAGAATGAAAAAATATAGAGCCCTCAGAAATCTCTGTTACGGTCCAGTTACTTTACTGGGAACCAGTGCGGCTGTATGCAGGAACTGTACAGAGCTATTAAAAATCAAACACTGACTAAATCTATTCTTAAACACTTTGAAATGTATTTTATAAAATGATTGTCCTACGCAATAAACTGCTAGAATATTAAGAGAAAATGTAAAAGAAAAATATAACTCATTTCCCAACCACAGAAAGAAAATCTTGTTTCAACAGAACAATCTCGTTAAGAAAGTTTCCTAGATATGGCAAATACACGAAAATAAAGGCAAAAAACTACAACAACTGGAGTTAAAGTTGAATTTAAAAAATCAACATGAATTTAAGAATTCACAGTTTCCAGTATGTCCTTTTATTCTTCATACATTTAGTCTGTATTCATAACATGCACTCGAGCTTATACTCCACACATTACTGAAAACCTAATGATGCATGTTTTCCCAGCATTTGAAATTGTGTAGACTCTACCGGATCATTTTATCTACATCTACATTTTATATGTATGTACAGTATGTATATTTAAAAATTTGAATATTCTATTCATTTTTTAGAAAATATGTATAATTCTTCCAGCGACAAAGACAAATATTTTGGGGAAAAAAACAAACATTTTTTTGCATGTCATTTTTTGATCCTAACATCAAGTTTAATTAATATTTTTGATGTTTAATTAATTTGTACAATTACACAGGCTAATGTTTCCATTAATTATTTTATTAAATAATTTTTTATTTTATAAAATAATGTTGCCTAACTTGTTGCTTAGGCAATACTTTGCTCATTGTTCTACAATACAACAATGAAATTTTACTCTAAAATTAAAACCACACACTGAAAGCTCCTTTCATCAAAGCTTCCAATCACAGTTAATCTGACACTCGCTGTGTTCTGAAGAGCTGAAATGTACACAGGCAGTGAAGGTATATGTTTCCTGTGCCAGACTCTCTGATTGAGCTCACAGAGACAATCTGTTTGTGCTCATGACACAGGCTGAGACTAATGCATTCCATGCCGTGCCTACACTGTGTCAATGCCTTTCAAAACTGAATTTGTTTCTAGTAACCGCAGAAGCTGTAATACTGGTATATATTAGCGGCTGAAAATGAAAAAGGCTCCCTTACCAATCCAGCTTTGCTTTAACACGTTGTTTTAATATTAAAAATAATTCTTAAAGGTGAAGTTGACAGCTAATGATTTAATGGCTTCCCTTAAAACTTTAAAATTCTTAATGCAACGGCAGAGACGTTACACTGTATTTTATTTTTGCCCTTGCGTTTTTTGCGCTACTAACTTTTTTCACCTCCAGACTTTTTGCCACAGAACTGAGGCTAATGATTTTCATATATATGACTTTAACAGACACGCGTTGAATATTCTTCTCATGGGTTGCCCTGAACGTCACCCAGCCACAGCATCAATCATCTGAAATGTGTCTTGATCATTCATTTTCATTATTGAAACACAGGCCATGTAGTCAAAGCCATGGGAACTCACATACCAAACTACAGAGGACGCATTACCTCATTGCTACATTTTCACTGTTCTTCTGAGCAGAACAGGGTGGGAGTTTTCCTCCTGGATTTACAGATCCAGGATTTGCTCGTTAGCCAAAACTGCTGTAGTTAATCCATGACAGACAAACTCACACTGTTGATTATTAGTGCTGAGGTTGAGAGGAACATTAGATGATGTGATTTAACAGGGATCGTGTAAATGAATATGGAAGTTGTTTCTGTATGTCTCAATGTATTTAAAGATTTCAAAGCAAAATCTCCTGAAACCTTTCAGTTTAGAAATTATGTTCTTGTCACACTTTATTTTTCACTGGAAATAGTTTAAAAAAAGAAAAGCTTTCACTAAAATCTATTTGATACTGAAACTTTATTCAGGCAGAAGACAAACATAATTTTTCTTTTTTGGTATAACCGTCTCACATCCGTTTTTGGTTTTTGGTAGTCTTAGCAGCAAAAAAAAAATTTGCAATCCACTTCAAACGCTTTAATATGTTGTTTGAAATCTTGAAATTATCCATTTCTGTTCTCTTTCTTTCCACAATGACAGCTATTCTTTTATTTCTCTTGGCAATGCGTTTAAGCTATTACTATGGCAACAGATCAGATTTGGATTTCTTTGTCTGAACAAATGGGTCTGAATTCATCATGAATTCATTGAGCCAAAAATTTGATTTTCAAACCAAACCAAATCCGAATTCGCTACAGTATGAACCAAACCTAAAATCTATAAAAATTATCCCACACTTGCCATTTTGGCCTATAAAGAAAACAACACAAAACATCACTAAATTAAAGACAAAATCACCAGTGTTTACACCTTAAGATTCTGCAAATCATGTCTTTTCAAACAGCCTTCCAACACGAGCTAAACGCCTCGTTCATCCAGCTAATGACTGCTTGCGTTTTCACCACATGTTGGGCTTTTGTTGTTCTGTAATCAGGATGTAATTGACTATTCTAGCCCTCTAAGCACTAATTCTATTTGAGGATTAAGTGTAAACATTATGTGCGGCTGGCACCAGCCAGCTGTACCAATCCTGTGAGCTCTTACACTAAAACCACAATCACATTGCTCTGAATACACCATTTTCTTTATTAATGATCCGTGTCACACCACCATGCCATGTTTACGTGGAAAACGGTTCACCTCTTGCGGGCTCTGATTAATCTGGATGAAAAAGGGGGAAAGAGCAAACCACAAGTGTAACACACACCCTCTCTCTCTCTCTCTGTCTTGTTTAAGCTGTATACAAACATTCTTGTTCTGCCAATGTCTTCTCTGTACCCGTGCAATCTTGCAATTTGTCTACGCAAGCAGAATCAGTTACTTACACAAATGCACATATACATACGGAGGATAATGGTGGATCAAACTGATGATGTTTATATGACATAAAGCTGCATTATTTAATAGCAGACAATCTTCATAATGAGCTCACAGTACTGCTTTGGGGGTAAACAAGCTTTAAGTAATGATTATGTATGTAATTCATTCGAATAAAGTTATAAATACTAGGAAGTTCTGTATAACCCATCAGACTATTTATATACAGTACAGTAGCATTCCCATGCATCTCAATGGCAGTTGCTCGTATGTCTCTGAACTGCACTGACTCAGCCACTCATAAATACACAATTTGAAATTGCCCATCTTTGCTTAAGGATGTCAGATTCCAGACAGGTTTTTCTGGGCCAATCATCTGAGCTGTAAACATCACGTGACTAATAAAAAAGCAACTATTACAAAAGCAAATATTTACAAAAAAAGCTTTAAAAAAATGTATGTTGTCAGAATGTTATAAGTAGTTCCATTAATGCATATTTGTAAATATTTGCATATTTACAATATAGTTACACGATCTGGCAGCAGAGGCTAACTGGGTTATGCTTACCAGACAAACCCTGACCTCACGGTGTGACTGCGTTTAGTCTTTCCTGCTGAGATTTTCTTTGTTCAACGAACATTTGTTGAACTGATAAATATATTCCGTCTGTCAGAACACATCAAAAGCACAAAACATTGACTTTCACGATGTTGGTGATGTCACGTTTGATATGTTTTGGGGTTCTTGTGCACAGTGAAAAAGAAAACGTCCAGAGCATCTAAAAGGAACATTTGTAATACATGAAAGAATATTTCAATGAGTCAGAAACCTCTAACGGGCCCCTGCGTGTCAAAACGTGTTTTTCATGCAGAGACTGAGGGCTAGATTTTATTACACTTTTAACGAGACATTTGATTCATATATAATGAGCCAAGTACAGTTGTCCTGTGCCTTTCTGTCCCAAATACTCTGAAAATCTGTTTATAATTACCAATGAGATTTCCTTTAATATTATAATCCAAAAAATCGTAAAGTTTCAGAATTGCTCTAGTTTCACATTTGTACCCACAGCCAAAGCTATTCATTTACCTTTAGTGCAGCTAAGTGCATGTATTAAATTCATAAACGACATGATGACGTTTTAGTGAGTTTACAAAGCAACCAGTCACAAACGTGAGGCGAGAAACAGGCTTGTCATTAGGAAGATGAGAACTCTTGGCTTTATTGAACATATTAAGAAATGACAATTCTTGTTTTGGACATGTAATACTATGGCAATACTACAGAAGTTTTGGAAGTACCTTGGGGTGCCACTTTAATAGAATAACACATTTCAGTACCACGTATTCTCTTTGATACCACCACAGTAGTTTCTGGGTAAACCAAAGGTTTATGCAACCACATTTTTATATTCTTAATTAAAACAAAACCGTGTCTACAAAAGTTTATTTACTGGCCGATCTTCCAGTTTAGAATCTGACAGTCAGAGCTGTATTTGTTAAGCAGTAACTAACTTTGTAAACTTTTAAATGCAGGACCAACATATAATTTGTTGAGCAAATATATACAACGTGAACTGAGTTTGACTCCATAGTGATATAATTAAAGCCATGAGGGATGTGATGGAAAACACTCAAACAAAGCTGTAGGATTTGACTAACGTCTAAACAACAAGTCCTGACATTTACAGCTGAGGCAGACAAAAGAACATACTAACTTCTGACCCTGTCTAACACCTAACTATCATTTATCCCCAGTCAACCTTATTCATTTATGTTTGCCATTTTATTTTCATTTAAAGAAGCAATAAAAGTCTTGTAATACTGTCTCTTGCTGTATAATGCTGCAGACATTAATTCATCATTCAGAACACACACATACATGGACTATAGTTCAGAAGACCTGACAGAAGAGAGCAGTGGTTGCATTTACTGTGTTTGTATTAGAAAGACTATATTCTCTATGAAGCGTATGAAGCATCAGATGTCAAAATTACTTCAGCACAACTGTCAGGGGCAGTTGTGGCCTGCTGGTTAGTGAGTCAGGCTTGTAATCAGTAGGTTGCTGATTCGATTCCAGCGCCGGCAGGTAGCAACTGAAGTGCCTATGAGCAAGGCACCTAACCCCTGATTGCTCCCCAGGTGCTGCAGGGATAGCTGCCCACTGCTCCGGGTGTGTGTGTGTGTGTGTTCATGACTTGCAATGTGTGTTCACTCCTCACCAGTGATGGGTTAAATGCAGAGGTCACATTTCAGTTATGGGTAACCATAACTGACAAAAACATGTCACTTTCAGAATTGTGTTTTTGTTTATGTATTGTTTTATTATTATAAGAATTAATTATTATAGTTATTAACTGTTATATTTGTATTATAATTATATTAAATATAATTGTTATATTTTTTAATTGTTTGTCCTGTCTGTTGTTTAAGCATCTGATTCACTAAAGGAATTATTTAAATCAGGGAGTGCCACAAAAGCAGCTTAAAACTAGTGATGTAGTCCTGCCTGAGGTTTCCTGTTTACATGCTGGTTTTGAATGGGTTGTGGGAGATTATCTATGTAGGATCAATTGATCATTATTTGATGAATTCTGTAAGTGCTGACATGATCCCTAGAAATAGTACACACAGATCACTGCACTCAGGCATATCAATTTACATATATATGTGTATAAATTTATAAAATTAATATAAAATACAGGGAAACAGCACATTGGGTGTCTTTTCTAAATGTAATGTAATATAGATACCAAGTAAGTTATTCTGTTAAATTGTACTGGTTTAACCATACATGAGTATGTTTTTGTGGTTATTGTTAGTACATTAAAGGTCAACAAATGCATGGGTCACACAATAATGAAAATGAAAATAATAAAATGTCTGGAGATACACATACTAATAATAGTATACTGTGTCAGAGTACTTCATTAATAAGTGGACTTCATTAAATGTAATAGCTACTTTTTAGTAGCTAACTTTAAAAAACACATGCGCATTGCACCGTTTGCTAATGGTTATTAAATACAAGGCAGGTGTTTGTGCTGAAATACCAATAAAGCACCAACTCTTTATTGAATTTCCCCTTTATTATTTAAGTACAAAATTGCTTGTTTCTTTTATTTATCCCAGTAATTAAAAATATTGATTCTGACAAAGTCAGAGTGCAGCATATATACATATGTGTATATGCGTGTGTCTGTGTATGTATATCTATATATCTATATTTATAGACACATGATACACTCTCTTTCTGCTGGCACATCCTTAAATTGCTCCATAGCTTCCTGTCAGAGCCTTTCTCTCTCTCTCTCTCTCTCTCTCTCTGTCTATATCTCACTTTCCATGCTATGATAAATCTGGGAGTCCTTAGGCTTACTAGAAGCTTTTGCTGCTTATGTCCCTCAACGGGCCTCTTTACCCAGTCTGTAATTAGAACTGGCTATATATGCACACACACACACACACACACACACACACACACAGTGAAGCCAACTTCATATATTCAAATGTACCTCAAACCAGGATGTGACATCAGTGTTGGTCAGGAAAACTGCTCCGACCAAACAGAACCATAGGCTGGCATTTCTGTGATGTAGGCAAGAACTAATTTTGAGTCTATAGATTTATTGCACACTTCCCATCGCGGTCATATGTGGTGAGCACACAAGCTTGACCCATTGCCCATTGGCACCACAAGGTCAGCCTGCCATTAGTCAACACTCTGGACCAACAGTTAGACATCCATTACCAGTAATGTGGATCATAATCTAATAGCTTGGTCAAGGTCATGTTAGTGGGTATAATTAGAGGTATGATTAATTGTGAATTGGGATAGAATAGTGGGGACTGCTAACTGTAATTATATAACATGAAGTAAATGTGTTTAGAACAGATGCATTTAAATTATTATGTGTGATGACAGTGAAATATGAACACATACTCACACATAATCCGCTTATGGAATACCATTCATTTCTCTTACTGTCACAGAGCTATGAGAATGATGTTGTGGGTTCTCATCATATTTTTATCGTGCGAGCTGTAATAGACATATTTTAGTCTTAGTGGTCCATTTACTTTAGGGGCTTAGGAATGTATGTTTAGGAACATATACAGCCTATTTTTGTTACTGAATTAACTTAAAATAGTCTGAAACTACACATAACACTACAATCACTACAATAACACTAATTGTGTGACTGCTACATGTTTATATAGCAAATATTTTTATTAAAAATACGAATGATCTGGAATTCTGGGTCTTTTTGAGAAGACTCTATTGTGTGTTTAGACTGCCACCTGCTGTTAAAACAGGGCTGCATTGGGCTAAAACCTATTGCAATAGCCAAGTAAACACGCCAGGTGTCAGCATTATGATGTACATTAAATCCAGAAATCTATACAGAAATTATTGTTACAAATCATCTTAAATGACAAATAATTGTATCTTACATAATCACCTGTCTTCTTTTGTGTTCTATTTTAGAACCTTAAATTTTTAATAGTATATTGCATTATTCACTCCCACTTACATATTGTCACTTACATGGGTCATTACATATACTGATATAGACCCAATGATTTAAAACAGAACATTAGAACAAAAAAAACATTGAAATTCATCCAATGACTGTAGAAACACCCAAGTCGCTCGCCTGTTACTGCTCGCACTAGTGAAATTATTTCACATGTTTGTGCAAAACTGTGTTTGGTTGCTAGGAGACACATATTCCTAATTACACTAATTACATGGCAACCAATGATCTTTCTGCATTTCTGCTTTGATATGACTGATGAAGCTATCAAACATCATTTGTAGAGCAATTAGGTTTGAGTATTATTTTTATGTGCAGATTTCCTTTAAATGGTTTGTAAATAATAATACTGTGTGTATTGTGTATTTATTCTATTTAGCATTTTATTGCTAGTAATTACTAAAATAAATAAAATAGTGATTCATTAACACTGAAGAGCACACATGAAGAATTAAGGCAGTAATGTTTGATATTGTAAAAGCTGGAAACTGGCTCAAAGAATTGCAGGTTGGTCTAATTTTTATAGTCCATCTGATGGATAACATACAGAGGCAGGTATATCCTCATTTATCCTCAACATATTTATGCTGCTGACAATGTGAAAGATTATTTATTTAGCTCTTGCACTTTTAAGGCGTTGACAGTAACCATGGCAAACATACAGTACACGAAACAGACGACAACCCTGACTCTTCATGGCTCGCTAATGTATTTAGGTTTGGAAGTGGATGATTTATGAGGAATAAACAAAACAGGACAAAAACAAGTAAACGTTAATTACTCCGCTGGAACATTTTAGCAATTTATTTTGTATGCGTTTCTTTTTAATAAAACAATGGAAAAAAATACAACTAACAATAATCAGATGATTGGATTACATAAACAGAATTCACCAATGCATACACAGAATTCTCCACGGAATGAAAACAGGGGAATGTTTGCAAGGGACCTCACAAAAAGGCAACAAGCTTCGGCCAAGTCTAGTGATTAACAAACAACACGGATCATTTTTACCCTGGCAGCAGTGTTGAGCATGCTCAGAAAACACTTTCATAGGGGAAATGGCTTTGAACTTTAAGCACACTATGAAGATCTAAGAGATGGATAATTATCACATGCATCATGCCTCGAGTGGCAGGTTTTTAATGTCAAAGGTTTACATCTTTTCCACTAAGTGCATCTAAGAAAAGATGCACTTGTGCGTGTGTGTTGTTTTTGTAACACCTGACTTTTACCTGAGAAGGGCAACAGGCATGGCAGTCTGCAATTGTC
Source organism: Ambastaia sidthimunki (assembly GCA_036877625.1). Taxonomy (NCBI): domain Eukaryota; kingdom Metazoa; phylum Chordata; class Actinopteri; order Cypriniformes; family Botiidae; genus Ambastaia; species Ambastaia sidthimunki. Next base: position 136,467 of record JAZGTK010000022.1, on the reverse strand, counting down.
TGGAAAAATATATTTAAACAACAATTCTGAGACTAATTATTTCTGTTTTTGTTTGACTCTGTAACAGTCCACTTTAATAACTTCTCAATGAGAGAAGACTGAAAAAACAAATGAATACAGTCAACACAAGGTCAGAACACTGTCTATTCTCTTTTAGGCTCTTGAGTTGTTTTAGCTAACAGTATTGCTACCAGATGGTTGCCAAACGTCATTAGATGCTTCCAGGATAAATTCTCTTTGACATGAACATTTGAAAATAATCAATATGATTTACATTTTATTTAGTGCAAAGTGATTTAACGTTCTCAAAAAGACAAAAATCATCAATGATATCACTGACACATCAAAAATGAAAACGAGAAACGATCGGCCAAAGTATCCTCACCCCAAACTCCTCTCATGTGTTTCCAGAAGAGCATTGGACCAGGACATGGAAATCCTATCCTTGACCTTTGTGGGTGGCCGCAGCATTTGACAAGAGAAGATACAGCCAGGTAATATCAGAACAGTCACAAAGTGTATACCAAACACACACACACACGCACGCACACACACACACACACAGTCCCCAGGAAACCTCATATATTTACACATCTTTCAGTCAAACATTTGCTTGTTTTGAAAACAAGTTTAAATGCTTTCTCATGATTTCTTAGCTGTAAGGTTTGAAATTTCACCTCAGGTCGAAAAAGATTTAAAAGTACATTTTAGCTGAACTACAATCTTTATCTTAGGTATATTTGATTAAATTTAATTTAGCCAAATACAATTGCAGGCAAAAGTGGATTTAATTTCTTCACAAATTGGTCATAAAATTTGATCTCATCTTGATCTAAACCTCAACAATAGACTAACACTGGATGCTTAAATAACACACAAACAATGATACAACGAACACATCGTGTAAACATTCAGTGAGGGGTAGAAAAAGTTTGTGAATTCCCAGAGCTAATGACTTCTCAAAAAGCAAGGTGGAGTCCCGCATGAGTCAGCTGACCTGGAGTTGGAAAACTATTGACCAACAACTATTTACAAACATTATTCCTGATGTGAACCAAGCTCCAAACAAAAGTTGGAATTATTAACTTACGGTTAGAAAAGGTTACAAAAGTATCTTCAAATATATGATGTTCATCAAGTCAATAATAAGAATAATTGTCCATAAATGAATAAAGCTCAGCACTGCTACTGTTCTCTTTGCGGGTGTCTTTTAAATGAAATAAATTTCTCTTATGACAAATTTATGCAGAAATCCACATTGGGTGAACATTGGGTCACTAAATAAAAAGGTTCATTGTTACGTAATTTTTTTCAAAAGGGCCTAGCCAGCTGACAGGAAATGTTCTAAGAATATTGGCTAATGTTCTCTAAATATTCTCAACATTAAAAACATTCTTGTAGTTATGTTAGTAAATTGTATAAAATGTTTATGTTTTATTTAATAAATATCATAAACATTATTCTTACATAGTGGAATGTTCTAAAAAAAATTACAGAATTATTTTTACAATTATTTTCTATTATCTAATTCTATCTTAGAATTATATATATTTCTTATACCAAGCAATAACATTAATACATCTAAACATCTAAAAACGTTGGATGTTTTGAACATTTTCAAATCTTTTAAAATAACCTTTTTAATGTTTTTGTTACTCAGTGGAAACATTAGTATAACATTTTTACAACCTAAAATTGTTAGCTGGGTAAGGTGACCGGCAGGTCATTGAGGGCAGCTTTAGTCTCTGTATGGCTCTTTTTGTGAACTTTGGCAGTGCAGTAAGGTTAGCAGCCGGGCTGGGTGAGATGAGTGGGTGAGCTGTCTGTAACTAGAGATTCTTCTAACAGCTCAGGTTTAAGGTTCTTTATCTCAAGCTGTTTGACCAGCTGTAAGTGTCAGGCATGTAAACATCACAGTTTTTCACTCCATGGTTCAACAGCTTTCAATAAATCTTTAAAAAGAGGCTGACGCGCCTGCCAATATCCTCAAACAGGACGTGCCAGGCGTTGCCTTCTCTTGTCATGCTACAATCATTTCCAGAGGTGTGTCTAGCCTTTCATCTGCGGTACAGCACAGCCCCCAAGTAATCAAGTTAAAAAGTGTATCTTCATTTTCTGTAGGGGTCCTGGGACATGACCGCCCTTCCCACCCCATGAATTCAATGCATTTAATTACAGTAATGTTGGGGGTCACACTTTCCCTTTTGAGTACTTTGAATACTCTTGAATACTATAGTGGAGTATTAAAGTATGTACTGCTGATGATATGGGCATA
>JAZGTK010000022.1:115815-134169 GCA_036877625.1 Ambastaia sidthimunki | reverse complement strand
CCCCCTCCAATCACTGTCAAGCTACAGGGTCTTTACTGGCAGAGGGGTAAGAAAGAAGGATTTCCCACACCTCCAGAAAGCAAGAGTGACAAAACGCTTCATACCCACATACCCATAAAAAATGAAAAGACTCTATTGTGGCTTGATACCATTCAGGCAGGTTTCAGAGTGTGATGCAATACAGACAAGCAGAGAAAGGCATCGTTCCAAACATGAGGTCACAGAGAGAGGAACAGTGGTATCATGTGCTTCCATACACACAGTGCCGACACATAATACTTAGGTTATGAACAAATACTGCTGTTTTTTAACTACATTTCCTCTTTTGCTGGATCAAATGTCTCCACCAACAAAAACAGTCTCGTGTATGGGATACACGGTCGCCGTGATGAGCAGTCTCATCATTACTCAAGACACAGAGGATCTGTGGGTTCTGCACTCAAAAGCAACACCACAAAGCAGCCTATAGACTTCAGCAGTGACCGTGGGGCACTGTGAATGTACCATGGGAACATATTTGCTACATAATGGCTACATTTTGGCCTTCTCTTGTGACCCTTGTGTCTTCCTGAATGGATTCTCATGTAGCCCTGATAGCATTGATCACTGTCTCTCTGTGGTACTGGGGGTCACAGGATTTTATTTTGAGAATCTGCAGATTTTGGGCAATCGATCTGGTTAATTTTACAGAAAATTGCATAGAAAATGATGTGTACCAACTCAGATGATTTACATTTATATTATATTGTAACATTTTAGTTTGGGGACCAAATCACACTTTAAGTCTTCCTGTAGCTGTTAGCAATGCAAAGGTTGTGGGTTCAATCCCAGGGAATGCAAGTACTGATATAAAAAAACATTGAATTCACTGTAAGTTGCTTTGGATAAAAGCGTCTGGCAAATGAGTAAATGTAAATGACAAGTAGCCTATTAGCTTGAATATTGGCTGTTTACTAGTACTAACAAAGCATATATTAATGTTTTTTTCTGCATGACCATATTATACATTCCTTAAACCTAGTCCATACCTACACCTAAACACAACAACAACAATCTAAGCATTAATAAGCAGTAAATTAGGAGTGTCAAAGCAAAATTCATAGTTATTGGTGAATGTGTGTTCCCTGTGTTACAATTATAGGATATGTGTTTGATACATTTTTCTAACTTCTGATAGGAAATCTGATGGTGTATGATACTCTATGAAATCTGTCATTAGTAGAAGTCATGCACTGAGCAGAATTATTAGAAATTCTAATAAAGACAGGGATGATTTTTGTAAACATGGTCATTGTTTCAAGAAGCACATTAAAATGTTTCCAGAGATATAATTAACCTTCAAACAAATCTCTGACGGCTGTTTACATCACTTTTTCATGAAATCTGTTTGTAATTGATGTATTTAATTGAAAACAAAACAAACAAAAAAAAAGAGATGAACATAAGTTAGCATAAAAAACTTTTTTAAATGTTTTAACTTTTTCAACTGACTAATTACGATTTATTATCAGAGCAAACTAGCAGGTGTCTATAATGGAAATATAAACAGAATGTCAATCTTAGAGTGGCACATACAGACAGGCAGGGATTAAAATGCACATTAATTTATTACATGATTTATCATGAGATATGAAGACTTAGCAAATCTAAACACTGACCTTTAAAACAAGAGAAAATGAAAAAGCAGGAACAGAAAGAGAGACAGAGGAGAGGAAATAGCACAGAGAGAAGAGAGAGTCCTGGAAGCTCTCAGCCTGCAGATGTTGGTCTACTTCAGCCCACCCACGTCGGCTCTAGTGATCTCTGATGGCGATGAGTGATGATGTCACAATAGCTTAGGCCACAAGACAAGAGGAAAAAGCTTATCATCACTGATGCAACAAAGCAAAAGTGCGCACACACATTACGTATATAATTGCTTGTATATACAAATGCACACATATGTACTTACTGTACATACATTCATCACTAACCATAAGCTTTTTGAATAGCAACCATAAATTGCAAAGGTAGCACCAATATTAAGATGTTAATCTTTAATATCCAGTGAGCAGATACTGTAAATTAACTATACCAAGTATAATAATAAATATACTACGTGTTTTACTTTTTTCATTTACGCATCTCATTAATGTGTAAATACGCAAAATATAGTGCAAACTATAGTGCAAACTATAGTGCAAAATATAGTGTGTAACAGTCTGTATCTATTATTGATTGTTTAATACACATTTTAAAGAGATTTTTGCATGCAGTACAAATATAAAAGAAATTGTTGCCACTTGCCAAACATGTCAATCTGAGATCACTTCAGGTTGAAGTTTAAGCAACTTGTTGCTGCTTGTTCAATTGCTTTCTTATCAAAATAATTCTTCAGGCTCTTTTCAATATTAACATGGGTGGTCCAGTTTATTTATTAATTTTTTATTGCATTAAAGTAAAAAAACAAATAACATCTGGATTTTCTCCATTGTCATTCTTTTGCAAATTTTGTGATATACAAAACATAACTATTTTAATTTTGCTCTCTGGTGGAAATTACTGATAGAATGATTACAGCATGACAGTTATATGCAAACAAATATGGCACAAATATAGTAGATGAGTTTACCTCACCAAAGACATCTCTGTGTTTATATCTACAGAGATATTTGTGGACAAACAGAAATATTCCACCAACCCTTATTGCTTAAATGAAGAAGTCTATTCAATAATATACTGACCTACGATGCAGGATTATTATATATATATATATATATATATTCTGTAACCATAGCTGAGTCTCATATTCAGCTGTTAACAGCTTCAAGCGGCTTATAAATTCAGTTCTCGTGCCTTGCTTGGATCTCTACAAAGATTTCAAGCACAGAATCTTTACTGCCAGTTTAAAGCAAAACACAATTCAAAAAACTCTCAAAGGAAACCAATATATTAATGTGACATTTTCTTTTCCCTAAATATTGCTGCCAACAGCCATACGGCCCCACATGCAGTATTTCCCTCAACGCTCTTGCCAGCTGCCACGCCAAACTCCAAGTATTTTTCAAAAGAAGTGACAGAACCAACACATTCTAATGATGGAAAAATACACCATTGTGCCAGAAGACCCTAAATCTATATGCAGCTAATAAGGATTAAGTGTGTGCACAGTCTGTGATGTCACAAAGGTGATGAATGAAAAATTAATTGTGCTGAGAAATAGCATTTGGGTGATTATAGTGCCCAGCGGTGCTAAAATAAAACATAACAGACCTAAGGCGCAATAAACTTCACCAGGTTCAGATATAAAGAGCTTTATTTGGTGCAGGTGTCAACATAAGAAGAACTAAGCACTTTATTTCTTTTATTTTGATCTGGGTAGCTCAAATACAACTTAAAGGGAATCTTTGGGAATCTAACCAATTTAATAAGCACTTGTAATGGTTTGATATTATCATATAGATGTTTGTTATTTTATACAACAGGGGTAGTGTTTTAAAATGAGGAAAACCAACTAATGCCACATTACAGAAATAATTTAATCTATTGCTAATACTTGTCAATGTTTGTGCTTATGTTTTTCCACCCATAATATGGTCACTTCCTGGAGGATGATGTCATTAAAGACCAATTACCAATTGGGACATGGAACAAATCTACTCAAACCAAATGTGACAGATTATTTAAAATTTACTCTATATTCATTTAATTGTGATATCTTATATCATCCAATATCTGAAGGCATAATAACTCTCTCAGCACATTGCATTATAAAATGTTTTTGCTTTGAGTAAATGATACAGAGCTAAACCAAAACAGAATTAGATATAAGACCCATTGACTGAATCTATTGCACTGGACCAAAATCTGGACATCGTAGATTTAACCTAAATGCTTAAGCAATTTTTCAGTTCTATTTGGATATAGATACATTAGTAACTAAATTCTCTGCTTAAGTGGATTCATTTACTTCCAGAGAAAAGATAAGTAATAAAAATAAAGTGTGTTTTGTTGTAAAATAAGCTGCTATGCAATATAAAAAAGTATAGTATAATAGTTTTGATCTGGTGCATGAAGAGTATTCTGTTTATTTTGTGACTTTGTAAAGAAACCCAGATATGTATCAAAGACATGTGTAAGGATTAACTGTACATGTAACGCATCACACAGCTTAGCAGGTCTCTGCCTAACCCACAGCACTCAGCTAAGACACGTCTATGATAATATAAACAGATCAATGTCAGTGACATGATTTAAAGAGCAGAAAACAGCATAATAACAAGCCAATGAAAACAATACCAACATACACTCAACAGAATCTTCCTCAAAAATTTCACCTTCAATAATTTCAACCGTTTTACATAATACAAAATTTATTACAGTGCAACATGTAATATTCTGTTGTGTCTTTGCTTCTGCTAGGTCTCAACTCAAAGAACAGTAAAAGTTTCATAATTGGATGTATTAACATAGGAACCAGGGGCCCCTGAAACACTGAGGGTCTTTGTTTTACACAATATGGGGTTTAGCTGGAGGATGAAGGCATCTCTCAAGAGCATCTTTGTCGAATGAGAAACAGGTGTGGCTGCATTCAGACACATTTCTCTCATGTCTCTGAGTGGATGGGCTTAGTTGCCAGATCTCTTCAAAATTCATCGAATGGCTTTTTCACATGACTCTAGTCAGGACCTCAATGTACCGCTCGACTTTGGCCTCAGATGCACATAGCTTCAGATACTACGAGGTTGTTATAGCGACAAGAAAGCCAGAAGTGTAACGTATTTGACTTTTGTAGTTTAAACAAGAATAAAGTCCTGGCGATGAGTTTGATGCATCGCAGAAAGACAGGACTCATGGGTTTAGAATTTACAACACTGTTGGCCCACTTCACAGTGCATGAGTCAAAATCATGTGTGAAAATCACAAATACATTGCTCTTTATTCCACAGTCTCAAAGTGTGAAGGGAGGTGCAGTTGGTTATAACTATGTGTATTTTGTGTGAACAGGAGACTCAGAACAGTTCTAGGAGATTATTTCAAAATCATTTGAACATTGTGTTATTGTATAAAATTAGGGAAAATTGCTTGTTTTATTCAATCCAGTTCTGTAACAGATTTGCTCACACACACCACAAATAAACACATTATTGGACCTCTTGTCTGAGGCTTAAGGAGCTTGTTAAAGGAAAGATTAGTATTAAAGCCTGGCCCTCTGCTTAGTTATAACTAAGTATATCATGATTAATTGCAAATCATTACTGTGAGAATTGTTACCACATGCATAAAGCCAGCACCCCCCATGCCCAAGTTTGCACAGTTGAGAGAAGAGTTCAAATATAGCCTCAGTGCATGTTATAGGTATGCTGTGAAGTTTTAAATTATGAAAACATGAATATTATGGCAAACGATCACTACTTCTAAATACGGCATAAGGCCAGTGGTGGAATATAATGGTCCAAACTGTAGGTGAGGTGGGGTTGAGGTGCAGCAGGCACTTTTGCCAGCAGAAACTTCTGGCACTGAGTTTTACATTCCTAACTGCAAGAGTTTCCTGTGGTTAAGCATTGCCCAGAGCTTGATACGGTTAAAATATAGAGTTAGCTGAAAACTGATAATTGTTGTGAAATGATGCACAGCAACATGAAAGTATTGCAAACGTTCTGCAAAAAACTCATTGGTTAAGCAACAGTTTGTCAAGTTGACACCTAAGTTGACTTGTCAAGTTTACAGTTTGCATACTTCTGTACTATTCTACATATTTTTGTAGTATCAATAGTGTGATTAATGTGTTCACAGTAAAAACAATTTATCAGTTTGTGTTCCCTGGGAATCGAACCTACAACTTTTGCACTGCTACCAATTGAGCTTTAGGAACACTTTTAGCTTAACACATACACTTGTCCAACAACGTTTTAGTTTTTAACTTAACACACTAAGTGTTCCATTTGGGACAACCTAGCACCCCTATTAAAATTTATACACTAGATAGAGTTCATAATGTATAGTGTAAGAGCACAGACTTGTAAAAGACAAATGATTTAGATTCAACTAAATACTCTGTGTTTACACTCTATGGGAAGTTAACTATAGAGAAGAGGTCTCTGCAGGTGAAACAGTATAGAAGAACTTTAACGTTGCAAGCATTACATGTTTGGATTATGCTGATATATCACTCTTTTTTTCAGTCTGGAAAGTCTGAAATAGACGAAGTAAACAAACAAAACATTACCAAGCAGAAACTTGTGTTTGAAATACACATGAACCCTCTCCTTAGGGTATATTTGGTAATTGAGCTTATAAATAACAGCAGGTGGTCTTTGAATCTCAAGCTCTCTGGAGGCAAATCTGTTGTCAGGGATAATTACAGACAGCCAGAATGTGCTTGATGTGACAAAAGCTGCCGTTTTAAGCACCTATCAACACTCTATAGACACTAAACGTTCTTAAAAGACTTCCGTTGACTCATGATCTTACCTGTCTTAGTTTGCAAGCCTGATTTACGCTCTTTTACCCCAGGAGGTAAAGAAGCATATTACTAAACGCAAATAAAATGTGCCATTACTTTTTAAATAGCTTTGCTGCCCAAATTCGTTTCCTAGGATCCATACATGAGCTGCAATGTAACCTGTGCACTGTCATCCTTCCTCTATCTGGATTTATAACATGAGGAATCTGACTCATAACCTGGAAATATAACCCGAGGCACAGTGACACGTCTTTCAAAATGGCAGAATGAAAAGATACGGGATACAATAAAGTAGCTTTAAAGTATTGCTGCCAAAAAGTAGCTAATGGGCCTGCAGGTGAGTGTAGCCTTTCACAACAATACAGCGTAGAGTTACGAACACAGTGAGAAAGGATTCGCTGCTTCAACTAATTCCTCATTTGTTACACAGTTACTGTCTGTCCATGTAATTCTAAAGCTTGCCTGTAGTGTGTGGACTCCATAAACACTGCTAAAATAATTATTTTAACCAGCATGTAAACAACTTGATTTATTGTACTCTGTACATGCAACTGTATAAATGGGAACTTAAAATATTCATGAACTGTTAAAAAAAATATAAAAGAAAATTACAAAAAAGGTAACAGTTTATGTAGCTGTAATAACTGTTTCCAAATATTCTCCTTATCATTGTTTTCTATAGGTTAGGTTAATTTTACAAAACAAACTATCCTACACACAAAAGAACACAAACAAATACACACACACACAAACATTCCCACATAGTTGACAAGGAGTTCATCTGTAACAAATGAAGAAATAAACAGCTGTACATGTTGTGCATTCCAGGTCAGTGTTATTGTAGTTCAAATTCATTTTCCTTCAAGGATCAGGGATGTATTGGTAAAGTCTGCATTAGTTTCAGCTCATCCTCAAAAAGTGAGGGCATCTCACATCTGTTTAAGGACTTTGCCTCTCATTTTTATTTCTACTCTTTTTCTTCTTGGGATTCTCCTTAGGATGATCCGTGGACGGACTTTCGTGTGCGTGAGAAGAGTCGTTATGTTGGCGCGTGTATCTCTTGCATTTGCAAGACGTGACGGCGGTGATCTTGTAGGTGCGCGTGCTGCCGTCCTGGCACTGGAGTTTGATGCGCTGGGTGCGCGTGCGGTCGGTGACGCAGCGCCACTCCTGCGCGTCGCGTCTGTTCCAGTAGTGACCACCACCGATCCAGTTGGGCAGCAGGTGCGTGGGGAGACATTCCCCGGCACACACTAGCTCTTTCACCGGATTTAGGCTGGTGCACTGGCCGTCAGAAATGTATTTAGTGGATCTCAGCTCCCTGCAGCCGACCTGGTGCTGTTCTGCAAAAGACATGGTTTTTAAAACAAGTGGATGAGCAAGAAATTACGGTAGCATTTTACACTGAAAAAATAGCAATTCAAAACCGATCCACAAAATAATTGCACATGCATATGTTTTTGACATATGCACATACAGCAATTATGTATATCTAGTTTATTATATAGTTCAGATCAGTTCTTGTGTAACATTTGATACATTTAATATCAAATTAGACTGTATACAAAAATATTAAACAGCAAATGATGGTAAAAAAAGCAACAGCATACGGATTTAGAAGAGTTGTACGTTGTGCATAAGTACTATCACATACATAACAGTGAACACTTTAGTACCCACCGGTTTGGTCTCGAGAGTCCGCGCGTCTTCCTCCGTTGCGCGCCCGATTTAAAGATGCATTATTCGGAGTTTCGTGGGACGACGAAACAACGCGCTCTTGAAACACTTCGGTGGCATCGTTTTTGAAAGCGTGACAGCTTTCCATCAGAAAACAGAGCAGAAATAGCAGCTGATATTCGCATGTGTTCAGGGACATTGCAAACGATTTTTGTTCACTGACTCTATGAAAGTTGCGTAAATGATAATATTACCTGTTACTTGAATGTTTTTATACCCGCCCACTCTTTAAACAGCAGCAGCGCTATAATGACATGCTTGCTGAAAGTGGGCGTGTCCCCGCGTCCCACCACGCCCATCTACAGCAACATTATTCTGTATCTACATGGAACATTATCAAAATGTGAAGTAAAATAAACGATGATAATACGTATTATGTATTAATTTCCATAGGTATGAAGCATTTTATAAGGACAGCTAAACTGGTTACTGCGTTACACATTCAGAAACAAACATTTTTAGAGTATACAGATGTGTCAGATAATTCAAACAAAAAATGATTTACTCCACAAACCGAAAACCAACAGACTGGCATTTTCCAACATAACAATAATTTTCTTGAATATATTATTCTGAATTTCTATATTATTTTACTCTTTAATTTATTTTTTTGAATAAGAAATAAAGTATACATTTCTCAATACAGGAAAAGCTATTAAAATAATCTGATAAATCAGCCAATCAGCACTCAGTCACCCAAGTTAATTCTGCAAGTTTACTCATCAACATGTATAACTGTAAATGATCTTTGACAATTGACTTATAGTGCACAGCTTGAAAAATAGGCTTCTTATGTGTACTGTGTTTTCCATGCAAATGAGCTCAAGCTTAACACAGCAAACACCTTCCATGAGATAAAGATGCTTCAATCTTCAAAGAAGAGGTGTGAATGACTTTCAGTGCAGAATAATGAGTTTTCAGGGGCATTCAGAAGCACTATAAGTGTGTGTTATGCATGCAGCTCCAGTCAGTTCTGTAAAGCGCAGGCATGCATGACAAAACCCATGAAACAGGATAGGCCTGGATTATTTTACCCCAAAATTATCCAAACAGGTGCCTCAGATGAGCTCACCAAATGAATGTGCATAACACAAATGACATGAAGCAAACACAAAAGCCCAATGCTCACTTTCCTTCACCGAAAATGTGTGGCTCCCCCAAAAGTGTCCAATTTCACGCTCTCCTCAGGCATTTATGATTAATTCATTTATCTTATCTGCAGGCACACTTTTCTTTTTACTCAGGTAAAAAAAAACAATTTAATATTGTGCAGGACTGCCTTTAAAATGTGTTTGAAAAGCCACTGCTGTCAAAATCATCTCTTATTACCTATAATGCATGGTTAGTCATGTTGTTGGGGGGGGCAGGTTGGTGGAGTTTATTGGTGAGAACTGAATATGCAACCTCAGGGCTTCAAAGCAGAATATCAAAGTCATGCGATATAATGCGGCATTCGCTAATTTCTGCATCTGAAAACCGGATATTTGAGATAGTCCTTTCATGCACATGTAATGACTGTGTCCTGTGGAGACAGGACAGGTATGGATCTCAGGCAAAATACAGAGGCTACAACTGACTTATAGGTATACTGACATGCAAAGTGACAAGCATGTGCTAAATAGACCCTCGTTTGGCCTACAGGGTGAGATAGTACCTTGGGTTAAGGGGATGTGGAGACTGGGAACAAAGCGCTGAGGTACACATACAGCCCTCTATAGAATTCGGAGCGAGTGCCTTAGGATGTGTTGAACAGGATGAAGTGTGGGAAAGTCTACAGAGGACATCCCTGCTCTTACAAAACTCACTGTACAGTTAGTTACACAGCTGCCTGAAGTTTAAATGGGATAAAAAGTTATGAAAACATGTTGGTTTATTGGTATATTGATTGATGATGATGCATGTTGATTTAAAATTCTGAAAATCTAGTTCTTTGTATATTGCTAGTCACCTATTTGAACAGGTAATATGGTCAGCAAAGGTTTCACCTCAAAGAAGTTTATGTTTGTAACACTGCATCTGTTTGGTGAGGGTATGCTGGTTATAATAAATTATTAAAATGTAAATAGTTCACGATCTACAGACGGTAAATCTGGGCTCACACTTGACCGTCAGATGGATGCTGCCCTCTAGTGGCAAAACTGCCGATTTACCGTCACAAGTAATACATGTGTATTTATATCAGAATGAAGCTATCCGATATTTATCTGAACATTATCCTGAAACTAGCTGAATACTACGGCCTAATCTCAAGATTCTAGCAAACTATAATAAATCTTGCAGGACATAACAAATAAAAATCTTGCAGGACAAAACCAAAATGCAAAAATCCTTATGGTAAAGGAAAACTGAAAAATTAGTTCAGCCTGGGCAAATGTTTGATTTTATAATCCCTGAGCACTCGATCATCAGAGAAAAGTCCTCTGAGATTTTCAGAGTACCAAACAGTTGTAATTCCTGAGTTTAAAATACAAATGTCGGCTAAATGAGCTGTAACGCAATATTGATTGAGGTAATCATTGATGATATATCACGATTGCTCATATAAGTGGAAACACATGTTACCATTTTACAGAATGAGCACTTCTTGTCGGCACCCCTCTCCCCACATGTAGCACAGTAATCTCCATAGGAACCATCTGGTCCGTCAATTTCTGGGTCAGAACCGAGAAAGCTGTGGGGTCGTTTCCCTGGAAACAAGAGGAAGGTTGTAAACCATAATGTTTAACCATTTGAAAAAGTATAACATATCACATAATGATATTGATTCTTTAAGCTAATTTAAGTATGATTAACTAGATGATAAAACCAGATGTTGCAGCAGAGTTGCCTCCCAATAAGTAAATTTCTGGATGCAACCTTGTATAAACTTATTGGTTTGTGGAAAGCCATCACTATATCTTGTCCTTTTAAAAGGTTTGTGGAGAGGAACAATTCATTATTGCCATGGCTGCAGCCAATGGCCCAATGACTCTAATAATAATGTCACCTTTTAAGGAAAACATCTAGCTTATGGCTCCTGAAGGTAGGCCAGGCACTTCTGCAGCACACAGCTGATAAAGTGCATCTTCATAGCCAGAACCTCATTCATGTCCTGCTGTTTCACCACTGCTCACAAAGACCCATCACACTAGCACTTCTACAGAGCAACAACGTCCACCAGCAGAGAATCCTTTCTCCAGCATCACCATCTGAGAATGCACAGAAGAACTCAAAGCGCAGGACCACAGAACATAGCAAAGAGATTCTAGCTCTACTCACAATGAATGTTTCATGAAGGAAACTTGTTTTCACGCTACATGATTCTGTTAACTGTGGCCTGCTGAGTGTAGAGTTCAGACACCTTACTCATTAGAAATCTGTGTATGTGAGATAGCTTATATAAATGCCACAGATCAAATTACTGTCTGAGCCAATCAGCACGCAGCTTTGATTATTTAAGCATTTTAATTAGCAGGGATGTAATTTTTAAATATTATGCAACTAAGATTGTTTATTGGAAATGTGGGTGTGAGAGATAAGCAGAGTGCACTGAATTCCAGGGCTGTACTGCAACAGAGGCTGTGCTGGTGATCTGCCCCACAATATCACAAGGATTTATTTGGTGTACAATAAAAGCAGGAGGGGTGTTGGATAGTGCAAAATGATGGTTTCCCCCAGTCATGTGACCTTGCATGATATTCTTATGGGTCAATGTTATAGAAGATGTGAACACATTAGAAGATATTGGAACACATACATTAGATGTGTTCCAATAACATTGGTTAGTTCCAATGACATCATAGTTATGTAAACACATTTACACATGAACTTGCCAATAACTTTTTTCATTTGTTTTGTCCCAACAACCTCATGCCATTTGTTCTCAAGTGACCCGTTTACATAAAGGATAACTACAAAAAATGCCATTATCTGCAAGAGTCAGTTCACCTGAGAGTCTTGCAAACATGAGGGCAGTATAATCATACTCATGCTGGTTTCAGCCGACGTCTGCGCATGCCTGCTTGGCCTACGTAGGCAGCATGCATGAGAGGGGTCATGTCATACTGACAAAACTGGAGTGAATGGTTTTTTAGCTGCATGATTCAAATCAAATGACATTTACCTTTGTTCAGTCGTCTCACAAATGATGAACATCCAGGAAATGTCTGCTGTATAGCAATTTTGACAAAACACAGGCACTTGTCGAGAGTGACATGCGCTGAATGAGTCATAATCTTCGTTGTTCCTTGGCTGAAGTTGAAAGGCTGCGTAGGTTTGATTTTGACAGACTTATTAAACTGCTGCTTCTAACCATTCTTCCCTTAAATGACCTCAAGTAGCCTGCAGGTTACATTTAGTGTCACAGCTTTATCACATCTCTTTAGGTACCAAATCCTTTACTTACAAGTTCAACATATGCCGTCATCTTACTGGCCCACCAGCCACTGTTTCTGTATATGTAAGGGCTGATCAACTAAAGATAACGGCGTAAGACCTGTCGATATAGTACATGAGGGTACATTTAAATATTATAAGCATAAATATTAGTAATGGGTTGTGTTAGTCCAGGTATCATGATTAGTCCAGTTATCAAAAGTTATTAACAAAAACTAAACTGAAATGCATTAGGGATCATGTACAATGATTCAGCTAAAACCATCCCAAAACCATCACCGTGTGCTTTTTTATAGTCACACTGAAAAGTACGAAACAGCTTGCAAACAAGTGGATGCATTTAAACCAGATTATGTAAACCAAACATTACACAATCCTTCAGCCTGATTACCTTGAAACAAGAGCTGTAAATCGACAAAAACTTCTACTTTTTTTAGAACATCATAATACATTGAACAACAATATCTAATACCTGCGACAGCTACCTGTAGCATCTCTTTCTCTTATCATGTCACGTGTGTCTTTACATGCCATTCTTAGCAGTGTTTATGTTTGTTGCATCGTCATTCATTTATTAAAATGTAATAATATTGGATAAATAATATATTGCTGTAAATCTTGCCTTCTCAATACTAATCAATAATTGTAATCGCTGGAGAATCTGAAGAATTTATAATGCAGTATTCGTAAATTAAAAAAGGAAAAGAAAACATCCTTGACTTATACCATTTGGGAAATCAAAGGGGTGGGGGCGAATATCAGACAGATATAAAAATAGTACAAATGAGTACTTTGCCATTTACAACGTCCGTTTTATTCATCAGTTTATTAATTAATGCATTTTAAACAAAGATAAAGATAGTTTAAATTTATTACGTGTTACATAAGGCATTTTGTAGGTGAAAGCTACACCTCCAAGAGTAGATCGGTCCAGTTGTACTTAACTTGTGTGCCTGTGTTGGCGTGTGAGACACTAAGCGCAGCGGTGCTAGAGATCATTATAGAGAGCATCACAGACAGGTACGTAAATACAATCACATGATGGCGTTGAATGATACAAATGTCACAGTTGATTCGTGTTGATATCATCCTCATTGGCACTGACAGTCTGATGATGACGAATAAACTGGTCTTGGTTAACTACGATTATTTGCCAAAAAAAGCGTAACTGTACAAATTGTTATTAATGAGCAAACCGAGGCATTTAACTGATAAAGCCAAACGTCACTTCCTTTGTTTGCTATGAAACATGAATTATGATTTTAAGGATTTTTAGATGCATGCACTTGCATCTGTATCATTGTTCGAGTTAAATGAAGTTAAACTTATGGGAAGACTTTATAATACTTAAGAGATAAAAATACATGTCAATCCTTTTTATAACTTTATTCAATAGAAAGTTATGTAATCATTTTAATGTTCAACAATTCGAATGCGCATAAAAAATCTCTTATAAATCATGTTTGTAAAGTGTTACACGACTTTTGTATAAATCGAATGGTTCGGTGAGCTAATGCAATTTTTCAATATTTGTAATGTTGTTATTGTAATACACATGCGCTATTAAAGCTTTCCTTTATGTGCAGTCAGTGTCCTAACATCTCATTTTCATCCTCGAAACCAGGTTGCATTCTCTTCCAGGAATGCCATAGTCAGTGTGTTATTCTTGGTGCTCAAGCACTACATGCAGAAAGATAAAGAGCACGCAACATTTAGAAATGTGATGGCTTCCATGTATGTCTTTTATGCTCATCAGTGATGGGTCTATAGTTAACTAGACCTTGTTGACAGGAAATGGCACTTACACTTTGACAGCAAACTTGAAAGGGGGTTAAGTAACAAAAACACAAGCGACTATTGTGGCATGAGTTGTTTCACACCAGCAGAGAGAGAGAGAGATCGTGAGAGGTGTAGTTCTGATAATGTGTAAGCCATGTTCTCATCACAGGAACTGTTTGTTGTCATAATCTAATTAGGAACCAACTTTGATATCTTGCTTGCATTAGTGAAACTCTCCCACTCTTTCTCTGTGTTGTGACTTTTCCATGACACTGGGACAAACTGGTCCTGTCAGGTTGTGTTCTGGACATCCTCTTTCTGAGCTCATGTGAGAACAGTTTGCTTCTATGTCTGTTGTGATGGATTAGGTTGGGTGGCTGTCAGCTAAATCGTCTCCTTTGTGGGTTCTTTTCCTGGTGAACGTAATTGTTGATACCATTTATAATTCACATGGGACTTGCACGAGTACATATTGTTCAGAATTAAAGCACTCTGTGTTAAAAAAAAAGTATAGTGAGTCATTCTGTACTATTCGTTTAAAAAAAATTAAAAAGATTTCTGTGAAGTAACATGAGTTAACGTCTGGTGTTCTCGTTTTGACCAAACATAATGGTTACATCAGATTATACCATAAAATCTTTATTAGTGTTTAGGAATCCACAATGTTTTATTGACATTGTTTTCTTAAATACATTTAAAATTTTCATCTCAATCTAACAGATGGTTCTATCACAAATCAGTTTTATAGAACACTTAAGCTCGCAAAGCATAAAAGCACATGCACATACATGATCAATATGTATAAGATGTAGTAATTTGATTAAGCAAATGATAGTTCCATGGCTGGAAACTTTAGAATCTCTCTTATACTGGCCTCGGGCCCCTGGGCTGTCTTTAATATGTCCTGAGCCCTGATATTTTAATAATGAACGTTAAGAGACATCTTGTATTTTTTTGTGAGTTATGTGGGGCTTATAACGAAAGCTTTTATTTACCCCACATCATTTTGTAGATTCTTGTCATCATACGTTTACAAAATCTTGGCCTGCATTACATCATTTCTGAGTGTCAGTATGTTGCGGAGACATCTGATGGTAAACAATGATTTTGTTTGTGTAGATGTTTGCACCTGTGTATGATTGTTTTGTGTTTGCTTGTATACACAAACACACACACAAACACAGAGGGCTGTAAGCTGTGATCAGACATGCTCTTGCTGTAATACGACATGTGTCCCAGGACTGGATGACTGAAGTTTTCTGTGTTGGGGATGAGCCCCTCTATATTTAGCACAGGGGAGAGAAAGTTTTGCTGGAGCTCAGGCTCGCACTCTGCTGGAAAGGACCTCTCAGCTTTTAAATCGCAAGATTTTTTTCTTCTAGTACAATACTACTGTGTTGGGTAAAGGGTCAGAAGTTGCTTTATTGTTTTGGCTGATTTAAAGATGGAACAGTGACACAAAATATGTTGGTTTTGGCTGTGTGTGTGTGTTTTTGTTTGTTTGTGGGTGTGTGTGTGTCTGTGTGTGTGTGGGTGTTTTTGTTTGACTGTATTAATCGCTTTTAAAGGACTTTTATGAATACCGGTAAGCAACAGAAGCCAGTGCTAACAGGCCAGAGGTTTAAGACCAGGAAAAGGGGTAAGTCTTTATCTATTCACACACGTTAAACCATAAACATACAGATTATTATGTATAATTTGCATAAATTACTTGTTGACATGCTCTGTAGACTGTCCTTCAGATATCACTGAAGCGGTGCTTAAAAATCTGTAAACAACCAAAAAAAAAGTGTTGTTTTAACCATGTAGAAACTAGTCAATCAAACTTTAAATTTTCTCTGCCTTTTACATGTTCAGAAATTCTGACATTTGATTGGTTGACATGTTTTGGGGGCGGGGTTTTGAAGAAAGGCCCTGTGATAAAGGAAAGGAGTTGAGGAATTCAGTGATGGAGTCTGGCAGAAGTTAGCAAAACTTGTAAAAACTTACAAAGAATAAGCTTGTTCTCCTTTGTGTAATAGACTTTAATTACACATACCAAAGCACATACACACGCATCTAAACGCATGTGCCAAAAGCACTCACTCAGCAATGTGATGGCAAGGGCTCAGTTCTCGTTCCATTAATAGCCTGTTTGTGTACTACTGTGTACTTCATGTCTTACACAATACTGGGACCACTAACTCTCTTCTAGAAGTCCTTAGATGCAAAATCAAAGTTAACAAATAGGACTAATTATAACAAATGTGAGGGCGTTTTTCAACAGTACATTAGCGTTATGCTTTCCTGGCTTGCGTGGTAATGTGAGATCTCACAGGAAGACACTCAACATGCTTTTAAGTGTATGATATAATCAGAATTTCTGGTCATCAGCTGGGTGAGGGATGGGAGCTTATTTGCATAATATTAAGTGTTAGGTATAATTGTGTTATTAGGTATAATTGTGACTTTTGCATATTACTGGGGGACCTTCTTTGTAGTCAAGTGTCCTATGCAGGATACAAATCAAAGATCAACTCAAATCTTTTTGGGCTCCAAAATGTTTTTTGAAGCATTAAATTAAAGGAACTATATTATTGGAACTGATTTGGTTCTTATAGGTTAGCGAAATATGAATCTAATTCAGAACTGTTAAATTCCTTATGATTCTATTCCCTAGCTGTTAGTTACGTAATACAAAAAATGAAAATAAAAAATGCTGTCTTTGCCGTGATTGCTTTATTGTGATGAAGTCCTGATTGTGAATCTTTCTGTTGTTCTCTCTACTCCAGATGAAAAGGAGAAGTTTGAGCCTACGGTTTTCCGAGACACAATTGTTCAAGGCCTCAACGAAGCAGGTGGTGATCTTGATGCTGTAGCCAAGTTCCTGGATGTCACTGGGTCCAAACTAGACTACCGTCGCTATGCCGACACCCTGTTTGACATCCTCATCGCTGGGAGCATGCTTGGTGAGAATGCAAAAGCTCAAATATCTGAAAGTTACTTTATAAGTCTTTTATCACAATGCATACAAATCAAGTATGGTTTAAAAATGCAGTTTAGCACTGAAAATCCACACTGTCTGAGCAAATCAGATTTCATCATTTTGACCACAAAGTAGTCAACATCAAGTGTCAGCATCTGTTGCTTCAGATTTTCTAAGGAAAACTGGAAATTTATGTCGCTGTGGTGGTGATCCATTCGGACTGTTTCTTAAAATCTGATTTTAAACCATGATGAACAGACCCTCTTCTCTGGATGAGAGCGTTTAGTGCTCCACCTTTATTATCATCATTTCAGAATCCTGTTGATCATTAAAGATGAGGACTGACAGACTGTTGGCAATCTAAAGATGTTTTGCACATGATCAAGCTGAAAGCAAGAGTGGGTGGCTTCACTGTGGGACAAAATGGAATTTTTAATGCTTAGAAAATTGCTTGATTTCGCTGTAGTTTGTCTTCTGAATCCTTTTAATCGGAAGGAGCTTCATTTCACTTTTTTTATATTCTCCCTTTCACACATCACACGCATTCTGTTTAATCTGTCTGGTATCACTTCAGTTTCAGTCACTGGCTTAGATGTTTTCAGGAAGGGGTCGTCTCTGTCAACCCAATTACAACTAAAAGGTTTAGTCACTCCATCTATGAGCCCTGATGTGTAGGAGACTCCCTTTAACTCTGTTCAAATCGAGATGAAGTCAATCCTTTGTTATGGATCACTGGACTTCCGTTATCTGACCTTTGCCATTATAAGCCTTTAACACCGACAGATTTCTCTGAGCACTCCCACGGTTGAGTCGCAGGGATGTTACCCATTTGCAAATTACATGTGGTGATAGTCAACATAAAATCAAAACTGACACTTATTTACTTTGTTTCTTAATACACATTATTATGTATCACTGGTACACATTATCACAAAAAATGTTTACCCTAATAAATTAAATGAAGTCCTGTCCTACTTTTTCCTCTCCTTTAGTAACTTTAGTGTCTTTAATCTTAAGTCATTAATGTTATTCTATACCATAGTGAATCTTTTTT
>JAZGTK010000022.1:0-115779 GCA_036877625.1 Ambastaia sidthimunki | reverse complement strand
AGTAGAATGGGTTGTAAATGAACAGGAATTTAATAAGACAAAAACTTGGTTAGGAATTTAAGAAACAAACTTGTCATCTTGATCTTATTGTATTATTTTGTCTTATATTTACCTGAGAAGCTAGCTTAGCAGAATTGACCTATCAGGGGATCAGTGGCTCAACAACATAAACATCTCTCAGAGGATATGAAGTTAACTGTGTGTATGCTATCAATCCTGACACCTGTGGATTAGACTGTTGCATTATTCAGACTGTGAAACCATGTTCCATTTTTGGAGCGCAAGCAGAGTAGTTTATTGCTGTTCTCATTTGATTGCGAAACACACGCTAGCTTGATATAAACACCTTTTGAACTCCTACCAAATCTGCAGTTCATCACTCCCAATATAGTTACTCAAGCTGCCTGAGTAGTGAAGTCTGTATTGTATACAAAGGGAATGATGCTGTATTTCAAAAACATAGCTGAAGAGTGCGTCATAAATTCTCGTAAAATGTTTAAATCCTTCTACGGGAAGGTTTGTTTTCTTTTGGCTTCTGCCTCTCAGTTAGGAGTGTGCGGTAGGCAGCTGTACTTTCTGAGCAGGGGTTAACAACGTCAGCTCGGTGCACTCAAAGGATTTACCGCATTAACTTCAACCTCACTTTCCCTGTCTCAGCTCCTGGGGGAGCACGTATTGACGATGGGGACAAGACCAAGGTGACGGAGCACTGTGTGTTCAAGACGGAGGAAAACCACACCGCTGTTCGCAGCTACGCTCAGGTGAAAACCCCACTTCAACATGTTTAATGAGCTGCTGTTGTCCAATGTTATATATGGAAAATGAGCAGCTGGAACTGAGGGGCGGTTGGTGGGAGAAGGTGGGAGTACTTAGGCTGTAAATCCCTTGCGTATGTGTCACTCATACTGTGTCATTTCAGAATAATCTCATGGATTACAATGTCTTTCCCCATAACTAGGTGTTATTTGATCCACAAATTTAATTTTGTCTGCATGTTTAAAAGAGGCCATATTACAAAGAATACAATTGTCCTTTTTTGTACAATTTTTGTACTGTAGTATATTGTGATGTATAAAAGTACTTTAAGAAGTTCAAACTTCCTGTGCCGGCCAGTCACAGTAAGGCAATAACGTTATAAATCGACTTCAGGGAAATAAACTAATAATCAACAAATGTATGAAATAGCCCCTGTAAAAACACTGATGCCCCCTTTAAAATGGCTGAAGGATATATATCTGTCTTCATGCAGGTGTTTAATAAACTTATCAGACGGTACAAATATCTGGAGAAGGTTTTTGAAGAGGAAATCAAAAAGGTATTTAATGTGCACATCACGTTCTTGTTACTAATCAAGTCTCATCAGTAGGTGGTGAAGTGTGTTAGCATGGACTCTCGCCCACATGTGCAGAACAAACATCATGTTTGCCGTCATGCTGTCTCATCAAATGATAATCAGTCTTACTGAGGGCCAAAGAGACAGATGTGTATTCTGATCCTGATGTGTTTCTCTGCAAAGCTTCTTCTGTTCCTGAAGGCCTTTACTGAGTCAGAGCAAACCAAACTGTCCATGCTAACCGGAATGCTGTTGGCCAATGGCACGTTGCCTCCGCCCATCCTCAACAGCCTCTTCAGCGATAACCTCGTCAAAGAAGGTTTGTGTCAATAAAAACTGCTAATTATGCTCGCATGTAGTTTTATTTAACTGTGTTTAAATGTTTTTATTGAACTAGTTCATTGACATGAACCATTAAAATGAGCTGAAATGAGGCTGGTGGAGTAATTGCGTACAGTCTCAGACAGCATGGCAAATCGGACGACACCATTACTGGGTGCAGGAAATTCATCTCTCTCCCGCGCCCTCCACACACACACAGTTTTGGTTTTGACATTCCAATTTAACAGCTAATTTAAGACCGCATGGAAAATCTTTTTTACTGCCTGCTGCATGTTTCCATGTCATGACCAGTAGTGATATTGCCATGATACGGTTGTCAAGCACCTTGTAACAATCTGTACAATCTTGCCTTTAAGTAAACAAATTTTTAATTTCTTAATTAACAAGCCACTCTCCTATTGAAAAACATGAAACATTAAGGGGCGGTTTTCCAGACAGGGCTTAAGTTTATTCCCAGACTAAA
Organism: Ambastaia sidthimunki; assembly: GCA_036877625.1. Taxonomy (NCBI): domain Eukaryota; kingdom Metazoa; phylum Chordata; class Actinopteri; order Cypriniformes; family Botiidae; genus Ambastaia; species Ambastaia sidthimunki. The sequence continues at coordinate 113,641 of JAZGTK010000022.1, read as the reverse complement.
ATGCATATTTGAGATGTCTGAACTTGCACTGACAAAATAAATCGGTGCTATTGTTTTACATCAAGATGCAGATTAGTAATGTTTTTTGGGCATAATATAAAAGCTTCTTAAGTGTCCTAATTTAACTGTGTAGTCCTGGTTTAATCTAAGCCTAGTCTAGGAAACCGGCCCTGTATGTTAAAGGTAAAACTTTCAATGCAGTTACTGTCACAATTTAACATGAATTTACAGTACTTTTATAGTACCCTACTATTTGTTTTGTAGGCATATCAGCCTCCTTTGCGGTGAAGATGTTCAAAGCATGGATAGCGGAGAAGGATGCTAATGCAGTGACTTCTGCTCTTAGGAAAGCCAACGTGGATAAGAAACTCTTGGTGTGTGTGTGTGTGCGCGTGCGCGTGCGTGTGCCGGAAGCAGTCATGCACTGCAAATGGATGGCATGTCTAAATTCATGAGAACATATTCAGATTTATGTTTATCATTTGCCATTGCTATTATTAGTTTTTTAAAGTACTGATATTCTTGACGTAATGATATTTAAGTCCTAGCGAGTTGTTTCTATTCAGTACCTTGCGTAATTAATCTAATTGTATAATCTGCTTTAAATTTTAGGAACTGTTTCCTGCCAATAAGCAGAATGTGGAACACTTTACCAAGTACTTCACAGATGCAGGCCTAAAAGAGCTGTCTGACTTCCTGCGTGTGCAGCAGTCTCTGGGCACACGCAAGGAACTACAGAAAGAGCTGATGGAACGTCTGTCCCAGCAGTGTCCCATTAGAGAGGTGAATTCTGTTCACACCACACATAAGTGGATCTGAACTGCTTTAGGATTCAGATTTCATATGAAATTGAAAACAGTTTGACCCAGTGCTTTACAAATAAATGTCATTCGTACAGTGAACAGACAAGCAGGTTCTCTGTGTCTGATGCAAAGACACTTAGGCTTGCGATTTGTGTTCAGATTGTGGTGTATGTGAAAGAAGAGATGAAGAAGAACGACCTGCAGGAGCAGGCTGTGATTGGTTTACTGTGGACATGCCTCATGAATGCTGTGGAGTGGAATAAGAAGGAGGAGCTTGTCACTGAGCAGGCCCTCAAACACCTAAAGGCAGAGTATCGATTCATTTCTTTTACTGTTGCTTACAGCTGATTGGTCCGTTTGCTTCAGTGCAACATGCTATTGGTCGGTTCCAAAGAAGTCATTGTGTAAAGGTGATAACAGTAATTCTGGAATGATAATCATAAAATACTTTCTCCTATAGCACTATGCACCTCTGCTGGCTGTGTTCAGTACTCAGGGCCAATCAGAGTTGGTCTTAATACTCAAGATTCAGGAGTACTGCTATGACAACATCCACTTCATGAAATCCTTCTCAAAAATAGTGGTGCTCTTCTACAAAGGTACCTATAGACCACATGTCCTACCAGCCCAGTGTTTTAATCATATATTATAGATGTACATGGTAAGATATGGTGTCTGTCTCTCTTTCCCACAGCTGATGTCCTTAGTGAAGAAGCCATTTTGAAATGGTACAAAGATGCCCATGGTGCCAAAGGAAAAAGTGTATTTCTGGAGCAAATGAAAAAATTTGTGGAGTGGCTTCAGAATGCGGAGGAAGGTGAGAACATTTTGAAAATGACAGCCTGCAGCTTCAGTACCCATGACCACCATCATTACCAGAACTGCGTTTAGCTCAGATTATCACGGTGTTGATACTAATAACAGCCTCTACCATTCAAACTGTTAATCCTGTTATCTTTTCTCAAATCTTTCCTACAGAATCAGAGTCAGAGGGGGAAGAAGACTAAAAATCTTGTGGATTCTGAAGTTTTTAATGGTTTTACACAGTCATGTGTCTGTCGCAAGCTTTTATTGCATATATACTGTAGGCATCATGTCATTGGGTTTGCGTCCAGAGAGACTTTCATAGACACTGAGGCAAACTCCAGGGAAAAGCTTTTGAGCTCTATGATAAGAGTGCAGAGGGCTACATATAGACAGCCTTTAATAACAAACACTTTAACATGGATTTTATACTAATGTTGTTCTGGTACTGTGTTGACAGACAGCAGTTTCCTGCAGTCGATTTGATCAAACTTGTGTGTGTCGTGTGGAACTGCTTTTAATCTTTATATGAATAAAAGGTGTTTTATATGGACTCTTGTAAGCATGTGTCTGTGTCTGTAAGGATTGTCTGACAAATCTGCTACACACACCTAAAAAATTCAGATGGTACCCTTGTCTCACTGTAAATCCACATATCACTGGATTACCATTTGTCATGTTAATTAGGACTTAAATTAAAACGTTATAGTTCAGTGAATTATGGAAAGGTAGTCTTTTTGTGCTTTTGTCTCATGTACAAACTGAAATCTCTTTTCAGAACTTTATAACAGCCATTTACTAAAGACACTGGAAACGCACAACTTCATCATCATAAGACACAAAAAAAAATCATAACACAAAATACATTATAACTTACAAAAAATAGGATAAAAATGATGAGGCTTCATATTATAACAAAATCAATATTTATAAATTATTAATTTATGCATAAAGTATGTTTTATGACCTGTGCATTTTTTTGACTTTTCATTGACGCGTCGTGTCACAAGAGGGCAGTACAATAGTTTCAGTGCGTGCACATCATGTTGCGCAGAAGCAGGACGCTCTTCTTCTCCTCGCTGCTGATTGGTTGCGCGTGCTGCGCTGGGTCTGTAGGAGTTGGCGCGAACGTGCACGCCGGCGCGAGACAAAGAGCGTCCTGTACTTTCGAGGAAACGGCACCGGCGGTAAATCGTTATCGGTTCTGTGTACGAGTGGTAGCTGCCCTTCGAGTTGTAATGGCGGATAAAGAAGGTTAGTATTGTTTAACGGTAGTCATTTTACTGTCCTCAGCGGCAGGCATTTTAATGAAGCCGGTAGGTGTTCGTTCGCTAATTGTAGTGTCTGTTTATTCAGCACAGGCCGAATCCCGCCATAACCATACAACACATCTACAGTATTAATGTGTTATGGTCCAGAGTTTATTAGCGTCTCAGTAATTGTTTGGTTAGCACATATTAACTGAACGCGTTATTTTTATTATGTAAACTTGCTCTTAAGTTGTTAGAAGCTATTTGGTTGAATTAGCATAAAATTAGCTGCGGCTAGTTTGTTTGGCTTTTAATTTGGAGGTGTGTGTGAATCCAGTAAATGTAGCAGCGTGTCTAAAAAAATGTCTGTTATTGCTTTGGGTGTGTTGTGGATCTTACCGAGAATAGGTCATGATTGTATAACGTTTATTTATTAGTTATGTGCTAAATTTAAGGTACTTTTTCAGATAACAGAATGGGCACTGTTGAGGGCATCTTACAATAGTAACACGTAAGGTTACTTTAAGGCTTTGTTGGCGCACAACAAATAGATTAAATGGTTTCTGGACTTATTTAAGCTGTTGTAAATGGTTGTTACTCTGTGAAAGCCGTTTTGACAGATCACATCTTGTTTTGCCGCCCCCTTATGCTACAGCTGCGTTTGATGACGCGGTGGAGGAGAGGGTGATAAACGAAGAGTATAAAATATGGAAGAAAAATACTCCGTTTCTGTATGATCTGGTGATGACACACGCACTGGAGTGGCCCAGTCTTACTGCTCAGTGGTTGCCCGACGTCACCAGGTACCCTGTGCACACCTACTGACCTGAACTTGAATACTTTTAACACGTCGGCTTCATTTGCAGCTGGTTAAGGCGTAGCTACCTTTTAAATTTAGATTATTCTCTCTGATTTAAATGTGAGCTGTGTACTAGTCATAGTGTAGACTGTTTGTTTCTTATTCTTGTATATTGTAAAGAGCAGGAAAATCATTAATGCTTTGGTGTTTTAGTTTTTCACATCCATACAGGTGGTCATAACAACAGATTAGCTAATAACAGACATACCCTTGTTATCTATTTCACAGACCTGAAGGGAAGGATTTTAGTGTGCATCGTCTGGTTCTTGGAACACATACTTCCGATGAGCAGAACCACCTGGTTATCGCTAGCGTTCAGTTGCCCAATGACGACGCCCAGTTTGATGCCTCTCATTATGACAGTGAAAAAGGAGGTGAGTGGTTTCTCGTGTGTGGAGGTGATTTATATATGAGCATGTATAAATGATGTATGGAATGTCACGTTTCTTTTTATTTACAGAATTTGGTGGCTTTGGCTCAGTGAGTGGCAAGATAGAAATCGAGATAAAGATTAATCACGAGGGTGAGGTGAACCGGGCTCGCTACATGCCACAGAACCCCTGCATCATTGCCACAAAGACCCCCACAAGTGACGTGCTGGTCTTTGACTACACCAAGCACCCCTCCAAACCTGGTATGGGCACTTTTGGAAACATTTGTCGTTCTCATTTGGTTTCCATATGCAGTACATTTGTTGGGTAAATGTGATTATTTATTTGCCATAACAATGTTGTTGTCTGGACTTTTTCTTGCTAAGATCAGCAGCATCAACAATAACATACAATGAAATAATCTTTGCACTTGTAAACATACACAATGCCAACCCAGCAGTACAAAAGTGTTATCATTGGAAGACCAAAATGTCACACCAAAATGTTATGGAAAGATGTAAGGCATATTTTGTAATGTTCCTCTCTGAGCCTTTTGTCAAGTGTTTTCTCAGGAAATCAGTGTTCATGTGAAGCTGTTGTTGTTGTTTTGAATATTTGTAAATGTACACTTCTGTGCCCCTGTAGACCCCTCTGGAGAATGTACTCCTGACCTGCGTCTGAGGGGGCATCAGAAAGAGGGTTACGGTCTGTCCTGGAACCCCAACCTCAGTGGCTGCCTGCTGAGTGCATCCGATGATCATGTGAGTCGTTTGTGTAATCGTTATTGATTTGTTACAATGCAACTTAAAGCACAATATGTAAGATTTTTGTAACTCCTTCCTTAATAAGGTCATCTGTCAATGCCATTATGTCTGGGTTATCATTGGTTTCTGTGTTTACCGTTTCAGCATAGAAACCATGAGAACAGTCTAATGAAAATGTGATAGTAGTTGTAGTTCCTACCTTGAAATATGACATGTCTATGGCACTATAATTAAATAAATTTTGCAAATGTTGCGGGTATGTTCAAATATACATTTAGTATGATTGTTTTGAACACTTACAACTGCACCGCATTATTGTACCATTCAATATGACAAAAAAGTGACATTTATGAGTAGTTATTTAGCATTAAATATGTCTTGTTGGGTTAATTTCTAATGGCAGTGAAGGTCAAGACAACAACTTATCTTCACAGCATCAAGTTACACGTTCATTATTGTTTTAAATGTGCAACCTGTAGTGGCAAAAATTACACATTGCGCCTTTAAGCTGTATCGTTTTAAGCTTTGTTTATTCTTCTTGCTGGTATGAGTTTTATGATTCTACCTTAAACATGGATCACCTTGCTTTGTGTCCTTGTTTTTATGGGTTCCTTCATGGTCTGCAGACTATATGTCTGTGGGACATCAGCACAGTGCCAAAAGAGGGAAAGATAGTGGACGCTAAGACCATTTTCACTGGTCACACTGCTGTAGTGGAGGACGTGTCCTGGCATCTGTTGCACGAGTCACTCTTTGGGTCTGTTGCTGATGACCAAAAGCTTATGATGTAAGTACTAATTATGAGATTTCCTATATGTAATATGTTGCTATGTAATTTGAGCAGTTATTAAATCTATTTCTTTATTTAGCTGGGACACACGATCCAATAACACATCCAAGCCCAGTCATGCAGTGGATGCCCACACTGCAGAGGTCAACTGCTTGTCCTTCAACCCCTACAGCGAGTTCATTCTGGCCACTGGCTCTGCTGACAAAGTATGAATGACAAGTTCTTTTGTACTTTTGATCACTAATTAAATGTAGTTCTCTAATTAGATGCATGTCTCAGCTGTTGTTTTATTTCTGTCATAGACTGTTGCATTGTGGGATCTGCGAAACCTCAAACTGAAACTACATTCGTTTGAATCGCACAAAGATGAAATCTTCCAGGTATTGATTCCCCAATTGCCATGATTTCGTTTTTTGAACCTTCAGTTTCTTCAAAACGTTATTAAATTTTATGTGCACCAACAGGTTCAGTGGTCACCCCATAATGAGACCATCCTGGCCTCTAGCGGAACTGACAGGAGACTCAATGTTTGGGACCTCAGGTGGGCTTGTTTTTTTTACTGTTTGTTACAGCGTGTGGCATTGTTGTGAAAAGCTTAGTATATTTTTTTGTATGCTAACATGCATTTGCATGCTTTTCTCTGCAGTAAAATTGGTGAGGAACAATCGCCAGAAGATGCAGAGGACGGACCACCAGAGCTACTGGTACATTTTCTTATCACATTTCTGTGATAATTACAAGTGTTTTGTGAATGCACATGGCATTAATCCCAATGCATTTATACTTCTTTTTAGTTTATTCACGGAGGCCATACAGCAAAGATTTCAGACTTCTCCTGGAATCCAAATGAACCGTGGGTGATTTGTTCAGTGTCTGAGGACAATATCATGCAAGTCTGGCAAATGGTGAGGACCCTCTCAGCCTTTTAGGCTCATTTTTACATGTACTTGCACAGAAGCCTGTAAATTAACATCTGCTCAATCACAATGTATCCTCTTATCCTGTCTGATAAAGTATTGTATATTGTAAAGTATGAAGTATTGGGTATTGAAGAAAACATTCATGTTACTATGTTAAATGTTCCTTAACTTTTTGGTTTGTTTTTTTAGGCAGAGAACATTTACAACGATGAAGACCCAGAGGGGGCAGCAGACACTGAGGTCCAGGGATAAAAAAACAACTTTATACCAGCACTCTTAGCATAAGAGTCCTCTCAAAACTGTCTATCTACACAGTAGTGAAGAACTTAAGTGCTCTACCCTAAGTAATGGAAAAAGGATAATTGACTATATCCCCATCAGACATTTTCTACTATGTTAATAGAGTATTTTTCTAAGAAATGTCACATTGCTATTGACCAGAATGTTAGACACATTACCTTTCTGACCCGACTGGTGTCTCATTAGGATGTCCTTGCAGTTTAAGTATACTTAAAGTATTACTTAAATATTATAAAAGGGGTTATACTGTTGTGTAGTGTATTGTGACCTGAGTGCTGTGCTACATTTGATGTTCAGTAGAATCTTTTTTTTTTAAATGTCCTGCAAATGCATCGTTTCCTCATTGAGCATCTCTTTATTTACATGGCTAGATATATTAATAACTTAAGCTCTTGTGTACTTTGAGCTCCTGTAATGGTAAGATTGTTTAATATCTTTTTAATATTGTGAATTTTTTTCATTGTCTTTTTCCTGTATGTCCATGCTCTTGTACAGAACGTTATGAATAAACTGTTTTGTTGATACAATTTTAAAATGGCATTGATTCACTGTTGGAAAAAGAAAATGTGAATCCAAAATATTACTTGCATGAATTATAAGGCCCTAAATATGTTTCTTACACATGTGCTACAATACAATACATTTTCGTCAACTGTTTGCCCACACAAGTGTGGTAAACATCTTGCCCTTTTAAACTAGTTAACCTAGTTTTTTCTAGGTTAACTTTCTCCTGGATAAAAAGCTCTAACCTTTTAATACAATGACACACTTTAAAATTCAATGAACAAACCCTCTGAAGCCTCAGCATCTGTTCTTTGTCTTTCAGAGGCCCTGGCTTGTCCCACCACTTGGGGGGGCTGTATGACCTCTGTTGCTCAGATATGACAATCTTTCACATCATCTGAAAAACATGTATATTTTTAGAAAAACATTTGTGGGAATAAAAGGTAGACAGAGAAACAGGGCAGAATTTAAAAACATATAAAGATGTCATGCTAAATTCTGAAGTCATTGACAGTGAACTTGGAACAAACTCGGAATTCTGCATCTCCGGTGTCAGAGTTAGTCATCCACACCTAAATCTCCATCATCTTCTCTTTGTCCATCGCCATTGAGGCACATGCATGGATGTATTTGCATTCTCTTTATGAGAACTATAAAAAAAGATTTATCTTTTTAACTATAGATCTCTCTCTCTCTCTGTCTCTCTCTCTCTCACACACACACACACACACACAGACAGATTTATAGTAAGCCGGCTTTGTGGAATGCTGAGGTACTTGAGCTGCATAAAAAGTGTTGAGTGATGGCTAAGTTTATTGAATTTAATAACTTACTGAAACTGAGGGGTAACAGTTTCTTTTACTCTGATTAGATCAGCTTGTTAAGTTTCTTTTTTTAAAAGCATTTTATGCTCCTCTACTTATATAATGGAGAATCACCACCTTTTATGGAATAAGCCATTTATTTTTGTAGTGTAATAACTGCATACTAAATCAATAGCAGAGACACAGATTTTCACATTCACCGTTAAGATTCAGCACTCCTTTGTCAATATAAAGGATTAAAAACATTAAATTTTAAAGGCCAGCAGGTAAAAATCACAAGTTTGATCACCTTGAAGTAACAGCATGCCTTTCCCTAAAATGCACAATTTGAGGTGTCATTCATGTTGAGAGCACAATGGTTATGCACCTTAGTTTAATATTAACGTCAAGGATGAGCAATAATAACAGTAATGCCTTAAAAAGCACAAATAACATTTCCAAAATAAGATACTGTATTTTCTTTTGCGGCCTTGAACTCTGCGTCTTTAGATGAGTGGATACATTAAACACTGTTACCACTGCCGTTACTATGGTTACTAAAGGACGTAGGTTATGACGTAGTTTTAAAGTGTACAGAGTTACCTAATGAGAATGATAATAGCACAAGAGACAGACTCCATCTATTATTAAACTTTCCAAATTATACGTATGCTTTTGATTGTATTGTGTAGAAGACCATGTTAGCGACTCATCACCTGTTTTCCATCAATAACTTCCTTCCTTCTGTTTCTCTCTGACCGGAAAGCACAGCCATAGCTTTATGTCTGCGGGTGCTTTGGAAAGTTAAATATTTTGGTAGATTGCTCCATGTCCAGTGTTTGACTGAAAGGTCACCACTGCTGTATATGGCTGTGCTGTGTAAATGTGTGGTAGGTAACTATGGGCACCTTAGGCTCTGTGGACTTATAATATAAACTCTTTTAAAACAATAATTGTTTTATTTATCTTCTAGCAATTTATATTTGTAAAAAAAAATGGTCTTGTCTTGCTGCAATCCGCAATTTATTTGGTTAAAAATAACAAAAATCACTTATTGAACAAGTACATAACAGATCAGTGGTCAAAACCGTCTCCTTTTCCTTATTCGGATTTGCATCAGTAAGTTTTTAATAATAATGATTTATAATTTGAGCAGTCGGGTTCAATTCTGCAGGAAATGTCAGTTTGACTTCATTTGACTTTGAACATATGCAAATAAAAGTATGTAAAGTAACCTGCAATTTTAAATTTTAAACAGAGATGGCAATATAGAGGCAGAAGTTACAGTGTACACACAAAGCATCTTTGTTTTTTTTTTTGTTGTACCAAAATTCTCAAGAATATCTTTAGGGAACTATAACTTGAGAAACATATATACACAATAACAGCATTTAGATTATGTTGTTATCACTGACTGTCACGTGTTTCCAATAACATAGAAGCTTCTATTAGATGCTTCCACACAAGAAGGGACTTAAAAAACTGCTCAACTTAAAAAAAATTAAAATAAGATGGACTGACGTATTTTTTTCACTGTGTGGAGATACATACTTCATGAGCAGGTCTAGCATTCTTACAGCATGGCTGTTATATAAAAAGAAACGATGGCAGTGATAAGAAACCTTCTTTAACTTAAAATTAACTGCTATTTCGACATTCTCGTCCGATAACATCAGATCAGACCTCATGATAATATTTGTGTAGGATCTTAACAAAGCACAACATGAACCAAACCAACCAGCAAAGAACAAACATGGCACTCCTTTTAAAATGTTTCTTCTATGTTTCACGGTTTTATCTACTAAATTAAATATAAAGCTATATTTCTCACAACCTACACCTAAAAATCCATTCATAAATGCATTCCTACTCTGATCAGTGTATGAGTTCTGAGGCTTAAGGCCTTATTTCTATCTTTGATTCCAGTGATATGAGTAAGAGATGGACACTGAACTGAACTAAGTTTACCATAAATGGATAAAGAACTCTTATTGGTCAAAGAATCCTGGAGATGACTGAATCAATCTGATCTAGACTGAATCATGTTTTCTATCTCTGTTTGCAACTGGTGTCCTCATGTTGCTTTAGTGGATTCACATGGTATCTACAGTCCTCGCGGCGGGATAACATGATCAAAAGGTAACTGCTGGAATTTAGTGGAGCCCTTTTCATTGCTGTAATAAAATTATTCATGACAGCTGATGCTTTCTCTGCCATGCCGGTGATTGTGTAAGAGGGAATTCTGGGAAATTGTCCAGTTTTGCCATGGCATCTTAATCAGACAGAAGATAACATTGAAGATTTGAACTAAAAAGGAAGAGAGGTTGGATTTATTTTTAAAAACAGACGCATTAACATTCCATATTTTCTGTCTGAATAATGTTATGTTGATAATATCCTTTTGACTTAAAAGTACACAGATATTCGTGCTGTGTCAATAATAGTTTTTAGTGAATTTAGACAGCAAAGGGTGGTGTTAGCTGTTCTAAATTCACAATATAAGATTAGTGCTTTTATAAAATGGTTATGCCCTTTACCTGGCAAAGATACATAAAATAAACACAAAAGCAAAACTGTACTGATAGTGATAAAAAATATTATTCTTCCGGCATCCATCTAGTTCTTCAGAAACAGCAACACACAGACACAGTGGTGCAGTAATACTGACGTAATGAGGTCACAGGTGTATGTTTATAGAGTCATTTACAATGGCTTCAAAGGGCCAGAACTATTTGTTTTATAATGTGAATTATTCTGTTGATCGGTGCCTGGAAAGGAGAAGTTGGAAAGCTGAGGTGGCAAATAAAGTTGAAGCTAAATTGTATGTACAGCCATCCATTAGCAAGCAAATACACAGACGCACAAACATGTGTATTGCTGGCACTAACACAATCTAAGGTCGGACAAACATTACCTCTGACTGTGATGACAATCACACAATAGCTGAACAAATAGATGCCCAGTGGCTGGTCAGACTCTAGTTCATAACTTTCCATATTTCCTGATGCAAGTTTAGACTGACACCCTTGATAAACTATGAGAGGTCATGACTGCATCAGTAATACAGTAGCTGCTCATCTGTGTTGCTTGGAGAATGTGGAAAATTCAATTTGGGCTTCTAAAATGAGTCACTCGTTCTCCAAAATAACAGCTCTGCTGTACTTGGATGCAGACGTTTCATTATACATTAAAACAGTTGTGTTGTTTTTAAACACGCAGCCATCTGATGCAGTCAATGGTCGCCAGAAATCCAGCCAAGTTTTAATTATATTAAATTCTTCAGACCATGGCACTAAATCATATGTACTGTACTATTTTAAGCATTGTGAAGTTTAATTTAGTCGTTTAGAATGAGAGAGGCCACATAAATGTCCATGTTAGGACACAATGGCTCTATTCAGACGCAAGAATATCATGCATTAGTGGACAATTTGAGCAGTGCCTTAAATATTATGCTTAGGCTGTGCAACTGTAAACTGTTAACACAGAACTCACTCAGAATGTGTGTGTGTGTGTGTGTGTTTAATTAACTTAAATTACAACAAAACCTCCTTTTGGGGATGCCCTCATTTGTAAAAGCGCTATAAAATATAGTAAATAAAGTTTTATTTTTAGAATTGTAAAAATGTGTGTATAAACACAAGTCAATGGAATAGACCATTTAGACAAATAAATGTGCATTAGTGTGCATGCGTATGTGTGCATGCGTGTGTGTGTTTCTTCTCACATAACACAGAACGTAAATGATTGTTTAACCTGTCTGACAATCAATAGGCTTCCTACAAGCTGTGCTCTCTGTCATGATGTAGGTTATACTGTAATAATGTATTGCTTATATATCAGATTTTAAAGGGGTAATGCATTTTTATTTATTTTTTGTATATTCTGTGTATATTTAACATCGGCTGTTTATCCATTCACTGAAATAAAGAGCTTACTGAAGGTTGTCCCTTGGCTAACAAGAGAAGTATTTAGGAGGACAAAAATAGCCGTTCCTTTTGTGCTGTGACCTGCTGTTAAGGTAATAGCATAATTACAGGACAATACCAGATGCAGGCAGTAGATTGTAAACTTCTGCAAAATAACCCAAGCAACTAGAGAGCGATTTTACTTCATCCTGAACTTAATAAACAAACAGTCATGCTTTAAAGCCCACCCACCAGACTCCTGATGTCTGAATGGACTCTGTAATATTGGGTAACAAACCTGCAAATCAGGTGTCAAAGGTCATAGAACTGTACAAATAAGACTAAATGAAGCAGTCAATACTCTTGTTTTGTCTTCACAATCTTTATCCTCCATATCTACCGCTAAATGGCTTCATGGTCTGTTATTGTTAAATTTCATACCCAGTTCCCAACACAAATCATGGGAAGACTTCAGGAAACCAGCATCGAAATATGGATCCAGTAACACAGAAATGAATTACAGAATGGAAAGACCTGCAAGCAAAACAACGTCTGTGTTTATTAACATGCTCTACCACATTATGCCCAAAGGAACTACACTAAAAAGCCAAAGCCTCGGGATATTATGCAGACAAGCCCACTTTATATCCAGTTCTTACATTTGGATAACACAAGATATTCCACAGAAACATCTCCAGTGAGCGTTCCATAGACCTCGAGTGTTTTAAAAAACCCATTGTGTGCTTTAGATTCATCTGTGGAGCTCGTAATTAAACCTTTAACAAACAGTTGGAGTTCAGAACTGCAGACATTAAAGCCGTCTAATTCTCCGTACACTTTTCCAGACGTTTATTTTTAGTTATGTGAAGTAAAACTGACAAAAAACAAGACACTGATTTTTATCTTTTCCTGGCCTTTTGTGTGGCTCAAATGGAGCGAAATCCAGGAACTTCAGACCATTTGGCTCTCAAATAGCTTGACTATGGGAGAGAGAGAGAGGGAGAGAGCGACCAAACATCATGTCTGGACCTGTGCCTGTGTTCGACTGGCAGGCATGGATAATAAACTAGCTTGCTTATCACTCTGACCTCTCTCAGACACTGTAAAGCAAAATAAGGACAGGCAAAGAGAGAAAGAAAAAGAGAAGAGAGAACTCTATCCCTTAAAATAATCTATGATTTCAGCTCCTTCTGCCTCATTGTCTGCAGCAGATGTTATGAATCGAGAGGGCTAATCATGTTCTGTGTTTTTGCTTTCTTGTCAGAGCCACATTTGTGTGAGTCATTGGTTTGGCTCTGTTGTCATACTGCCTGATGCTTCCAGACAGATGCGCTGCACTAACCTGGAAGTGGTTGTTTCGGTCAAACTTTTATTTACACAAAACCATCTGGTGAACATGTAATTCCCAGTATCTTGTGCATCAGGATTGGATAACAGACTGCATCAGATGTACTTAATCTGTTGTAGTCTGCTTTTCGATAATACTTGTTGCGCTCTAACAGAGAAAGACCTTTGACCATGAGAGGTCAGGAAGCATAGATGGATAGATTAAAAATAAATAGCACCTCAATAATAATGTGCATGGAAGAACTATAAAAGTGGAACAGCTTAAATGTCAAACAAACAGCTGTAAAGGAATGAATAAATTGGTTGGAAATGGGTGTATAATTTGTAATCACAACATTCGTGCATCCAGAGCATGAGACAGTGCCATGAATTATGTCTGAAGTTTTGTGTGTCATGTGCATCAGACAGTGAACAGAACAGAACAAACACATTTTTTATAATTAGTTAGTATTAGTATTATGATAATTAGTTCTTTGTTTTATAATTATTACAAAAAAAGTTATAAATAAAAAAAAAAAAGTTATATATTTCCCTTTCTTTGTAAACAAAGGACAAAGTTAATTTCTCAGTTTAGAATCCATAGAGAAATGTTTAAATAATAATAAAGGATCACACAATCAAAAAAACATGTTTAGGAAACATCAGAGCTCTTCCGATGTCAAAACTTAATGTGTTTTCAGCTGATCTGCCCATCCACTGGAAGACTTCATTGAATTAATTGACCAGTAGTATGAAAGTGTTAAATCTGTGATGCTTTCAGAGCTTGGCACATCAGTGCCTTATTAAAGATAGAGGCATGAAGGCACGGAAGCCTTTAAATCAAAGTGTCTCTTCACAGGCCAGAATCTCTAATTGAAACTCTCCATGCGTTTCATTGTGGAGTTTTGGTTTGATGAAGGAGATTAAAAAAATGGAGACGCTTGCCAAGATTTACTTTCTCCATGATTCTTGTGACAGAGTAATGAGTCTGTACTGAAACTATGTGAGTCTCATTAGGGCTAAAGCTTTGGTACCAGAACACCAGTTTGGTGCCCGCTGGGGCTTGGCCGGACTGTGTAAGGGTAACAACAGAGCATGTATTAGCTTTTTGTGTGCTAGTGTCTGTACCATTACTGTAGCTTGTGTCTTAAAAGGATAGTTCACCCATAAATGAAAATTCTTCCATCATTTACTCAGCCTCATGTCATTCCAAACCTGTGTGACTTCTTGCTTCTGAGGAACAAAAACAAATATATTTTAAAGTATGTGGGTAACCAAACAAACTGGGACCCATTGAATTCCATGTATCTTTCACAAAAGACAAAAGCCATATAGGTTTAAAATTACATTAAGGTAAGTAAACGATGGAAAGTTTTTCATTTTGGGGTGAAAGATCCCTTGAAAGGGACAGTTTACCCAAAAATGAAAGTGTCTTCAATCATATATAATGCAAACCACTTTCTGTCTTTTGTGGAACAGAAAGGTATATGTTAAAGCCCTGGTCACTGTATGCTTTTGCTGTGTGGAAGAGAGCAGCATAAACATTCTTTGATATAGCCCCTTATGCAGTCTTACATGCAGTAAGAAAAGTCATCTTTCTATTTCTCAACATATCCTTTCAATGCATTGCGTCTGTACAGTTTAAATTAGACATGCTTGTGTATGTGATTTGCTTCACTGCTCATGTGGGGTTTGTTTTGTGTGATTGTGTCACTGGCTGTGTAGCTCAGTGGCACTGGGGGAAATCCAGTCAGATGACAAAGAGAGGGAGCGAGCAGTAATACAGAACTGGGAAAGGAGGCTTAACCCTGCCGACATGCAGGATTTCCTGAATGTTGCCTCAGCTCTCGTAACAGAGATTTACACAAAGCACCTGTGTAAAATGACTTCTATAGTCAGTGCAGTGTGTACTTATTTTCTTCTTTTTACAAACTGAAAGACAAGTTTTTTCTGTGGTATTCAACAGCATCTGTGGCATGCTGACAAATACCACAGAAAACAGTATTGAACTATATCATTTGTTGTCTTTAGTATTCCTTTAAAAAGGCCCCTGAAGATGGCCCATAACTTTGTTTGATTTTTAAACAAACACTGGTTAACAATTTGAAGATTGTTTTAAAGCTTTGAATGTTTTGCATTCACAAGATTTCAAGGTGAAGCACCACAGCCCAAGAAAACACCAAATGAGAAGAACACAAGGCCTTTAGAAAACTTAAAACGAACAGAGTGTCATACCTGTAAGGCTGTTCACAGATAATAGTTAGTAATCTTGAGACACACGTGTCTCAGATCTGTCTTGGGGAAACTGAGGAAATGTTGCATATTCTCAATGCACCCCAGTGATCAAAGTTTCTGGCAGTGTTTCGTTTGCTCTGGTGGATAATGATTGTGTACAGTACCACTTGAAATACACCCAGTACTTGAGCACTATACTTTCACAACAAAACACTGAGGCTTTTGTGAAGGCAGGGGAATAACTGTTTTCTCTGTAGTTGCTATAGCAACATTTAAACATTTCAATCTGTTCGGACTGAATTTAAGTCTGACTCACAGTAACCCCACCCAATCCCCCACAACTCTCTCTCTCTCTCTCTCGCTGAGTGATGGCACTTTTAAATGAACACATGTACACTGTTGTCCTGCAACGGTTAATGATCATGGCTGATTGCTATCTCTGCATGTCTGAAATTAAAGCTGTGTGGATGTGCAGTATTTTCACTCTGTGACCTTAGAAAAGGAGCTCCAGATTGTTATCCCCAGATAGTGTTTGATTTACTGGACCATATTTGGTTCAGCCCAGTGTGGGGAGAAGAGGCCAGGGGCCGAGGTTCTCCATCTGTGCTTTTCAAAGCAGAAAGGAAGTCAAACAAGCTCAGAGAATAAGCAGTCTCATGTTTACAGAGCTTATTGAGTCATTCTGGGTACACATCCTGACACACGTCTGTCTTATCATGTTTTAAGTCACATTAAGTCACACATTTTCACTAATGTTGTGGTGGAAAATGCATTAACACAATAAACTTCATTGAAGGGTTGTATCTGACATTAAGGCCTTATGTTTTCACATAGGCTGAACTAATGCTGTTTTTTTCTTGCCACTGATATTTTGTTTTCGCAGTAGATTTTACATAAGCAATCATTGGTTTGTTCCAGAGCAAACATTGACCTAACGTTGTGACACATCTCTCTGAGGAATGACACAGGACAAAACAGGAGCAGGTATTATAATATCTTTTGTGTAAGTGTGTAAGTTTGATTCTAACATTTAGAAAGAACATTTAAATAAGTATTTGTCAACTTTTGTCAAACTGCACAATTTTTACACATTGTAACTATTTACTCTAAGTTTCTTTGATGGATAGTGCATGATGGAAATGCAGTGAGATGGTACTGTCTCTTTAAGAATGTAACAGCAGTTAAGCATCAAGCTGAGGTATTTTTGTTAAGTACACATTAAAGATGATGAGATTGGTAATGCATGTTTTCTATACTGTGCTTGTATCTGCTTTATGTGATTTAAGTAATGTTTTATTAACAGACTGTAAAGAACATACAAAAAATGACAGAAATATTGTTTATATCATTTAGATACTTTTGATCTTGGCCTTGCTTCAAGAAATGAGTCAGACCTTAAACTTGCACACAATTACGTTATTCTGAAATATCCCATATGGCCAAAATGTCTTTACCACTTTTAGTCAACAAACTGACTATCTGTTACCATTATTTGAATATAAATTCTTTTAATTGCCAAACAGACAAATAGACAAGACAAATGTTTATATTTCGAATATAATTAAAAAAATTTTTGTTTCTAATATGTACTTTGTGTTTATAAAAACAACACATCAATGACCAGATCTGGTCAATATACAGGAAACAAGGCAGAGGATGTTGTCAGTGTGGCAGTCCTCATTATCTGTGAGTTAACTCTGTCAAACAGCATCCAGAGTGAAAGCAGATGAGGCCAGTAACAGATTCCCTGCCACAGACTCCCACGGGACATGACATCACTATTAGCTCTGCTATTCCTTACTTTCTTTCTGTGGATTCTCTGTGCTGTGAAAGAACGAAAATAGCAGATTCATGGTTACCAAGCCCTCATAGTTCAGAAGAAAATTCCTGAGAGGAATAAGCAACATTGAGGTTACAGAGTTACTTAGTACGTTAAGGAGATGCATGCACTCATTTAACCGTTGCCATTGGTTACCTGACCTCATTAAGATGTACAGTGGCCCCAAAAGTGTTTGAACACTAAAGCCTCTCTTTAGAAAATATGAATGTCATTGAATGTCATTAGATAACAAAATATTGAACTACAGTAAGTCGCATGTGTTTTCTTGGAAACAGCTTTTTTTTGCATTACTTTTAATAATGTCATTAAGTCATTTTAAGTTCAAGTCTACTACTTAAGTTCAAGTCTACAAGTCAACTTTACATTTTGAAACATGCAAATATTTCTTGTGGCTACTGTAGCAATGTGTCTATAACATACATGTAGCAATGTGTATACAATGTGTGTGCCTGGCTGTTTGAATTTATTCCATCATTTCCAACACCTGTCTGTTTATCACACACCCAACCCAAAAACATCACCTCAACATTTCTCCTCCTCCTTTGAAAATGATGAGAGAAGGATTTAAAATAAAGAAAGAGAGAATGAGAAAGAGAAACAGAGTAGATAAACAACGTCTTGGTGAGATCAGAGAAGACTGAGGTGTGCACATTGTTGAGAGAGAGAGCGTGTGTGTGAGAGAGAGAGAGAGAGAGAGAGATAAGACAGATAAGGTAGCCAGAGAGGGAGGGAGCTTGTCAGTGTGAAACAGTTGGGTGGAATGCATGTGTGTGTTGCAGTTCCTCCCTGCACTGCGCTGAATGGTCACCAGCCGCCAAAGCAGACGGGAGAGAGAGAGAGGACCGACCAGCATGGAGCTCCATTCACCCAAAAAGAGCTGAATAAACAAGACAGCACAGCACTGCAGCAAAGACAAGACACACAGCCTGGGATAGAGGAACAAAAGAGGCAGAAAAGCAAGGTACCCTCCGGTGCTTTTGTGCACTTGTGTGTGTGCGGTTATATAAAACTGTGTGTTTTGTGAATGTGAGTTGTAGTTTTGTAAGTTTGTGAGATAGTGTGTGTGTGGGTTTGTAAGCGTCTCCTTGCATGTGTAAGTGGGGGTGTGTATGCAGTATCACTCATTCGGTGTGTATCCAGAGTTTGCTGCTGATTAAATTACAGCACAGAGATGTCTGCAGTAGCACAAGTTTAAAACAAAGGAAAAAGAAATAGAATTTGTGGTCCAAATCTGTTGAGGGTGTGTTGGATTTTTGGAGTGACTTTGACATATTTTCTCAGAGAGAGAGAGGAACTTTTCACTGCCTGCTTTCATGTAAGAGAGCTTGTTTTTAACTTCAAACTGTTCTACTTTTGGTTTGCCTCTCATACCTCCAGTTCTCGCACCATGACTGAGATTAGAAAGCCTAGCGAAAATACATTCTTCAGAGAATGAGGATGCAGATGCTATATTTGTAAGTGAATGCTGGTGTAAAAATACGTTGATACGGTACCTGATACAAAACACATGTGAGGCATCTTTGTGAGACGGAAATCATATTTGTATTTTTTTCAAATTTCTATGTTTCTATGGATACATTGGATTTGGAAACATAGAAGCAGCTGTGGTTTGGTTTACTAGTCTTTCCTTGGAAAATATGTGTGGCGTGAGAGTAAAAGATGCTGGCTGATAACCAAATGGTTATAGGTTCGAGTTCCACATGATGTTATCCATCACAGTTGTGTTGTCAACAAAACACTTTAGGACAATCTATACCTGTATCAGATATACTGTAATGCGTTTTTCAATAAAAGTATCAAGTAGGAAACGTCTACAAAAGACTTTGTGAATTTTTATGTAGGAAGTGTTCCGGGATTAAGACCCCAGTAGGTCCTTAAACAACATTCCTATCAACCAATCAGGTTATAGATTTAGGACTGCTGTTGGGTTACATTTCTCTCTGATTTTAAGCATAGCTATTTGTCAGATTTAAGAGATAACAGACAGGGTTAAAACTGTGTTTGTTTAACAGAAATGTTGTTCCAGGGCCAACAAAACTTGTTGATCAAGAAGAAATGTCTTACTAGTGCTGCTTATCACTCTTCTCTTATTTATAATATGAAATGTGTCTGTTTTCTCTCTCTTGATGTTGAGGCAGGTGTGTTGTGTAGGATACAGGAGGAGTCTGATTAGAGATTGGTGGTTGTAGGCCTCAGGATGTCCAGGAGCAGCTCTGTGGGGGATCTGGTGCCTAAAGACATTACTGAGATCCTTGCCCTGGAGGCCAGTAAGAAGAAAAGGGGCTCATCCCTGGGCCGGGCTTTCAGCTGGTTCAAGGGCAGCAAACGCAAGAGGAGTCTGAGCAATGGGCCAAGCAGAACAGGAGGTCCATGTGCACGACCTGGAGAAAACAAGGCAACAAAACAGATAAATGCCAGTGGTGAGCACAGTAAAGGTAAGCAGAAACATCACCCTTAACTGAAGTTTAGCATACTTCATCAGCTGAATGAGTATTGCCTCACAGATAGCACTTGGTTTTAGCCACAAAGTTTCTGAAAGCAGTTTTTGGTACCTTTATTTTAACAAATGTATTGACAAAGTTTGACACTAAAGTTCAAGTTTGTTGTCCTCCATCTGTGTGCTGAGTGTTCTTTGGAAAGTTTTGCTTAAGGAAATGCAAAGCCCTTGTTTCAGACAGTCCCCGAGGTCCTCTTGGACTCTCTTTAAAACCTGCTGGGCCACTTTACTGTGGAGGTCCAACCAGAAAAGTGAAAAAGTGTTGAAGTTCTGGATTTTTCTTTTCCTGCCCCCACAAGTCTCACACTGCCTCTGTTGCACTGAGAAAGCAAGTAGACTGTGAGATGCCAAAGTCTGTGAGTTACCAGACACCTGGGACTTTAGCTGCACTCACACTCCAAAACAACGTGTCATTCAGACACCTCTAGCCTCATATTGTCTTTTTGGTTTGGCATGATTTATAGTATTTTCTAATCAATTCATGCTGAAAACTGTTATGCGGGGGTCAGAATCTGAGAGATGAGACTCGTGTTGCTTTATTAAACAGACTGAGGGAAGCTTTTTTCTCATGTTATTTTTTAAAATCACTTCCTTTTTCCTCCTTTTCTCTGGCACTGTTTTAATCTCTGTTTTTATAGTCTCTAAAAAGACAGCTAAACTTCAGGAACAGAGAGGCACACAAACAGAAGCTAAAATGCTATTTGTTACTTCATACACTTCATATGTCTGTTGCAACTTTAATGAATACACTTCAATTAATAGTGTATTCATTAAAGATGATCAATTAATTCAATTAATCAATTAATAGTGAATTTAATTGATGCGTGTCTATAATGTGGTGCTATGGTGGTGGTTCCCTACAAGACCTCCGGTCAAAAGATCCCATCCTCAAGTATCCATGATGTTATAGTCCCCAGAAAAGACATATGAAGTTAATACTTTGAGTTTAGAGGCTTGTTTAAACAGCTGTATGGATAATAGTACAGCTGTTTGTCTTAGAAATGATTGATTCTTATCAGTTTATTTGTCTTTGTTGATTTTACTTCTCGTTTATGTGTGAGAGAAACTGTTCTTTGGGCCTTTCCTAAGAGAATAGAGTTAGATAGACTGTCCTGATTCAGGACATTTTTGGGCTTTAGAGGCTCAGCTGTGCAGCACTAACCTCTTGTGTCACCACGTTTAACTGAGCTCAGTCTCTGTCCATCCCCTCCTTCCACCCAGAGATCTCTATCAGGAGGTGAGGTCAGTGTCTATGGGATTCCCTCTAACCCTTTTAAAATATGGACACGATAAACACGTGTCCATGTCCTTTATCACACATGGGTAAGAAAGAAGAAGGTCTGAGCTGTAACTCACTTTGGCCAAAGTCAAAACACACATGAAATCTGCACTCCAAAAATTTATATTTTTATCAGTATTCTTTTTGTTTTTCCAGTAAAAATGTTTCTAAACTGCCTAAAACAAGACATTTACTTAACATTGACTATGACAAAACTGTGTAAGATATGAAGTGTTATGAATTACATTTTTTCTTGATCAGTTAGGTCATTTTATTTTATATTCTACTAAGCAAAAAAAGCAAAAAAAAAATCTACATTCTGTTTTTAAAAAAAGTTAATATAAAAAAGTTTTCACAATCAAAACATGTCTTGTATTTATCCCACATTTATCTTGTTTTAGGGATGTTCATTTTTTTTTTACTGGAAAACAACAAAAAATCCAACTGTGCAAATAATTTTGATGTATCACAGATGTAGTGGAAATTACCAATAAAGAAGTGCTGATCATCTCTAGTGTAATAAACGGACATCTGTTAACAATGATCTCATGCCAATACAGAGTCATGACTTGTGCTTCAATGAAACATGAGCCATAATAACTCTGAAATAAAGAACCTGTGAATGTTTAATGGCATTTGACACTGATATACTCCCCCCGTGCACGTCATAGAAACATACAAGACAGCTATTTAATTATACAAGCACTTTCCTGCCCAGAGAACTTTAAAGTTGATATTTAGGAATTATAATGTGAGGTTGTCTAGCTCAACTAGTAAAGCATGCTGCTAGCAACACCAAGGTCATGGGTTTAATTCCCAGGCAACACCTTTGGATAGACGTATCTGCCAAATGCATTAATATAAATTATGCATTTTGCACAATGAGTCACTCCACTGTATCTGTGTTGTTGTAGAGCACCAGGTTTTAGACAGAATTGCTCTGTAGGATGGAAACTTTTATATGTTCTGTGCATCCTTGCCTGAAAGGCCCAATCAGCCATCTTGTGTATCACAGTGTGTGTGGTTTTCATTATGTAACTCAAAGTAATGGATACACCTGTTGACATGTTCATCTTAATCAGTTAGGTAAACAAAAATATGCCCCTCTTACCCTCTACGTTCACTTACTTTGTTCTGCGTTTACACAAGAAAGCATTAAGACTTATTTTTAATAGCACAAACCTGTCAGGGAGCCTGAGACGTGCATCTCAAACACCTCTTTAATAAAGATAAGGGGGTTAAAACTTAGCCGCTAACTCCTTTGTAATACAATTTAGCATGACTTTAATACATTATCCAAGTGCTGAACCCCCTCTCGTGTAACATTCTTAGCTGGACTGTTTTATGTAGGCTAACAGTAAAAAACAAGGTCACTAACAGCATGAATGCCCATAAAATGAGTTTATTGCTCAGGAGAGATAGTACAGAAATGAGGAGCGTGTTTCTAAAAGAAGCTGCCAAGGTCATGAACAAGTTCTCTGACCTTGGTCTGGGTCACGGTGGTTACACCCAGCTGTCCGAAACACTCTCAAACAAACATACACACAACCTCAACAGGGGGAGCTGATGACCGGCACTTTGTTGCTGTAAACCCAGATAACACTGCAGGGACTTTTCCTGTTGTCATGGCAACCATCCCATGACCTCTCAGTGTCTGTGTCACATTGTTAAGTTCTATTAATACAGTTGTGTGTGGATTGATCCCTAAGGTTCCATCTACAATGTGTTGTTTGCACAGAGGTTGTTCTTTTACAGTATGACTTTATGACTTGACAGTACATGGTGAGTTTGTAGAGATCTTATGTTTAATTTTGTTGTATTAAAAATGAATTATCAAGTGTCAACTTTACAGGTGTTTTTCTTTAAGTTCCTTAGAAGTAAAAATAGAAACAAATGAGATGTACGTTTAAAGTGTAAAGTATACATATACATGTATAGAGCTATACCATTAATGTAGCTCAAGTAATTTAAATGAATTTGATAAGAAATGTTTAAATTCATACTAAAATCTCTGTCCAAGACATTTTTGTAGTGTAATGCAATAGGAATTTGTTTATACACTTTTGAAAGAGAAAGACTGAGTGCTAACTGGATTTTAGAAGAATTAAGTATACTCTCCAACATGCCAAACACAAGCTGCACCACAACAAACTAATTTTACACTATATTGAGAAGTAACAATATTGTCTTCCCTTAAACACAACACCCTGCCTCCCAGGATTGGTTCTCGTTTGGCAGCTTTCTAACATTCCTTTCATTTTCCTGTGTCTCCCTCCACCGAGTTGACATGGCGATAGAAAATTTGCGGAATAACTTTTTAGTTCTTATAAAACTTTAGGCTTATGACTCATCTGGCCTTGACCTTGAGCCTCTTCTACCTGCACTCTTCATAACTCAAACACTCTGGCATGCTAGGAATGAAGACTGGGAACAATGAACACACGGAAATACTGTGAAAATCCTGGCAAGGGCACCTTCAGTATTCCAACATTTAGGCATTTGCTTTTTCAAACTTCATAACTTTTAAAAATCAATGCTACTGAAAGGGCACAAATGGAACAAAAACCTAAATTAAAATGTAAAAATCATCCTGAGAGCAGGAGAGGATGTTGGCAGCAGGTAAATTGCCTGTGGATCTGCCAAGTCTTGGATCTGATGGAATGCAGGTGTATGGAATTTAATGCTGATTGGATTACACCCCTCATTCCAATATGGCAATATCCCAGCAAATCAAGAACAAGTGTGGATCTGTTCAGGAGGGAACCATTAACTTCAGTAAAATGGTTCCAGTGTTTTTGAGCAGCAGGCTTTGAGTAACTTTATCAATGATGTAATGCATAAACCAGCTCTTACAATAGTTCCACCTTCAACCACCAGAGGACAGTGTGAAGAAAAGTGCTGGACATCTTTAGCTGAATGTCACTTAGCATTGTTACAGGAAAACATGCATATTTTCAGGTAATGTTCTAACATATATCTGAACACAGTTATAGCTTAACATAACATGTGCTCTGGTATTTAGAAATGTGTAATTTTATTATGCAAAGTTCATTCAGTGTAACATTCTGGCAGAAGATATAGACCCTGACTGAACAATTTCCATACGGTATAGAGCAGGTATTTTGTGCCATAGTTGTTATTATAGCGTGTTATTTTACACCTTGTATCACTGCACACTGTATCGACCAATCAGCATCCAGAGCTATAAGTGTTTGTTGTATATTATGAAAATCCATATAGTAACCACTAATTAACTGTCAACTAACCATTCTGTGCATGCTGGTGAAAAGCTTATGTATATGTAGACAATATAGAGTGTGAAATAGTTGAACAGAGGAACTACTGAGCAGAGAGGATGTGTGAGATCTCCATCAGAGATCATGTTTAGAACATATAACTTTCTCAGAGTAGCTTTCATATTAAACAAGAACAAAAACAAAGCTTTGAAAGTATAGAACTACAGTCTATTCAATAGCTTATCCTGTTGTGTAAGATAGACTCGAACTAGTACAGTACAACCTATTGAACTTGACTTCCTCACAACCGCATTTTGTGTCAAATAAATATGCCATCTATTCTCACAAAGGAAAATAAATTAAGTATTTTTAAAAATATTTTTACAAAATTTTGCATATTTACATTGAGAAAAAGCCTTTATTTGGAAGAGAACAGGCAAGTTAAAAATTGTGTTTAATATACATAGTTTGTGATTATATAACCAGACTCAATGTTTTTCTTTCAAAACCTGATTCAACCTTCATTGTGCTGCCATCACTATTATAAATGTACAGCTTATTTTCAGATTTATTAATGAGATAACAATAATAATTAAATAACAATTGTGCCAAATAAAACAATAAACAGACAGAGATTCTAGGCTAACCGCCATTATAAAATGAATACAATTGATCAATATTTGTCACCTCACCAGTGTTTAATATAAATAATATAAATAATATCACTGCACCTTCAGGGCATTAGATTCCTTTCAGGTAAAACTCCTCAGATCACAAGCCTTCACTGCTCATACCAGAGCACATACAGGTTCCCCTGAAGAAGGAATGAGACTATATCCACAGAATTCAGATGAAGTGTAACTGCAGACAGAGTTTAATGCAGAGCAATGCAAGAGTTCCATTGATTTATAAAGACTTTATGGCTAATAGCATTAGCCTGAGATGATGCCCTTGTGGTATTTAGACTAGAACTTCTCAGTCCCTTTGTGTCTGTAACCTGATGCATGGTGCCCTTGTCTTAGTCAGACCTGCTGTGTAATGTATTTTTAGAGCTGGGTTTGGTGTCGGTACTGGTGTTTAAGTTAAGCAATTCAGCCGTTGTGTTAGCATTTGTAAGTGGATCTTTAAGGTTCTATGATAATGGTTTGACAGACCAGCTGTGATGTTTGAGAGGGATTGTTTGTCCTACGAGGCTTGACTCAGTAGTGAAAAACAGATGATGTAATATAAGGTTGGGAAAGAGATGTTTGATTATGTCTGATAATAAAATCTGATTCTGTATGAAATTTTGAGGCTGGTGTCCCACTAGCCTATTTTCTAGCAGATGTTCAGTCATATTCTTCAAACTTCCTGTTGAGTTTGATTGATGAGACGGACTACTGTGGCATTAGCAGTGAGTTTCTGCTCACCCTAAAGGTATTTCAGGTCTTTTGACTTTCCCAGGCAAAATCAAGTTGCTTCGAGTCAGCTGGTGAAACCACACATCATGAATCTCTAGTAATGGGTTCAAATGGTTATCATAAGATTTATTTCTAATCCTTGGAATAATACATTAATGTCTTAAAGTGTTTCTACTGCCAAGTTACAAGAGGATAACGTCATTCCCAGGATGACTTCATATTTGCATGTGCATATCTTGGGCCCCCCGGCATTTCTGCCTGTTTAGGATTTACAATGGTTTGCAAAGCTCTCCTTTATTTACAAAGCCTGGACTCTTCAATTCAGTGAAATGAGGATGGAGTACAGCGAAAACAAGGAAGGGGAGGCCCAAGTGATACCTGTAAAAAGGTCAACAACCCCACACTCAAATACAAAAGCATCACACTCAAATACAGAAGCAGTTTGGCATTTTAACCTGCAGGACTACATAAAATATTACCCAAACCTACCTCAGATTCATGAATAAAGTGTAATTTAAATCTTCAGTGAAAAATTCAGAATAATACTAATTTTCCTAGTATTCTAAATTCTTTGCACAGACATGATTACAAACTATTTAAATGTAGGAATTTGGCATAATAAGAATAATACGATTCTTTCTGAATATTGTCAATGTACAGTTAGTGTAGCTGTAATTATCTGCTTCCTGGTTGCACTTCATGTTATAGATCAGAGTGAAATGAAATATCAGGTTACCTGACAGAGAGAAACAGTGAGAGAGAGTGAAAGACAGTAAGCTGAAGGGAACGATGGAAACATAAGAAGAGTGTTACATCAGAGGATGACATGAAGACTATTTTGGGACCGTAAGGATCATTTTCATGACAATTTTCTACCCCAATTCTCATTACAATAATCCAATAAAAGCAAATTGTCATCACCATAATGCAGAACAAATCTCATTCTTCTGTAGAGATAAGATTGTTAGAAAAATATGTTCTTGTTTTATCGGTTTCAAATAGAATTCTAAACAAGATATTTTAATTCCATTTTCACAAGAGTCGTTGAGATTAAGTGCCTGAAGGCAGAAGAAATAAAAACAGGCAGTCAAACTGAAGTATGGAGCCCCTGAGGCAAACTATAAAACGCAGAGACACAACAGATTCTACAACACGTCAATCCTGAGCGGCCACATAGTTCACACTGCGGTTAAACAGCCTTCATTAGACATACAGTATGAGTGCATTAAAGTGTGCACACAAGCAGGAGTGGGTGAGGCAGGCGGATATCCCTCCTTCCTCATCTTCTGTGTGGTGGGAGTGAGCTGAGACTAATCGTGGCTGAAAGCAGCGTGTTCTGAACCAGAGAGGCAAGGAGGGAGGGTCTCATACACACAAGCCCACGCTCTGCACACACACACTGGTTCGCAAGTACATCTGGGAGCGGGACCTTTCTGTCTGTGCTACGACAGCCGGATTGGTGACCAGGGAAAGGAATATAAATACAGGTAGAACAGGATAAAGCAGGGAGTTGAAGGTCCACATGTGGAACTCTTGTGTGTTTTGGGATTGTAGAACTGGTGGGGCCTGAGTTTGATGTCATGGGGAACTCCAGCAGTAAGAAAAAGACTCAGGCAAGCCTCAGCACCACTCATCACACTAGAAGAGTAAAGTCCATCTGGTACTTTAAACGTGTGGATAAATTCAAAGCAGGTAAGTAAAGACTGTATGGAACAGCTGCATATTTTATTTGGCAATTTAATTGTAAATAAAGCTTAAAGTCTCATAAGGTACCTGGCAGTTTACTTTTTCGGACTATAATTGATGCTTATGAATTATAATTTAATTGTGGTATTTAAACCAACTTTTAGTATTTATTATAAGTATTAATTAAGTTATATCTAAAATTTTGGAGGGGTATAACCCGGTTTTAGATAACAGAGGTCAGATGAAAGGTAGAAGTTTGCTGTTTTGTCATGGAAAACAGATATTGATTGAATACTAGTCTGAAATTTGGAAGCGCGTGTCCCTCTCAATGTCTATGCTAATTATAGCCCTGATGTAAATTATACGTGTACATTATTCACTTTATGTATATACTGTATATGTAGTTAGTATTGTACTGTGCCAACACATTTTGCATAGAATACCCAACTAAAGAAACAGTATACATAAAAGGGCTAGACTTGGGTATGCTGTTGTGGCTAATTGTTTTATATCATTTTTTATGTAGCTAATGGTAGTAGCATGGTACAGTCATAGTATCAAACAGTTACACTATATTTATTATATTATTGATTGACTGACCATATAATTTTACCATAATATTTATATAGCACTACCATGGTACATGATGATGGTTATATCATAATAGTTTTTGGTGCCTTTTTGTTACTGTGGGAATCCTTAAAGCGTGTGAATTTGTGTCCCTGTTTTTGTCAATGTGGGAGGGAAAATGATCCAGGTGTTCTGCCATTTCCTGGGTTTAGTGTGTTGTTTCAAAGGCTGGGATGGTTGGGGTGTGTTATTAGCATGGAAAATGCAGTAAACCTGTCATGAGCTCATCATTTATGGCTTGCTTTCCTCTTTCCACTAAAGTGACATCAGATAAACAGGTTCACGCCAGAAATGCCTCACAATCACGGCTCTATTATTAAGCTATCAGACTTTCTGTTGTAGGCAACCTCTAATTTTTCAGATCTTTGACTGAAGATATAGAATAGACATAGAAGAGTATCTGTATGGTTCTGTGAGCTTTACAGTTCAATGCAAATTCACGGGGGAATGCCAGAGCGCTGAGACACGCTTCCAAACAGAAAATGAAATCAAAAGCCCAACCATGTGTTTGAGTGTTACAGAGATGAAGGACTCTCCTGTCAAAAACAGACTTTTCATCTCTGTCTTAGTTCTCAAGTCTGTACTAAAATGGAACTAAAATGGACGCTTTCCCTTTTACATGCTTTGTGATGCACCTCAGTTGTCCATGAATAAATCAAATATCTCACCAGAGGAATTTATGCCATTTACTGTGTGTATAGGGACATTTTTTGCTTATAAGACAAAGGAACCAAAGCAGTCTCCAGTGACTTTGGTAGAGGTGATCTTGGAGGTTGCTGTGAAGCAAATGTTTGAAAGCTCTGCTGGATTGAGGTGCTGTGGCGCATAGACACAGACTCTGTCCTTCTTGTATTGTCTTCTCTGCATAGCTTTATTCATTCATAGTGCTGAGTTTATTCAGAAGAGAATCTGAATGCATTCCAACATACCAGCCTCTCTCCTCACGCGTGACTGAGCAGACTGCACAACAGAGGGGTTAGACCCCGAGGGGCAGCACTGTGTACGTGTGTCTAATGGTCTGTTTAAATATTTAAAGGAGGACAATAGATGTGTGCTTGTATTTGAGATCCACCTTGATGCGGTTCAGAACAGGTTCTAAATAAGCTTTAAGTTTCAGTGATGGAAAAAAATATTTAGGGGTTGTAGGACTGTCCCCTCATTCTATCAAATGCATGGACATACACTGCATGACTGGTCTGATGGTGAAAAATCCAGTGTGGCAGGTCTTTGTCCAGAGCTGTGATCATGTGGGTGATGATTAACACTTGGATATAACTCTCTGACATATTGGTTTTCCCTCTGAACCAGGCTGCAGTACTGACCTCTGCTGGGACTGGGGGAGGGTCAAGCTAACTGCTGTCAGGAAGCAGGAATTAAATAGGAAGTCTTTGCTGATATGGGTGTTCTTGTGATAATACACCTGCCAGTGCTATAGCCTGGAAAAACATGATCTTGGTGTTACGATCACCACCCTGTACCATTTGGGACTCTTGGTCTTTTTGCCTGAGCAATCTGATGCCAATCTGACTTCTCAATAGATCCTAACGCAGTAACTTCCTGTTTGTCTCAACAATTATTTTGCGGTTCCATTTATTGCCACTAGCGAAGCAGAAAAGACACACTTGACCTTTAGCCTTTATGTGTTTTGTACATCCTCATTCTAAAGAAACTGGGAGAGAAAAGAGTGACATAAACATTTTTTTAGGCTTGTGTGTTTGTTTACACACTGTCCCTGCCACATCAAAATACTGAACATTCTGTGCAAGCTGGCACATGGTACATAAAGAACCACATTTTGGCCTTTAACTCTTAAAGAGAGAAAGAGAGACAGAGAGAGAGAGAGAAAGAGAGAGAGAAAGAAAGCATTCAGTCACTAATAGAATTACAGTTAAGGAGAAAAGCAGAGAGCGTGTGTTTTTGTTTCCAGGGAAATCCTCTTACTTTGGCAATGATGTCAGGCGTGTTGTTTGCCGTGCGGCTGCAGTAACTCTGCGTGTGGTCCAGTCCAGGCATTTATTAGAACATCATTTTTAATCTCATTTTAGTGGTCAAAACAAGTTCAGAAAGAGTTTGTGTCATACTGCTGTAACAATTTGCAATGCTTTAAATAAAGTGTGACATCTAACTAATTTGTGAGCATGCTGCCTTGTATTTATAGCAGCAAATGGATGCTAATGGTTTAATGGCATGCATAAATACCACGCAGACATTAGTATAAACATCTTTGACTTACACTGTAAAAAGTATTGTAAAAATTACTGTAAACTTTGATCTAACATGTTTAATATAGTTGGATATTAAGCAGCTTTCATGCCCGATCTTTATTAATGTTTTAAGGAGGAGTATGTTATGATATTGGTTTAAATATTTGGATGTCAAATGTGTATAATGTTAAATGTATTTGAGTATTTAAGTGAAAAGTTAAATTCATAGGCTCCAGGTGACACAGAAACTGCTGGGCTGGAAGTACGTCTGTAGCCACAAACACACACACACACAAACACACACACACACACACACACACAGCAGCCATTAGAAACACCACATTGTGGCATCGAAACGTGATGTAATGGAGCATAAAACTGATTCTCTATCTGTGCAAGTTATTCAGCAGTTGATGGTTCCCATCTAAACATATCAGCTCACATTAAGATTTTGACTTATGAAACAAGATTATTGCAGTACATACTTTTACACAGCCAAATTACACAAACCACATCATTGACTGCTTGACCCTGCTCTTCCCACACATTAAAAGTCTCTTTAAAGTTACATTTTAACTGGAGAAATAACAAAATGAAGCTCACTAAAGTGTTAAAACTTAAATACAACATAATAAAGCAGTCCACTTAATTAGGTCATACATCATCCCCCACCGAGACACATTAAGAGAACAGATTACAGCTTTTATTTTGACAGGCCACAGTTAACTCACATTCCTGTCCATCTCCTCGTTTACAAGCCATCCACAGCAGGTCTGGCTTACATGGATGTTTAGGTGACTTTTAACTGATAAATTAGATCTGAGGATGAGAAGCTTCATCATTTATATGATTAGTTTGGACGCTGAAAAGATGTTTTTGCGTCTAATCTGTCTTGGAAGCAGTTACCTGAGAAATTATCTTTGCTTCTGTGATCTCCAGCTCTTGCTTTGGACCTCAATTCAGTTACACTGTTGATGGGCTTATAAGCTTATTAAGTACAATAGTATCTTTCTATTAAAACATTCCTACAAATAAAACCTCAACAGCTTTGGCTATTTTGTGCCAACACTTTCCATCCGCATGAGACAAAACATTGGCAAGAATTTGCACTACAGGATTCACTCATTATTATTCTCAGATTATGGGTGTTATAATTAATAATTCCATAGCAACAGGCTGTGGTGGGTAAGATATTTCATTTTTCATTATCCCACAAGCAGCACTCCGACTAATCCCTTTGAATTCCATGAGACTAGCGTAGGAGTTTGCATATCCGCCTTTGAAGTTTGTTGAAAGTGCACTCAATCAACCACAGGACCAAAATCTGAGCACCACAAAGCAACAGAATCATCTATGACAGCGAAGGGAATTCTTTCATATTTAGAATACCAGGTAGCATTTTGTGTGTTCATTTTAATAGGATTCTTGTGTACTATTTAACCACACCAGTGACCTCAGGACTGGGTTTGTCCTCACACTGGCCTGGGTTCCAATCTACTGGGAAAGAAGTATTTTTGACAAAACCTTGCAAACATTGTTTTAAGAATTATACACAATCACTGACAATGTCTGCCTGCTGTTCTCAGATTGTGTTTTGCCATGTTTTGATTGGTGGCTTTGTCACTCACATCTTAAGCAGAGAAGAAGTTCCAATATGAAGCCTTTTGTGTCTAATGGAGGCAGATGCAACTATTTCAAATAGTAAACATAGGTATTACAAACAAATAGAGCAATACAACAAATAGAACATGTATAACTAAACATTGTAATTTAATGATGAAAAGGTGAATAAATATTATACATGAAAAATAAACAAACAAACCTAGTTAAAACTTACTCAAACTTACGTGGATTGAATTAAATATTCACATATTCTTCTGAAAACTGTTTAGCTGTACTATCCACAGCTAAGTCCAGGCTGGAGAGTTGAGATACTCTCTGTGTGATGTAAGGCCAGGGGGCTTTTCTTGTTGTCATAATGGACAAGATGTTTCACAACAAGTTTGCTTACATCTGATAGACAACTATCTTACGTTTCAAATGTAAAAACATTCTTTTGGCATGGACTTAAAAAAGCTGTTATTTGTGGTGGCTTTAGTAGCTAATTAGGAACATATGACAACAGATACTGTTTTTGTGTTTGACTCTTCTAGATGTATCAAAGCATGTAAAAATGATTTAGTGTCTGCATTGCCAACCTCACAAGTGTCAATGTGGGTGGGTGTGTTCTGTATCAGAATCACACCATGTCCATTAGTTTGGACAAAACTGCTCTTTGTGTTGTGAGCTTGACAAAGTAACACACACACACACACACACACACACACACACAGAGAGTCCAGTAAGGCAGTTCATTGTTTGATCTGTAACTGCTCAGATATTGCTTATTAAAGGTTTGGAAAATGAACCTCGGAGATCTACACAACAGTTCATGTAAAAGAGTCAAAGGACTAGCCATTCCCGTTATCCAGCAGTCCAAACAAGATTTGTTTCAGTACACACAAACTATTTTTCAGGGACACACAGCTTCAAAAGGATGACATTTACTGTACATTGTAACTTATTTGTTCTAAAATGTCATTAATAAATTGAATTTATTTTAATAATTATTCTCAAGGTCCTTCTGTGTTGTTACATTGTGATGGTTTGTACCGGATCTTCAGTTAAAATGCTGTTGCTTCACATAGTCTGTTTGTGAATATGAGTAACTCACAGAGGTCCAGTGTTGAGGTTTGCTCTGCTGTCCTCAGCCGTCCACAATGTTGTTCTGTGGTGTAAAAGGGTAAAAATACCACAATATGAATTTTTCTAGTCCTAAAATTTTTGCATTTGGCATGTGTGAGAACATTTAACCACAGAGGAAGGATATTCATTTTAATACTTGTTTTTGGTTTACTTTCTATTTCTCTCTGTATTGTTTTGTTTTTTAAAGAGTCGCTGGGAAGTTTTTGTCTGCAGTACGTTCCAAAATCTAAGAACAAACCAGAATGAAAATTTAAATCTTCTGCTGAGTTTATGAGACTGCTTACAAATCTCTGGATGATTGAAACTTCATTATGTGAAGCAGAAGGAGGAAATGAAGGCCACATAATGATCTGTGCAGTATGACCCAGTGTTTTAATTGACACTGTTGTGGTCAAAACTTCCTGTTGCCTGGAGATGTTGTGCTAATAAGTAATTAGCTGTGATAGACAGTTCCTACTTAGGCCAAACAGGGTCATGCTCTGCTAACAAACACTAAAAACAGTCAAACGGTCTTGTAATTCTGGAAAAACTAGTTTTTGCAAAGGCTTGAAGAGACAGGAGGTTAAAAGTCGCTCAGGAAGTTAAACTAGTTGAGACAGGTGAAGAAAAGGATATGCAGTCAGGTTGTGAAAAGTGAAAGTGACATGTTTTTGTCAGATATGGTAACCCATACCCAAAATGTGACCTCTGCATTTAACCCATCACTGGTGAGGAGTGAACACACTGCAAGTCATTTTTCTGTCTCCCAACACATTTTAATTACTTGTATACTGCAGATATACTGTAAACACTGGCCAGATTTAGAGCCAAGCTATAAATACAGTAGCAGCTGTGTAGTCACTACAAAGTGCTGTAGTAATATTTACAATACAACCAACAAATCAAGTAACTGAATTCAGCTATTCCTTTAATTATAATCTAGTGCACGTTTAAGCACTTAATCATGTGTTTTAGACACTGTACAGACTGTATGTGTGCAAGTGCAGGAAAACTATAATGACAAATCTACTGTTTTAATATCAGCAACATGCAGCCATTTATTAACACCAGGTGACCTTGTATGACGTCTGTTGTGACGACAGTGGAATGCATGTATCCAATCGGTGGACACTTTATTTTTACATTAACCTTTAATTTGTGGAGTTTTCAACAGTACAGAATTTTAAATTGATTGCATGGTGCTGTATCTGTAGACGTCTATGACATGAAGCAAGACTGATGTTGTTTGAGGTGAGAGCAACATTGTTAGATATTCCAAACAGCTTTCTCGCAATGTAAAGGTACATTTCTTGTTATGAGTATAAACATGTTAATTTATGAGCCCATACTGTAGACACACACCTCATACATTTGAAAAAAGTGTAGGTTTATACAACATTTCAAATGACATCATCTTGTGCATTGTGCCAAACACAGGCTTGATGTCTGATAGGACCAAAATGAATGCTAATAATAGCAGGTATTGATGAAGCTTTCAGGCGAGGGGGTGATTTCTGCAAAAAAGGTTCATTGTAGGTTTAATGGCACATCAAGGGACTTGTAAACACTGAGAGATGCAGAGCTCCATCACAGCACAGCCTTTAGCTTCCCGTTACTAATGACTTGAGGTGATGGTGCACTGCAGGGCAAGCTAAAATTAACCGCATGAACCAGCAGTCAATCAGGAGACTGCAGGGAGCACAGCACAGGAAAAATGCCTTGTCATCTCATGAGACAATGATATCCTAAGTACCCAGTACCATCTAATATGACAAAAGATTGGTTCTTTGTTGGCTCTAAGTATTCCTTTAAAACACACTCAACAAAGCAACCTGTGTAAAAGGTGTATAAAGGCCTGTGTTAGTTTCACATAATGTAGCTTTTGCAGATTAAACTTGGACAGCTTGGACTTCTTGGACCAGAATCACCTGCTTAGACAAGAAGGGTTGTCTGACTGACATGTAAAGTGATCAGTTAGGGGCGGGGTTATCAGAGATATAATATACCACAACAATACATCAGCGTGAAACTGAAGTCGCACACTATAAAATAATTATAAATAGCTAAATATACACACAAAGACACCAAACAGTCAGTACAATGAGTTAAAGTATAAATAAGGTTTATATGAGGACACGGATCTGAGCAAATACAGCAAATAGTTCTGGATTTTTAAATCAGGGGTTGTGAGAACGAAGAGATACTTTAGATGCAACTCAGAACAACATCTGAACATCACCAGAAATGTTGCTCTATCTGTCTGTGGTCAGGAAAATTGCTCAAAGGGTTTATTTTGAGTTCCAGCAAACTCTGGAAGGCCTATTTAGATGCAATATGTTGGCATCAGTGTTCTCACGCTTGGCTCTCACTGTTTGAGCAGAGGATCAGGCCACGTTCAAAGGATTTCAGAAACTGAGATCTGACTAAAGCTTTTGAGTAACATAATTCTTAGCACAACTGACATGTTATGCTTGTCAGCTTCAAGAAAACAAAGAGACTCAGAGCTAGTCCATGACTACAATGCTTCCAAAAAAATACCACAACCGCAACCTGCTATAGTTTTTAAATTCATAGTGTCTATGTTTGTAACCCAACTGCTAACAACCAAGTCTGTCTAAAGTTTGGATTATGCCACTGTAATTTACCATAAAATGGCCAGTGTGTCATTTGTTTCCTGTGTATTCGGGGGACACAAACGTTTCTGTGTGAAGAAATTCAGGGTCTGGTGACTGTTTAAAGACATGCTCCTCACCTCTCATCATGCACCATGTGCCAGATGGTGTTTTTTGACTGCCCTGATAAATATTAATAAGATTGGGGTTGGACAACAGGCAGTCACATTCTTTCTTAAGGTGTTTGGTGTCTGGTGTCAACTTTGAGAAAAAACTACATTAAAGTTTTTCCATTTGTGAGGACATTGATGAGAGCAATTAATAGGTGATGGAGAGATGCCAAAAAGAAGATAGGGCAATATAAAGAGACTATGCATTGGGTGTAATCCAGAATAACAGAGTTGAGAAAGGCAGAGATAGTAAAGAACAAAGAACAGAAACTAGATTTTTACAAAATCTAAAGGAATTTAGCCATCTGATTAATGGTTTAGAAGTGTACTCCTCTTTTTCTTGGTGGAGTACAGCTGCACCTTCTGCTAATAGTGGCTAATGCTACACAAACCCTTAAATGACCCTTAAACCCATTTTAAAGACCTGCAGCCACAGCTGATTCAAAAGAGGATCATGGGAGATGAACGAAGAGCAAAACAAATCACAAAGTAGGATCTTTGATAGCCTAAAATGCAAGGAAGTGAGAGCGGTTCATTTGTCAGCTTCAACAATCTAGTATAATATAATGTCAAAGGTATTAAGTCAAACACACCAGATATTACCAATACAGAGTAAAGAAGGGCTATTCCAAAGCATGACATGGTAACTTGACATAATTAAAATATACAGGAACATTAACAGCTGCTTTTACAATTAAATGTGATTAAAGTAAGCTGGTGAGAAAAGGAAATTTGAGAATTTGAGTGAGAGAGAAACAAGAATTTAAAGTAATAGATAAACAAAAATTTAAATTTTATCATTTACTGTACTTAGAACTGACCATCACCTTTAAAGCTCCACACGTAACATATCAGGTTAATTCAATCATTTAGCTGAAGCGTTTGCTTATAGATTGTCTCTGCCTAAAATAAGCGTCTCTGTTCATTATTCAAAATGTGTTCTTTGGGTCAAATCCTCAAGCAGATGCTCTGATTGTTATGTGGCACGTTTTCAAGCTGGTTTTTGGAGGTGGTTGATTAGCCAGACCCCCAGTCAAAAGAAATCCTAAGTTCAGTTGTACGTGACAAAGGGGAAAACGGGCAACACATGGGGGACACCAAACAGCTAGATGTTGACAAAAGCCGGGAAGAGGGGGAGGAGAAATGGAAAAAGGAGGGAAAGATCAGGGCAGCTGAAAGACTGGTGGCAGACAGTAGAGCTCATTGTGTCTAACCTGATTATCCTTCACTAGACTCACCAGACTCAGCTAGTTGACGTCAGATGGTGTGTAGTTGCTGAAGTGTACAGTTAAAACAGTGCTGCTTGGTAAAGGAGTTTATCTTATATCAAGTTTAACAAACTTGCTTTACACTTATAACTACAATGATCTCTGCCTGGGCCTTCAACTCCAGATAGACATGGTGGTCTTCATAAGTAAAAACGTTAGATCTTTGCTGTCAATCTTCAAGAAGAAGGGTAAGTAGAAAATGTATTTACTAAAATATTTACAAAATAATTTGTCATGCCACGTTACTTAAATCTAGATGCTGTTTATATGTTATGTGTCCTTATTTGTTTTTTTTATATAGTCTTGTAAATTGGCTAGATTTGAGTACCACAGTATACCTAACCAATACTGTAAAATGTGAAATTGTGCTGTTGTAGAATAATAGCTGTTTCATCAGTGTAATAGATCACATTGTCTGTAACTAACAGGTGGCAAACTCTATATCTGCAATGAAATTGTGCGATAAAAGACTTACATTGAATTTATAGACTTGACATTGATGTTTATATTGTCCTGATCAACAGATAAACAGAAGAGATACAGAAAGATACAGAAATCAAGACTGATATAGAAATCAATTTTATCAATTTAAATTGCCATCACTGTTACTGTCTTGTGTATCTAGGGAAAAAGATTCAGGGCCGTTTACAGTTTATTACAAGTTCAGATTTCTAGTTTCAAGTTTCTCCACTCTTTTTTTAATTATTTGCTTCATTTTAAGTGTCAGCAATGACTGGTACTCATCTCTGTCCTCTGCTTTCTGTCTTAATACCAGTGTATTTATTACAATAGAAAACTTAAACATGCATATTTTATTTCCATTTACAATAATAGCTTTATCTTAGAGGACACAGAGTGGCTCTTAAAATGATCAAAATTAAACGAATGTTTTGGGTTGAATACACATTTGTGTTAAATATACAAAAATCAAATATGACTTTACATTTAAAAATCAAAGACTTTACATTAGTATGTTTATTTATCTTTTACAATTTGAGATTTAGTGTTTGTATCCCACCTGTAACTTCAATAGCCATAGCTTTAACTTCAAAAAGGAGTGATTTATGAGTTGGGCTCATACAGTGCACTTACCTACAGTCTGAGATTTCCTATAGTATCACAATACCTGCAGTGAGCAGCAGGACACCCGACACCCCCGTGGGGTAAACTAGACAAGAAGCTTAAAAGTTGATACCCAGTGAGCAGTTAGAATCTGCATAAATGGCTGAGTAAGAGATTCTTTCAAGGGAAAGTCCCAGTTCTAAAAAAACACTCATTAACACATTGCGGCTTTGAGACAGGCTGTTTACACCTGGTATTAAGATGCATCTTGGTTGACTGGATTACAAGTGAACAATGCTAAATACAGGTGTAAATGTGGTATATAACTTTTGAGCTTGTCCACTTTCGACCACATCCAGAGTCCTGACTTCCACCGTAGACTCTGTGTTTGGCTGGGTCTTCAGTCTATCATTGACGAAATGAAAGAAGCTGTTCTCCTCTTTTGTCACATTTTGCAAGAGTGTGAAAGTTTTGTGAGCTTATTTCGTCCATTGCTCTGAAATTTTTGAAAAATCACATACATTTACATAGGTGCGCATCAACATCCCACTATTGAAGGGACCCGCCCACAAACCCTCCTCTTAAAGTATTTAGGATTTCACATTGAGTAATAAACAGATATTTGACTGACATTGGTAAATATAAAGAGAGAAATTACATCACAAATTACACAAACAACATGGCTAAATGTTTATATTAAATTATCTGTTCTCTCTGTAATATGAGTGAAAGGTTGAACTGGGTCACAGAAACTCATATGCTGCCATATGTTAAACAGATGCAAAGATGCAAAGGGTAAGCTGGTATTTCAGGGCATTAAAGAGCAGGAGGAGAGATGACCTGATCACAGCTTGAGCGTGAAGGCTTTGCAATGTTGGAATACATTGCTACAAACCATTCATATATGCAGGTGTTTCTATTGGACAGGGAAAACGAATGGATAGAATCAATCTGACATCTGATATCATCTGACAGCTTTGATTACAATTCATTCATATAATGTATGTGGTATCAACGTTATGGAATATTGTTCAATTACATTAAGGAACTGAAGTGGCATACTGGTGGATTCTGACTCCCACCAAGACCTCCACCCCACATGCATCATCTTGATTTGAAGGAAACCAGTTAAACAAGAAGTCTTTGAAGGACTGGCTGAGATTTAATGACAAAATCTTCCATGTTGCTTGTTCGTTGGAGATCTCGTACTCTTGTTGTTCTGTTCTGGAGAAGGAAAACATAAAAAAATGCATTTTATTCCTCAGACCAACAATATCTTTGTCTTTCCTCTGTCTTTAGCAGGACAAAAGCAGGATGAGCAGAGAAAGTTGAGTGTACACTTTACAGCCTCTCAGCACTTTCAAGAGAATGTGTTCATCGAAGGCTGCAGGCCACAGTACCTGGAGGACCTACATACTGAAGCCCAAGAGGGTCTAAAGATCTTACAGCAGGAGGGTGAGCTGAATACCCATCACATCAAACATACAACAACATACTGATCTATGAAATACTGCACACATTCTGGCTCTCTAACATATGACTGTTTTCTCACTTGTCTTTCTTTCATGCAGAGCACAGAAATGGGCTTAATTGTCAAGATGATCAGACCATGGTAAGTTTCTATAAAAATATACATCACCCATCACATGTGGCACATTCTAAGAATATGGCAAAATATGATGTCCCATGACTCAATTTAAAGTTTTAGTGAGGCAAACAATGTTTTGTTGTAAAAAACAATTCAATTATCTATTACCAGAGAATGAAAGGTAGATACATGTAAACTAATAAAAATACTGTATTTAACAAGATCTTTACCCTTCATACTTTAATTACACCTATGTATGTCTTTTTATTTTGGTCACAGAAACATTAGAGATTTAAACTGTATTTAAAATGTCACCACTTGTTGAAAAATTTAAATCACATTAACGATAAAGTGGATTAATGGAAATAAATATTCTATCAATGAAAAGTATTATATCAATTCTTAAATACTGAAATACCTCCAACACTGTCCTCCATTTCTCCACAGCCAGAAGCAGATGCCAGCTCAGGAGATCGAGATGAATCATTTGAGACTGACAGCACTGCTGGAAACTTTAACTCAGTGTCTTCTGTCCCAGCTTCATCCTCTCATCCGGTGTTTACACGGCAAGGTATAGCACACTGTCTTAATTAGTTCCTAAAATAAACTTGCTCAGTGGACAAAACACTATGTTTTGTATTCTTCTCTAATAAAGGATCAGCATTGTATTCTTGCCTCATTTACAGCACTCATTGTAATGGTGCAGGAGCAACACCATGCCAGCTGTAGCCATCATTTTCAGTTTCACCTGGATTTCCAAACATCTGGAGGAAATTCAATGCTTGTCTACTCTCTCACCTTCTGTAGGTTCCACATTTAAGCCTTTGAATCCAGTTAATAGGCTGGAGAAGACAAGGAGGAAAAACAGAAGAACAACTATCATGGGGATACCACAGCAGGTTCAGAAAGAACTGGGTATGTGGGACTAGTAAACTATGCTTGCATTATTTCTATTTGTATGTCACAGAATCAGACCATGACCATGAAACTATTTTGCCTAAGATAAGAGAGTGATTACTTTGTTTTCTGTGCAGATATGGCAAGAGGACCTACACTGCAGCAGCTTCCAAATGCAGAACGTTATGGTGAAGATGACTCTGGCAAAGTTGTCATCCCAACAATTGATGGAGAACCTCCTTTGGTAAATCACAAAGGTGCTCGTGTACACCTGCAGAATATTGAAGTTCTTCAGACATCAAGAAATGAGGAGCTTCTAAAAAAACATATCCAGTCTGTCTATCAGGACGACTTGTCATTAGGCCGACCACTTGGGTCAGGAACATGCCCTGTGCAGAGACCCAAGTCTCTTGCTGTGCCAGGCATGACCACTTCCTCGCTTCTGCAGGAGCCCCCAGGTCCTGTTATGTCCATCTCACCACAAGCAGCATATTTATCCAAGATCATTCCGAATGCAGTTATGCCCGCTGCAATAGACATTATTAAAATTAATCACTTCCAGCATAGCGTCAGTACAATTAGCAAAAGTAGCTTAGCAGCTAGCCCAGCTTCCTCACGGTCAGGAGGCAAAACAAGTGTAAGCCTAATTACCACCAGCCACAGCAGAAGCCATTCACAATCAACTGAGACTATTGTGTCCAACTCCTCTACCATCTCTTCAAAAGGAAGAGGTCCATCAATATGCGTTACTGACAGCACCAAAGAAGTCTCAGATTTAAACCTAAAGGACAAACATGTTACAAGCTCAAAGACTTTTAAATGTTCTGACAGTAAAGGTACTAATCATCAACTGGAGCACAGGGAATCAAGTGATCCAGGAGAAAATGTCA
This sequence comes from Ambastaia sidthimunki, assembly GCA_036877625.1. Classification (NCBI taxonomy): domain Eukaryota; kingdom Metazoa; phylum Chordata; class Actinopteri; order Cypriniformes; family Botiidae; genus Ambastaia; species Ambastaia sidthimunki. The sequence continues at coordinate 72,021 of JAZGTK010000022.1, read as the reverse complement.
GAAACAGTCGTTCTCATAGTCTCTCTGTAATGAAGACAAAACTTCCACCAGCACCACCACAGAGAACCTATTCTCTACATCATGAAAAACTTAAACGGAGATTAAAGGAATGGGTAGAAGTAGATTTCAAAGATATGGTACCAAATAATGGACAGGATCTCATCATTCCACTAACAGTGAGGAAAGAAGATCATCATTCCACTAACAGTGAGAAGAGTTCTGTACATTCTTTAGTACCCAACTCATCACAATGCTTAGAATCATCTGTGAAATTCAGTCCAGGTAGTGCTGACCAGGCTTTTACTGAAAGTCAGGCTGGATCAAGCAGCTCATCGCCACAGAAAATAGCATCTAGGGAAAATAAATTTGATAGGACTTTGTCTCCTTCAAGCGGATACTCAAGTCAAAGTGGCACACCAACACATTCCCCTAAAGAGGTCAGTCCCTCCTCACCTGGAAACAGGACAGTGAAGCCATCAAAGCCAGAGAAAGCAGGTGTACAGACTTCCCCAGATGTCTCAGTTTCTTCATCCATGACATCACTGTCTTCAATCACATCGGACACAGCACATCAGAACATTCAAATGAACACCACTCTATCAGAGCAACTAAAGCCTTTCCCTGCTGTTACAACAGTGCAAAATAAAGTGACACTCTCACACCCAACAATTACCCTTAGGGAGCTTTTCAACATTCCACCTCCACCTAAGATAAAGGCCCCCTCTCCTCCACCTCCTGAAACCTGGAATCATAATAAATGCACATTTGAACTTCTGTGTGGCCCAGGTCCGAATGCCTATAGGTTACATCAACTTCAAAAACAGCAAAAAGAGACATTCATTTGTAAAACTCACACAGATAAAATACCTTCTATTGATAACAAAGAAACTACATTAGAAGAGCAAAAAGAAGCTGTGCTACCACAAATGCATGAACAAATGATGGTAGAACCTCTAGATTTGGCACTTGATGAAAGTTTAACATTACATAATGAAGAAAATGAACAGCAAAATCAAACAATTGAGAAGCACTCTAGTCATAACATTCACACACAAGATCACAGAAATGTAAAGGTCCAAAAGGAACAAGAAAGTCAAACCGTTCCTAAAAGGAAGCTACCAGCTATTGAAGTTGATCAAAGTATGCTGCCACAAACAAACTGTAAAGTTGATACAGGTGCTGGTTTAGTGAACAAAACTCAAAATTGTTACAAACCTGAGGCAGAGAACCAAAGACACTGCATTGCTAAGCACATTCTGGATAACAAATCAAAGCAAGCTCTTGGTATAGAAGGACCTGAGGTCAATGGCATTTCTCCACACTCCTCTCCACCTCCAGAACACCACCCCCCTCCACCACTCACTAAACTATCACCAGCCTCCTCAGTGTCCAGTCCAGTATCTGATAAGAAGGAACATAAGCAGGGGACAGAAGTAGAGTCTGCATATATGGAATCTTCTTGGCCTCCACCACCACCACCAATGGATGAATCAGCTGACTTGATTTATGAGGAGCAAGATGAACTTGAATTTCCCCCACCACCTCCCTCATTTATCCCTGAAGCCCTCTCAAAGACATCAGGTAATTGTCACGAAGAATCAGAAAAATCATGTGAACAGCAAGCCAAGGTAACTAAATTCTCTAACATGCCCAACAGCCCAGAGACAAATTCAGAAATACATACAATTCTGCCAACAAGAATTGTACAAAATGATATAGTTATGGATGACAGGCAACATGACAAACCAAAGTCTTGTGCCGCTATCCCACGATCTTCTGTGGACCAAGTTCACCTGGAAATGTCCACTCTTTCACAGGGTGAGCCAACCATGTCAACAGAAGAGTCATTAAAGCAGACATCTCCTGAGTCTACTAATAATGTGCCTTCCACACCTTCTCTACCAGTGGAAGCCCAATCTACAGTGAACTTTAGAAGACAACCATGTCTGGCAAACAAGGACAACAGTAGCAAAGAACCACTGTGCAGACACAAGAGCATGCCTATTCCAAAGGAGGATGCCAGCATTCCCCTTGTCACGCCATCTTTACTTCAGATGGTGCGACTACGATCTGTGAATGTTGAAGATCAAGTAAATGATGACAGCAAATCAAGTACTGAGGCCATAACAAATAAGGATCAGCAAAATTCTAGTCAGGCAACGCCACAAAAGCCTATTCGCAAATCCTTGTCTTTAAAATCGAACACACCCCATACGTCATTATCTACCACAGTCACATCACCTTCTATGTGTCTACAAGAGGCCATACGTATGAAGGCTGCTGCATTGTCATCTAGTGGAGTCCAAGCAATGCTTAACCTGCGGTTATCTTCAACTGGTAACACTAGTTTACCATTGTCTAAAACACCAGAAGGTTGTGACTCGCACAGTTACATCCCAAAAAAAGTAATTGAAACACCTATGTCTCCCGAAGCCCAACCAGGCCTCAGACAGAACCTCACAGTTGAGATAACGCAGGTTTCCGACCAAGCCAAGATGATGATTACAAATGGCACAAAAAAGCCAATTAAGGTGCCGCCACCTGTTGCTAAGAAACCTGTGCATGGAACAAATCCTAATAACAAGCCAGAAAAAGCAACAACAGATAAGACAGAATGCTTGACAGATGAACAAACAGTGAGAGCTAATGGGCAAAGTGACGCAGTGCATCCTGCTGGTCAGAGAGCACAAGCATCAGAGAGCCAAGACAAAGAGAGTAAGGAAGAATTTGCAGGTTAAACTGAATCATGGTTTGAAATTTGAAATTGAACCATGAAATTTAAACGGAACCTTGTAGAGACCTTTCATTAAATACATAAATCATTCATTTTTTTAGGAAGTACAGAGACAGTATGCTGAAGATTTACGATGGATTTTGTTTGGGCTGTTTAGTCACAAGAGGACAAAGCATTGTGATAGAAAGTGCAAGTGAGAATAAGTTCAAGGATCTGTTGATATCACACCTGTCTTAAAAGCCTTAGCCGGGAAATAGCCTTCAAATGTATGCAAAAAGGTTTTCTCCCTAATCGATTTTATATAATAGCTTTATTACAGCTTTTAAGTATTTTTCTAAATGTTAAATTGTCTGCTCTGGGAAAGTCTTTGAGTTTATGGTGGACAAGCTTGTGAATTTTGTAAATTATCAAGGCTAATGTCCGCAAGATTGAACTGACATCTAGTGGTCACTAGTGGTAGCAATCGTTGCTGTGCACAGAAAAAATAAAACCACATTATCAATTTGACATCACCAAATATCCTTTACATCATATTCTCGAGCACAGATGTTTATTTCTAGCTTTTAATGAAAGCAGTTTATATTTAAGTTTATGGCCTCTATAAGATTATACTAACAATTTTGAACAATTTAGTGCTACTGCAATCAACCGTAAGATGTTCAGAGTTTGCTATTTGCAAATATGTTATTATATATATTATATATGTACAGAACTGTCAATTACCTAAAAAAGTATAGTGTGCTGAACATGACTGAAACAAACATTATATAAACACAAACCACATTTACTGTTCATTAGATACAAGCACTTTGTAAGCTAAAACGCTGCATTATTTTCTGTTGGAACCAGCAAAGCAGTGAGAATATAGACTGATGGTCCCTCTAGGACTGGTGTAAAAATATATAAAAACATTTTAGTAAATGTTTACTTCAAATCAGGAGTGAGGAGAATAACTACACTGTCTTAAAATAAATATGCATTAAAGATATTTATAGACTCTGGTATGACTGTTTTTCTTTGTCTGGTCAGTATTCCTCATGAATGATTTGACCATACAAATAAATGAAACCACTATATTATAGTTATATATATGTATATATATATATTATAATCATGCCGTACGCAGTGTATTGTTCCCCAACAAAATACAGTACATCAGACAAAAACACTTTTACTGTTTCTATTTCTGTTTCTAAATCCACTGCAAGTATTCTGAGCACAAAATGAGTTATAGTTCCCCTAATCTAATGAAGCATTTTAAGGGCAGCCAAATTTCTTTTGAAATTGATACAAGAAATTTTCCTTCAGACTTTTTACTTTTCTTGCTCTTATGTTCTGATAATTACGATTATTTTACCTAAGGTTCATCTATGATTGGAATATTTCTATAGTCTGTTACTGAAGCATTAGTTTCAGATTCAAATATTTTAAATAGCTCATCTCAACATAGCAATGCTGCAAAATTACAAAAGAACTTTAAAAGGTGATTGTCCATGAAGACATTTGAGATGGGGTTTACGTTTCATCCCTTATAATTTATTGAGGTGAGTTTGGTTAACATCAAATGACTGTACTTCAGATGGGTTCTGAATATAACATTACATAATATTACAGCCTTTTTCAGTGAAATTATAAAACTCATAATAACAGTTTATAGTGTTTTTTCATTCTGTATGAACTGTTTCTACTGATGGTTGTAGAGTCTCAACAGCTGGAGGCTGATCATGAACAGCACAATGATCAGTTTCCAGCTGAGGTGTTGGCACCACAGGATGACCCGAGTCTGAGAAAATAGAGAAAAATAGACGAAAATACATGCAATGCAAAGCCCAGATGAACCCAGACATGTTCTGTTACAGTAACCTTATGCTATTACAGATCATTCACAGGATAAAAATGGCACACCAGCAGTTAAATAATGGCAGTATAAGCCATTTGCTTTTACACATGGTCCAGTTTCTACTACTATATGAGTGATACTGCATATTTGCCCATAGGATATTGAGGTGACATGGAAACAACTGGATTTAAGAAGAAAAATGGTTAAGACAATCTAGCTAATGTTTCCTCCCTTCAGGGTTTTACAGGTGATCTGTCCTAGTTTGGTCATGAGGCTTTTTTCCTGCCCCTGTGCAACACACTCGTCTGAGATCTTCAGATCCACCTGAAGAAATCACACATATTAGTATAAGACTAAAAGCAAAGAACAGCAATTCACTTGAGAAAAATAGATGCTAATTGCTAATGCTAGCTGCTAATAGGATCATATTCCTCACAAACACAATTAATCCTAAAGACCTTGATCACTGTGATCAAGGTGTTTGATTAGAGTTTGATTAGTTAAACCTCCGGAGGATCTGAATCGCCCCGTCTAGTCACTTACTGTTTTTAGAAGGCTCCGGATAGGCAGAACTTATCAGTTTTCTTAACTCCGGGCTCTCAAACTTCTTTCTGATAGGGTCCAGCAGCTTGTTCAGGGCTACCTCTACTGAGGCCTTCAGGTCACCAGGGTGGATTTGCTGCAGAAAAGCAGTGGTCAACACATGGTGCTTAACTATGTAAACATATGCATCTGAAGGATCATTTGCTTTTATATAAAATACATAGGTAAAGATATCAGATATCTTTTTAGTTATCAGATACCTCAGCAGCAAAGTCTTTTTCCACTTCCTCATAGTCTGTGTAGACTTTATCACCTCCCCATTTTGGATCTCTTTTAATCACAAACTCTAGGAACGCAAAGGAAACCATTTAAGCACTGGTAACCAACATGTATGTCTTGAAGATTTTGCACTATTTCAGCCTAAAGCTCACCGGAGTTCAAAGGGAACAGCACATGTTTGGTGAAAGACAGAACTCCATTATTCTGAACATTTCCAGGTTCACAAAATGCTTTCTTCAGCTTCCTATTCACCTCCTCCTTTTTATCCAGGAGGTCAATCTTAGATTCCTACAGTCCCAAAAAAATTAAACAGAAATCGTACAAATCAAACCAATAGCATGTTTGATTTTATTGTTCAAATAACATGATTACACATCTTTCTCAAATGTTCTAGAAAGGACCGTACCTCCTCAGAGGAGCTCATTTTTCCTCCGGTCAGTCCAGGCACCATTGGGTTCATTATATGAATGCGTTTTGTGTACCCGAGGGAGGGCAGGTACTGCAAGGAACAAGGGGGAAAAAACAGAAACAGTTTAAATTTTCCCCATCAACCACACAGATATAAAGTAACATTAAGCACTGGTCCTTACAGGCTATCACACTTTTTTGAAACAGTACAGAGATTTAAAAGTCTCACTGAAGCTTTTTTGAAAGCCTCTCTATTCTCTCATAATTCACTCATTCCAGATGGCAACGGCAAGATCAGGGTTTAGCAGTCATGTGGGTTACTTTTATGATAGATCAATGCACTTTTTTGGAGCTTCAAAACACTGAACCCTGATCAATGCCTTTATAAAGCTGTGAAGATCCAGGATATTATTTAATACAGAATCATTTTAATATAACCCTGATTGTGTTGAAGAAAGTCATTAACATTTGGGTTGGAACGAGGGTGAGTAAACTGAAAGAATTTTCATTCTGTGGTGGAGTTTTGCTTTCACATTTATCTTGAGTAAACAGACTATGGCTCAACTCCAGAGAGCAAAATGAAACCGCAAATAAAAGGTTTACACCAATGTAAATAATTACTTAATCTCAAAAACACACGTGATTTACAGGAAATATGCACCTTTTCTGCTAATGTGAAGATCTTCCTCTGGTCCACACCCCCAAACTGAGCATCTACTTTTAAGAACTCTTCATCCAGTGCCTGATGAGAATGAAGACAATGTTACAGTTCAGGGCTATAAATGTAAATAATTACAGAATTAGAGAAAACACAGCTTCAATTGTTGGATGTAGCAACCAAAGCAAACTGTATTTGTGAAAAAAGAATTAATAAAGCTTTTATCACACTGTTAATATTATTTAAGTCACAAATATAAATACTACTTCCGGTAGTAAGAATACACACAGTTTAGTTATTTTTCAGTGCTTTCACTTATGCCAAGTCAAATGACATGTCAAGTATACAAGTATACAACTTGTTTGACTTGTTTACAGGTGGACTGTTGCCAATAAAAACATGTGTGGTACAGATCCGTTTGACCACAGAGAACATAACATTAAAACAGACAAAACACCCACTGAATACCTGTAGTCCAGGATACAGCAGACCACTCAACAGAGGATGCTCAACCTGCTTGACCACCTCGGCACCTGCTTTCTTGGCATCATGTTCAGTCACAATGGATGACAGTCGGTACACATCCAGAGTGTACTCTCTAAAGGGACCCACCACACACACATATAGACTAAACTGGCATACGTCAACTGCTAAAGATTGTATATCTGTAAAACACATCCTTAATATTTTACACTCTTGGTAAAACAATTTCAGGATTCATGCCATGTTCTTGGTCAAATATTATCTGGATTCATTCCTTGAAATACATACAGCGCTTCAATATTTACAACATCAAGGCTGTTACCTGCTGAGCTGAAAGTCTGTGCCTTTAATAAACTTGAGCTTTTCAAGGGGAACTCCAATGCTCTCCAGCATGGCCTTGATGACCTGCTCATAATATTTCACCCTGAGCTCCAGCAGCTCCCAGGGAGCCTTCATGTTGTCCAGGTAGGCATGAAGATCAGCAAAGAGGATGGTCACCTACAGAAGAGAAACAAGTATGACAATTAGCTCTCTGGCTCTTAATAATAAAAATACTCCTACTTGAAACTCATTCATTATACAATATGTTCAAAGCTCATAGCCTGTGGTCTTCACTTAGCTCAGAACCAGTACAGAATGGCAGAGACAAACCTCACAGCCTGCCTTCAGGAAGTCAGCGATCTTTGACATGGGGACAAAATAAGCCACATGGGGTTTGCCTGTGGTTGCTGTACCCCAGTAAACCTTCAGTTCTCTCTCCTTCAAGATCTCCTTCAATTTCTCCTCACCAAGAACCTCCTGAGAAAAAAACAAACATAATTCTATTAGTGTTTTACATTTGGTTGAGCATTTGCATTTGTAAGGTATGCGTTACCATACCTGACAAAATATGTCACTTTTACTTTCACTTCATACCTGAAGGTTTCTTGTAATAAGCTGAAACTTCTCATCAGGACTCAGCTTCTCACCCATGATGTCTTCTGTCTCTGCAAGGGAATTAAAACAAGACCAAATTATTTATCAAATATTAACATAAATGAATAATGCAGCTTTTTAACGTCAGACAGATAAGACAGATAAATATTCAAAACCAAGAATACAATGCAGTTACGTTACAAATGTCAAAAAAAACTTACTGAAAACACACAATATATTCTTTACACATATATTTCTTTACTATATCGGTAGCAGCCATGTGTCAAAAAACGCTGTCAACTGCCAGTGCAGTTTCGCTAAGAAATTACACTACAAAGAAATATAAATCCACTTTAAATAAGGTTACGTCTGATATAAATGAACTGCTGAGATTGAGCTGGATTAAAAATAAACTGGTCTCTTAAGGATACAGTGATAACAACTGAAAAATCTTCAAAACAAGTAAAACAAATGAAAAAACTCGCGAAACAGAAACAAATACGTTTACACTCACCAGTTGTCACAGAGAAATGTGTATGGCGACAGATGCTACCTGCAGAGGTATTTCAATATCACGTATTTCAAAATAAAAGTCCAAAAAAAATAATAATAAATACATCGATCACGTATCGTTTTGTTTAGATACACATGGACATGACTCTTAAACAATAATTACTGTTTATTAAAGTTTTTTGTTTGTTTTTTTAAATAACCAAAGATCCACATCTGGAGAAATTACATCCCAAAAAAATATATATTATTAACAAATACTAGTACGTTTATTTTATACAAACGCTATTATATCAGAATGAAGAAATCTTAGATTTTTCCCAAACCTGTGTTAATAACAATTACATTTCAAGTGTCATTTCAACATATGCCTTCATACAAAATTGGCATCAGTTAGAAAATAGCATGAAATTCTACTGAAAACATCCAAATAAGCACCGATGACATTTCAACATGCATCATACATATATGTATAACATATGACACACAAATACATATTTACAGGTAATTCTCAGAAAGAAAATGGAAAGTATCAATCTGTACCCTTAGCTGGTCTATGTACATTTATATCACAGCATATACACAAGAAAACACTAGATATCAAACTTTTGACATAAGTTTCAGGCAGGGATCTGACATTACTGTACAATAATAAAATGTCTTACATAAGCACTTTTGGGACAACTGTAATATGGACAATCAAAAGGACACGGACACCAGACAAAACCAACCAGAGATCATATTTAACATTTAAGACAAAAACAGTGTAGCTTGTAAACACATTCATTGACTTTCCATAGGAATTAATGCTATATTAGAGGTAATTGTTCTGCAGTGACAATTGTATCTACTAATTGCCCTTATTTTAAAGAGGCTGTTAAACAAGATATATTAGGATTGAAGAACCAAATGCAATCAAAATAAGATTTAAAACAAAAGTAATAAATACTTAAATAATCTTGTTTACCTCACACCAGATGCAACTGATCATACAGTTTAACCCCATGCATACTAAATAAGATCTGATGGTTTCCTGCTTGTTTGCAACCTGTGTTTTTGCAGCAGCAGTTTTGATAAACAGTTTAGCTACTGAATAGATTCAGAACTTGATCCAGTATGATCTTAAGTATATGGGCATGAAGGGATCAAATTCGTAGGTCTATCCCTGAGTGCATCCCAAACCGAACTTTGTATGCCCCATTAGACATTAGAGAACTTAGGAAAAAAAGTGTTATGTGGAAAAAAGCCAGAGAGAAAACCTGCTTCTTGTAAAGAAAAACAGATGGGGTCCACCAAGCAGAGCAATGAAAGACATCAACCTTCTCCTGTTAGCAGAACTAATGCTTGATGTAATCAATTCTTGCTCAAGTTTTAAGGCTGGCTTGAGTAATTCAGTTAGATGCACAAAAGTATTTATAAATATTACATTAGATACTTAGTGTACACAAACATTTTCCCAAAAAGTACCTTTCAAAGTATGACTGAAATGCAGTTTTGGCTTCAAAACCAAAATAACTTTCTAAATATTTCAAGATTTCTCTCATGAAAAGCATGTTCTACCCTAGATCAGTGTAGTGCAGATCAGAATGTGTGCTTTTACCAAAAGTTGGCTGGTTTAGAACACAGTAACACCCTATTCCAGCAAGCAGCACAAACCAGACTCATCACCTTTAAGTTTTGTGCAACAATATGTGGCGTTCATCAGAACTTGCAACTGGAAATGACAAGGCACTTTGTCCTTGAACTGTCAAAGCCTGCATTTCAGATTGTTCCACTTGTTGTGTCAGGGTCACGGAGACACTGGTGGAATTTACAGCCAAGGCAGGACGCACGATTGGTTCAAAGCATTCACTCCGCTGTCTGTTTTGCGCTCTGTTGGTCTGAAGCAAACACCACAATGTCTTTAGGGTCTGGTGCCATTAAATCACATTGAGCTCAGTGGAGTCCGTTTCGGAGTCATTCTCGTTTTCACTAAAGAGAAAAAACAAAGATTACAGTTAGGTTACGCAGGTTTTTAAAAACCTTAAAGTTGCCCATATTTTTCTATGATGAGCAGGACATGTGACACGCAAGTGTGTGAAGTACTCAACAGATGGTTTTACCGTTGTTCATTAAGTAGTTTGCGGTTGCCCTGTCTCTTTTCCTCGTTGATGGGATAGGTGATGAAAATAATCAGCCCAATAATGATTAGGAACACTGGACCAGCAGATACCAAGATCTTCAAAGTCAAATCCACTTCTGCTGGTTGTGTGCAACCTCTGGTCACATAGCCAGCAAAACTATTTAAAAGGGAAAAGAAATGAAAGGGAGGAAGTTAGTATGTTAATTAATGTTCATCCAGATAAATCCAACCTCATGACTCATGATAAACCGAAGAAACACATGAAACACTATTCCACACGGTCATTGGTCTCCAAACCCAAACGACCCTTAGTTAGGGGCACTGAGGGCCCCTAACTAGTCAGGGTCCCACAAAGAGTGAAATTATAAAAAAAGGCTGTCTTAATGGATCATGCAGCCAGGATAATCCAACTTTAAAAGCCTAGATCTAACATACAGGAATGCAGGATTATATATATATAGTGTGGTTTCGTGTAAGATTTACTGTACTGATTGTGGATATGCTTCTGGCTACTTACTCAAGACTAAGGGTCGAGACTCCTAAAGAAATTCCAGATGCAAACTTGGTAAAGAACACATAGAATGAGTAGAAGATGGCTTCATGACCCTGAGAATCTGGATTGTGTACTTTAAAATCATCCACCACATCGGGAAGCATGGACCTGAGAACACAATATGAATACAGGCTCTTTTACTGTATTACTGTATATAAACACATTGAAAGCATACAGACACACAAAGTTCCCGTTCTCTGGTTTACAATCAGGCACTTACCAGGGCAGCAAGAAGGCTGCTGCAACACTGACCCCAGCAGCAAAGGACACAACGTACGTCACAATAAGATTGCTTGGCACAAAGACTACTATGATCAGGAAAGGTACCACAGACTGCAAGGAGAACACAGATTGAGTTACAGTGTGACTGGCCAGTAGATGGCACTGTTGGTCAGTTAATTAAAACTACCCATTAAAACCCAGGTTAACAAACTGACAATACTTACTGTTGTTCCAACATACACTGCTGTTTTCTTGCCAAATTTCGTAAGGAACCATTGCCAAAATGGAATAGCCAGTGTGGCTGAGAGCTAGAAAAGAGCAATTAAAATCACAATGAACTGGGTTTTACCTATATTAACTTCCTGGGTTAACAGTTGTGTGCAATGATTTTAAAGACAGATCATTTGCACAAACAGGCATTAGGTAAGATTTGGTTCTTGAGAAAGATGACATCACCTATCCACAGTATGTGCAGTATGCACAGTAAGTACAGTATGTATCCTAGCACACCTCTTTGACTAACAACACAGGAATGTTGGTTTGTGTGGCACAAGTAGGGCAACACTAAAAAAAAAACATGTCTATTCATGCAGAGCTGTAACTCCCTTTTCATAAATCCCTGACAGATAATGTGTTTTTATTAGAAAAACCACATACATTATGACAGTAATTCCATCATTGAATCAGGGCTATAGTTAAAATCTTTTGAACATTCAGATTAACAAAAAACACACAAGAATTATGTTTTCAGATTTATGTTTTGTAAAACTAGAAGCATGACTATGTTTCAGACAACATTCTTAACACCCAGACTGATTCTTACACCACATCTTGGATCCTGATACCTGTATTAAGTAATTTCCACTTGTTCATTTGTAATCTCTCTCATTGCAGAACTATGCCTCACCTAAATCCAATCTTTATTATTCATTGATGGTCATTTGTAAACACGTTCTTCCACCTATGTCTACTACACACTGTGTTAATTGTTTGCCATGTATGTGTTAATCTGAGCTGTTGTTATCGGCAGACACTTCAGAGCAGTTTGTTTTCAGTTATCTTTGTAAAAAGAATCCTTTGTGTTGCAAGTCAAAGTGTTGGTTTTGTTGTCTCTGGTGTCACCACATTCTAGGCTAAAGACATAATTAAAGTGAATCTCTTAACTGACAAATATGATTTGCCCTCAATGTAATAAAATACGTGGCTGGGAATCTGATACCAGTTCTTTTGAGAGAAAAGTCTTTTGTCACGGCACATTCTCGGAAACCACACCTTTTATTGCTCTCTTTGGAAAAGAATGGCATCTTTCAACCAGGACATTTTAACATTGTCTAAAATTACCAATTCCCTTTGTAAAATACAAACACACATGTGCTTATCTTACCATAATGACAAGCAGGATGTTTTGGAAGTCGTTTCTAAAGCCCAGGGTGTAACTACAGAACAGTGCAAAATTTCCCTCCAGTAGCTGTAAAAAATGTTCAGAAACATATTAGCAGCACATCAAGGACACTTTAGCAAAATACAACAATTTGGTGGTTCATGGTGGCCCAGGCTTAGAAAACCAAATATCTGCTGCTGACCAGCTGGCATGAAGAAACATCTGATGCTGTGGAGACTTAGGACTTACCATAAAAGCCAGAGAGGTGAAGAGGAAGCCCATGACCAGCTTGGCATATGGACCATAACCCATCACCATACGGATGCCCTGGATGAAGGACATGGGTTCGGATCTAACCCTGCAGGTTTCTGTCCAGAAAGAAAAGGAAGTATGAACATACAGCAATTCAAGGTGCTACACCAATTGTACTTAAAATCAAAGTAATAGCATGAATGTATTATAGAGCATCTGATTATAATCTTTGTGACATACAGCATTTAACTGGAGCTGTTTTTGTGGTCTAGCACAACCTCCTGATATGTTAATTTAGCTGACTATCGACCAATCTTTGCACCAAACCTCAGGTGTTGGCTTGCTTATGCATTAGAAACATTTAAATCTTTCTTAGCAAACACAAAGACAAATATTGCAAATGGTTTGACAACTGTTTGCCAATGCAATTATGTTCACATAGTGCTCTTCTTCTTAAAAAGGTTAAAATTGATTGGCCAAAACAGACAGAAATCAGAAAGTGTTGCTTAAAGGTGCAGTAAGCGATTTCTGATAAATGCTGTTGAAAAATGAAAGTTTTATAACCACAAACAATGTTAACAATGTATTTGCTATATTTTTGCCTGTGTGACATAGCATCTTTGTTGTTTTGAAGGTGAAGCAAAAAAGAAAGGGGTAAGTTTGTTTGTGTGTAGATTATAAATGTCTTTCCCACTACAACTTTAAACTACAAAGATCTGCTTGTTAGGAATTGGGTTCAGAATGTACTACTTCACAGAGCCAAAATAAATGACTTCTTTTTACCATGTGCCAAATTTTAGACCCCCCTCTCTTTGCTTTGAAAGCTTATCACCCGACTAAGCTAATTCACTGACATTTCCCGGGACCTGAAATCTGCTTGTGGGACAACTACTGTTATCTGAGAACTGTGGAAAAGCACAGTGTATATCTGCAATCAAAACCAATCTCTGCAGGACATCTTTTAGGAATCGACAAACTCCTGGGAGTATAACCAAATAACAAGCAAAGACAACCAGTTACATTTAAATAATCCGGCAGCTGTGCAATGGCTCAAACCTTTTTGTTCTTTCACACCAAAGAACAGGACCACAGCACAGAGAACGTAGATGGAGCAGATGACACCAGATGCAATCATGTAAGCTTTTCTCTGTGGGCCAAAGAAGATCAAACATTAAATACCAACACACCAACAACAACTGCAATATAGTCAACCTTAAAAACAAAAAAAACCTACCAGATCTTCCAGTGAAACATGAGGCTCAGTGATGTTGACCTCAGGTGCCACCTGTAGATCCGTGGAGTTGAGTTCCTCCCCAGTGGGAATGCAGGGAGCATTGGCCATTCCAATTATCTGACCTTGAACTGCTGTGCCGATGAGCGTGCCCAAAACCTCCACCGTCATTCCTGAAGTGAGACAACAAACAGTTAGCCATGCAAATGAAGAACAGGTTGCCACCTGTTTCATTAGAGGACACAGCTAACTGCTTCAAACCACATGGACTAAGCAAAACTCACGGTATGCTGTGGCTGAATCCCTCTCCTTCTGTTCCGAGCTGATGAACATGGTAAGGGCAGAGTATGGAACATGGAAGCACTGTTTTGGGAAGCGGGAGATGCCGAAAAGATCAGAGCAAATTTACACAAAACTCACAATGGCTACCACACATGCTCATATGAAGATTGTTACTCACTGTCTGCAAGGTTTGGAATGCACAGTAGAAGATCAGGTACCAGAAAACTTTGCCTTGGTCAACAGAGGGCACGTACCAGATGAGGAAATAGCAAATTACAGCGAATGGAGTGGACATCACAATCCTGCATGTGAAGAATATAAGATTTTACTAGCACCAAACTGAATGCATTTGTTAAAAGCATCAAGGAAAACAAGCATGCAACAGGTTTATATAGATGGAAACTTGGTGATACATGTAGGTTAAGGTCTACATTTTATGCTTTTCCTAAAAGTTTAGGGGGTGACTCAAAGGAAACAAACATCCCACGCAAGTTTGCAACATGGTATACTCTGTCCTGTAACCTACACCTAGCACATCACTCAACGCTTCCAAGGACCAAATATGGAGTTCCTTCCCTTTACTAATGACATCATCATCAGCTGTTGTACACATTGAGAAATGGAAGAAATGTCAGAGGAACAGTAATTGGAGACAACTTCCTGTCTTTGCTTCACACCTACTGATCCAGGACCCATGTGCCCCCTGGATGACGTGAAGTGTGCCAACAGGAAGCTGATGTGGAGATACAGTGGTTACTTATTTTTGAACAGGAAGCAGTTTCAGGTACTTTGATTGGTCTATTACTGAATAATGCAGTGGAGATCCAGATAAAATATAATAAACCAGTTATGAGCAAGTACATGTTTTTAAAACTGATCAGATGACTGCCATTGAAGTCATGCCCACAGACTTCCATGGAAAGTTTGGCATATTTCAGCAAAATTTGATTGCTTGTCTTTCACAAAGATCTCCTGCCACCCGCATGCTTGTTTAGTAATCAGTTTGGATAATCTAGTAATGCTTTCAGTTTTCAATAACAGTGTAGTACTTTCAGATTTAACACATTTTAACCTTATTTAAATCAACTCTGCAGATTCTTCTTTCACAACAAGTGTGGAAAAATAAGAATAAAGTTTATGCTTTAGTGAATTTTGCCATGAGTCACGTTAGTCAAGATTTATTGCACAAATATGCCTAGTATGACTAATGTATCACAAATACACACAAAGAAGTTTTTTAGTGAGCTCCAGGAAAAATGCTGAGTTGTACACTGGAAAAATTAAAAAAGTAGCTATAAACGAAACCCTGAAAAATAATTTCATAATTCCATGAAGGAAAAAAAATCATCATAAGTTCATTTCTAACACTGGTAAGATACAAAACACACACAGAAAAAGATTTAAATAAATAAAACACTGTTAACTGCTACACAAAATTGAATTCATAAATAAATAAATTTGAATAAATTTAGATAAGAATGAAAATTGTGTGTGTGCAACTAAGGGTTATCAGTGCATTCAGGATCACTAAACCTTAGTAACCTGGTACTCTCCACAACCTCTGTATTTAATTAACATCTGATATAGACTTTTTAAACCCACATCTTTTAAACAGTATACATGTCACTCTACCAGCATGACTGCTATTTGAACTAAAATAACCCCACTGCTCCTTAAAAGAAATCTGTATGCCGCCTGTGAAATTCAGGCTCAGCTGGTCTGCTTTCTTTGAGTTCTGATAGGATGTAAGCAGTGGTGTGTTGTGGGTTGGACCAATCAGAACTCCCTTATTTACATACATCTCCCCAAAACATGCTTCCCACACACACACACAGGTATGTCTTCCAGTTAAACACATTACAGGAAGGAAGTCTTTCATTCCATGACGAAAGTTTTCTTTATTTACCGAGTGAAATGAAATGAAAACTTATTGTGTGTTATTCTATTTTTTTTTTTTAATTGTAATAGCTTATTTCATAAACTTATGGCTATTAATATTGCATGTAGCTGGTATTGTGTAAGGGAAAGCATTGAATTCAATTCCATTCCAAAAGCCTGTGGTCCTTATGATTCTACACAGACCTTCTGGGAAACAGTCCCAGTCCTCTCTCACATGGCTTTCATACACCAATAAACCTGTCTCACTAATACTCCTAATACACTAATACTTCTGTTCTCCCAGAAGACATCACTACACAAAACCAGTCATCACTAGGGATCTTCTAATGAAACCACCATAAGAGAGTACAACTGTCTTGCTCAGATTCAATGACACTGAAACAAGTTCATAAGGGTAGAACTGTCTCACCAGTTTCCTACCAGATTCCTTTACATGTCCTGAGATCGATCAGACAAAAGTCACACATTCCAAAACCCAACCCCCCATTCCCAGCACATCCTTCCTTAGGTCCAAATATTCCTACAAAAAGTGACCCCCTGCTTCTAAGGACTTCCACTTCAAAACACAGATCAGCACTCCTCAAACCAACAGACCTATGATGCTAAAATGATGATGTCTATGTTCTTCAGGGAAGAGTCAGTTAAACAGTAAAATCTCATGCAGTTTTATGTTGGGCTGGTCTGGCTCAAACAGCAATGCAAAATAGAAAATGTTTGGTAGATCATCCAAAACCTACCAAACCTGAACACCAACATTGTATTTGAAATCACTGACGCTTCACTAAACTAAACCTCAACATTGCCATGGGCATCAATGTCACTGCAGATCATGCCTGAGTGCGCACAAGGTTAAGCGTCGCTAGTCAAGCAACGTGTGCAGTTGCATTTTTCAGTTCTGTTGCATTTATAGCAGCAAACCACTTCAGGCCAATCCAAGTTCAACGACACCTACCAAACCTTCACTCTGTGCAGAACCATTTAAGATCTAAACCAGGCATCTTCGTTGCTGCAGGCATCACAGTCACTACAGATCATGCCAGTGTGAACACAGGTTAAAGGTCACCAGCAAAACAAGAGCAGCAAAGTTTCATGTTTAAGTCCTGCGCTCAAACGTGCTGTGGGAAAGTAAAACCCCCGACCACGACCTTGACAGTGGGCCGTCACGCCATTTATAGTGAAACCACGCAATAACCTTTATAGAATAAAAATGCATATTAAGAAATAAAATAATTATTCTTTTGATTGGAGGACACTGATAAAGTGCAATTAGTCATGCTTATCTTTTCATTAGATCTGTCTGGTTGGATCAAAAGCCAAAAATTGGCCAATAGCAAAGCTGCTGTGTTTCAGAGAGATCCTCCTCCTTGTATGCTCCTCCTCTATCCCCCACGAGAACTCTGGGGGGTTGTCCAGCACTAGACACACTTGGCAGTCTTGCTTAAAGACTACACCTCCTGACATTTCCAAACCATGGTGAAATAGGTCAAAAGACAAAGCGAGTGACGGGTTGGAAAGATTCATTTGGAAAGGATTTTCAGGGTCTTGAATAAGTGGTGGGCAATATTGTGAAATTAATCATGTTTTCAAGAAAAGGCTTAAAAAAGCAGACAGACAGTTACTACAGGCAACTTGATTTCTTTTTGTCTCCTTTCAGTGAGAATAATGAAACCAATGAGGTATAAAAAGAACCATGAACCATAAAGGTATAAAATCAGGAGGAACCAGACAGTCTGGAAGGTTACAGGCTACAGGAAACAAATTCAACAAACTGAGCAGAGGAAAAACATACCAGGGCATCATTCGTCCAATTCTGGTCCAGGGGCTTCGACTGACCAGAAAGCCCACTGTAGGGTCTGTGACAGCATCCCATGCTCGGCCCACAAACAGGATGATGGAGGCATAAAATGGATCCAACTATAGAGAAAAAAGGAATAACTGGAATGTCACATGGCAAATCCTTCAAAAAGCTTAAAGTTACTACTTTTTTTTAAAACAATAATAGTAAATATTTACATTGATTCTTATAAAATAACCTAATCTGTTTGGTGATAAAAACCAAAAGATTGAATGCTTTACTATCCTCTACTATCTACTATCACAAAGATATGACTTCACTTTTATAGCATTTATAATCATTTTACAAGGTTATGCTGCATGTGAACATTAACCTTTAACAGAGACCAGGAGTAGCACATGGGGTCTACCCAATGACCTGAAGGCACATGAGATCATTAAGACGCATGACAAGCAAATTAAGTTGCTCAGTTCTAACTTATGTTCAGAAAAACACGCTTATTAAACTCTACAACTGCCTGGCATTGAGCACTGCAGAATTAGCTGTTAATTGTGAGATTAAGCACAATAGCAAGACTCACACTTGTGTAGATCTTGGTGACATGATAAATGTTGAGAGCTATTACAACAATCCTGAATTGGTTTTACTGAGGCTCTTTAATCTGGCCCATAAGCCTGCCAAGACTACATTAGCACCCTGAAAAGTTAATGGCATGAGACCTTTATCCACCTATTCATTTTCCAGTACAATTCCTCCTTTGTGACTGTACTTACTGTCTCTGGCTGTGTAGGCAGGGGGTGTAAAGAAACCCAATACCCCCTGAGGTTCACAGTTTTCACACAATAAACCTGATCTTGTGTTATGAAAAGATTAAGTATTTGTATTGCCTTTAGGCTGCAAATGTCTTGCTGTATTTGCACATTGTAACAATATTTTGAGTGCTTTAAAATAACATACAAGTGTTTTTTCATCATTTTTGGCTCTCTTAAAACTAATCCAAATTAAATTGGATTAGTGACAAACGATAGGAATATTAATCTTAACTTACCAAAGCAACATCCAGCAGGTAGATCTGGAGGAAGAATCCAATTGCACATCCTGTTATCTGGTACGGGGCTCCTCCTATAGCATAGCACAGCTTGCTGCACACCGACAACCGATTCCCGGTCTCACGCTATTTAAAAACGAAAAAATGAAAACAAGACATTATTTTAAATATTGCATAATGAAGCAATTCAAAACTTGCAATAAAGTATGAATTCAGGAAGGTCATAGTGGGTTCACGTTGGGATTTAAATTAACCCAGTTGTGGTGTAAACAGTCACACCCCGACCAGACGTTTGTATGGTTGGGGTCTACACTCTTAGCGCTTGTTTCAATTATGCTAATACTTTCTGCCTGACTGAGTGTTTGGTTGTAATCCAAACATAACCTCATTCCTCATATAATCTAGCAGATGTTAAAATCTGGGTCAAGATCTTATGTTTTATTTTACTGTAATTTTTGGGATGCTACACATTGCGCTAGTAGCGCAAAGGTTTGTGGGTTTGATTCCCAGGGAACACATGTACTGACAAAATGTATAACTTAAATGTATTGTAAGTTGCTTTGGCTAAAAGCATAAATGTATATATAAATGTAGGATCAACCCTGTTGTGTTTAATGACAATTAAACATATTCATTGGGAAATCCCAATAAAGAACATCACATTGAAAACAAATTTGTGATTAATCACATTGAAAATCTGTGATTGGCATTGGCACATAATCACAGTTCAGTTCAGATGGCTGGGAGAAGGTCCCCACATTCACAAATGTGAGTTTCACACACCCATGCTTCCTCCAGTATAGTATGTGTGTGGTTTTCAATCACTAACTTCAAATGTATCGGTTAGTAACAGTTGAGTGTCCGTCACATGCACCCTCCAAAAATAAACCATAAACTTCCAATGTGTAGACCACAGCGACCACCCTGGTAGCTCTGGTTCCTCTGCATCCTGCATCTGGTTCTTATAATTCTTATGGCAAATTATTTTGTAAGTGGGACCTTCATTGATTCTACACACATGCTTTCTTCTCTTGTGATGCCGGTACACAGTCTTATATGTAAATATGATTAAGAGGTGAAAGAAGTATGAAATCACACTCAAAGGTGTCGTAATTACATTAACAGTGAAATATTGTTGCCTCGTTTCCTTAACATTGCCAATAAAATCTAGGAGCTGTGATGCCACATCCTTTAAATCCATGTTTCCCTTTATCTGTGCAATGGTCACATAAACTATTAAGACAAAGGGTATCATTACGGTATTTTTAACAGTTGTAAATAAGGACAGTAAGATAAGGACAGAGAACTCATAAAAAAAAGTCAATAATTAAACTATAAAGCTCTACAGCACTGAATCGCATAAAATTAAACTAAATAACTTTCATATAAACAAGATTCATGCCTCTACTGATGATTTGGCAATAAATGTTGTTTTCAATCCATGTGGGGTCTGTATTAGAGACCCAAATATTTACACTAATCTACACAATAAACACTTTTCACATAGGGGAGCTGCTGCGTTGTTATAATTGCTTTTATTATGTTTTAATTCATGCTGGAATAATGAATTGTGATAGTGGGTTTTTGAAAGGGAAATTCGCATACAAATTGTCCTAGAAGCAGCACCGATATCCGCTTAATTCAACCAGCGAGCGGCTCATGCAAATTTATATTATTACAGACACCGTCTATAATAAAAAAAGCGACGCGACAAAACTACAACGCTGCGGTTTAAATGTACAGTCAGTGAACTCGTTAAACTACAATCTCAAATAGCTGCAAGCAATCGTGTGGTTTTCTTTCAATATAATGGGAACGTGGTCATTTTTGTCCCATCTAGAGCAGTGCAGGAATGGTGCGTTCCCGTTCCACATTCACCCTGTGACACGTAGATCAGCGGTAGCCGCTCCTACTACACGAGTGTGAGATGGCTCCTCCATTGGAAAACCACAGGGGATTCAAAACAGGTGGTCTGCTAATAAATCATCAAATAAACTGCTTTAAATGTCTTACCTTTGCTAGTTTGACTCCATCTGGACTGGGTTTCTGCAGGAGACTCGCATTTGAATACTGCTCCGCGCCTTCTCCTCTTGCCATATCGATTTAAGATGAAGTCGCGTGTTACTTTCTGGCGAGCCGAATTACTAAATGATGATAATGAAGATGGAAAAAAATAATTTCCCCGTAAAAAAACACGTATATTGCCGTTGTCTTAAGCCGTTTACTTGGAAAAGAACCTATGTTTCTAACCAGTCCTGTAAGCGGGTGTAGTAATAGGCGTTAGATACTCCACCCCTAGTCATTCATACTCGTAACATCCTCCTCCAATGTCGCATGATTTTTTACCCAATGAAGAAGCGGGGCGGAAGAACATGACGTCACACTGTGACGTAAAAACCACATGCATCAATAGTGTCAGCTTTGAACGATGGTTTTGAAATGCCTAGTCTAATTATACTCTATATTAGACCAGTATTGAGTTTAAAAGTTCGTGAAAATAAGACGACGACAGCATGTTTTCATACATTGTTGCATGGGCATTTTAGTAATAATAATATTTTGTCATTATTTGTGAGGCAAGCATGTCAAAAGAACTGTCAAAAGTTTTGTATATCCTGTTTTTGTTCTGTGGTGATATATATAGTTGTTCTTTGACAACTAGGCTAATATGATATATGCTTTCAAAAATGATCATTACAGAAATGCTGTAATTGGGTTATAATGTAGAAATTTGCCACATGCATACTGATGTTTACTAACACACTTATGTAGGGGGCGTTCACCAACCTCAAATAACAAGCACTCATGCACACACATACACACACACACACACACACACACAGTGTTTAGAGAGTTCAAGTTTACACATTAATCAATGTGTGTTTACAGAAGATAAGATTAAAGTCTATTGGGTAGTGCGTGTAGTGTCACAGACAGTTAGGTTAGGTAAAGATGATTTTGAGAGCATAGGGCAAAACCACACTGTATTTCTCTGTTCCAATTAGGATCAGACAAACTATATCATTGTATCAAACCAAAATCTGTTTGAAGGTACTTATAAATTACTTAATTAGTTAGAAAACTATTCAATTACTGAGTGCGGGTACAAATCTTTGCTTCCACCACTATGACAAACAACAAAAATTTCATTATTTACTCACACTCATTAAAAACCAGTTTGACTTTTATTCATGGAACAAAGAGAGAACATTTTGGAGTTTGACAATGTTTGTCTCCATAAAGTTAATTTCATATATATTTTTTGGTGAATTGTCCCTTAAAATTTGTGTGTGAATTTGATGGCTGAGGCATATGATTACAGTAACAGTCTGTGTTAACATTTGAAAGACACAATCCTGATTTGTATACAGATGTATAATGCCCATAAAGATCATACCAGCCACTGTTCATGAATCATGAGAGCAAGTGGCCAGTGCTATACATAACCACAAGTGTTATGGAAAGTCACAAGGCAGAGACTGTGTCTTCTAAACATGTGTGTGTGTGTACAGTGTGTGTGTACAGTATGTTAGCATTGTTCCCATTGTGGAAATAGCTTTGAAGCACAGGCTTCTTTTGTACCAGTCCTGCTTATCAGGTCCACAGTATTCAAAGAGTGTGGACTTATTTTTTATAAAATGAGGTGCAATATGCAATACAAGCCAAACATTGTAATGCACTGGACTGAATGTATATGCATATGAATAGGTATATGTCTATGTATATGTCTCATCATCTGAAAGACCACGCA
Source organism: Ambastaia sidthimunki (assembly GCA_036877625.1). Taxonomy (NCBI): domain Eukaryota; kingdom Metazoa; phylum Chordata; class Actinopteri; order Cypriniformes; family Botiidae; genus Ambastaia; species Ambastaia sidthimunki. The sequence goes on along the minus strand of JAZGTK010000022.1, from coordinate 49,115 downwards.
GACAGGCTACTGTTTAATTGCTTAAAAATTGCTTTTTAGACATAGGGAACGAGTGGGATTTTTTACATAATACAATACAATACAGTTTAAATACAGTTTAAAATATATTTGATATCAACCCACCTTTACAGTATATTCTAAATACTCAATGTGCTACATATGTTTGTTCGCTTCATAAAGTATTTGCTTAAAATGCTTGTACAGATTTGGTTATGTGTATGTAAATCGTGGATGTACATTTTCATTTATTAGACGCTTTTCCCCAAAGCAAGTTATACATTTGATCAATATGTGTATTCCCTGGGATTGAACCCACAACCTTTGCGCTAACGCAATGCATTACCAGTTGAGCTAAAGAAACACATGTAAATCATGTAAGTCATGTAAATTGTAAATGTATATATTGAGGTATTACTATATTTTGTCATCACTAATATACATTAGAGAAATGAATCTGTATGTGTGTATGTATGTGTGCATGTCTTTTGTAGATCCTGAATGAAAATCACAATAGGTTATTTAACACTCCATAGACAATAATTGTCCAATAATCCAGTCATGCAAGCAACATTCCATCACACATTGTTCAGATTAATAAAGATCACACCCAGCAACCTGTGTGTCTGAAACAAAATCCTTAAACAATCTGTATCTAAAAATAAACTACAAAACATGTCTACTTTGTTGAAATGCATGTGTTATGTACACTCTCCAGATAAAAAAACATTACTTGCTCCAACACTATATATGTACCCATATTTATATACAATAATACACTTTCACTTTTTTTACATTGTATCTGAGGAGAAAAATGTCTAGTCTAAAAGGCACATAAGTATTATTTCTGTAATCCTTTCTGTATTCCACAGTTTAACTGCAGGTTTGTTTAACAGTGTGTACGCTTGCACGTGACTTTGGATACAGTTATTGCTCACTGGGCCCTCTGTAGTGTTTTTACTGCACCTGCTCGGACCCCTCTCGTGCGGTCTAATGTTATTTTTCCACTTCAACATCTTGCCCACTTGAATCTCGCACTCGGATATGAAAGTGGATGTCAGAGAACAAACACCCACAACACACCCACAGCTGGCCAAACAGTCCACGTACACACACCATTAAAGAATCTCTGCTGATAGTATCAAAGTCCAATAAAACTGTCTATGTGGCTGGGGGTCAGAAATACAAAATATTTGGCTGCCTTCTGGCTTTGTTGACTTTATATTGTAACATCATGACCTCTGTAATGTACAGACTGAAGATCATCGGACAGGCAGATGAGGGACATATTTTTGCAAGAAGGTTAATCATTAGCCTTAAAAATGCTAGTCTGGATTATGGTCCTGGAAGGCCCCTGGGGACACATTTTTGGAAGCCCCTCACCCCCCACTGCCTATAATTGAAAACTTAATTTCCTGCATGTATGCATTAAGCATCCTGGTGTTTAGTTTCCATCAGAAGTCTTGGGCTGTGTTATCTACTTTATAACCAAGGACTTTAGTAATCAATTCAACGTTTTATGAGCATTTATAAGTATATACTACTATAAGTAGTAAGTGTATTCACCCATATACTCAGTCCACTTTGTTCCCATTAGGATAAAACTATTTTAGGCTTCAGTATTTTAACCCACTGGTGTATCTTAACACCACCTGCACCTAAAAAACTCCTGGGATTGAAATGTGATATCAAAACCTAAGTATATATAACCAATAATACCATACACCACATAACCATAACATATACTGCATGCTATGAAACATTTTGGCACAAGCTACAAAACATTTTGACTGTTTAATTCATCTTCATCTGCAGACGAACCCTAGAGGACCCTATATGAACTATACCCTAAAATTACTCTTTTTAAAACAACAGTACTGTTGAATTTACAGCGTATGGAATCATATGTTAAGTCAGTGATTTTCCATCCAGATCTCACGCCCTATTTGGATTCACAGAGCTGGGCGTGAGCATTACTGAGTGACTCACTGACAGCTTACTGTCTATTTTAACTCTGTGTTCACACATGCCATTGATTTGCATCTGTGGAGCTCATTACCTCCATCATATTTTTTCCACCCTGACACCTTGACTGAATTTTGCCCCCGACCCTTAACAGTGTCATAAACATAAACGCTAATTTAGGTTTGTTGCTATTTTCACATAGGGTTAATAAACTCTAGTAAAATCTGACTTTTGTATGTTTGTGTTTAAACCTGTTTATTTAAAAAAAAAAAGGAACAAAAAGTTTACAAAGAAATATCCAGCTTAGGATCTTGCAAGCTTAGCTAATATTATTAATGTGGGAGCTGTTATTGTTTTATAAATAGTTTGCATTTAGTAAATGCTTTGATCATAAAGTGTCTTCATCTGCAGAGACAAACTGTTCAAGCTCAACTAGGATTAAATGTCTTGCATAAGTACACACTGTGAACTAAGATCCTCCCATAGCTGGATTCCTCCCATTTCGTACCAAAGTACCTATCAAAATGTTCATGCTACAAGTTCAGAGACATTTAAAATCTTTGGGCTGTGTCTACAGCAGGCTGTGTATGCCCACACTGTTATTAAAAATGCTTCCTGTCAAGTAAGCAACATTTCAGTATTTTGTATCAAATTTTAAAAGAACTATATGGCAGTATGGGAACCAACAACATTTATACTAATACAAACCACCACAGTTTTATGCATGACATGCCTGGTGTTCTAGAAGTTATAAAAATGCAATAAATGTAACATAACTTGAAAGGTTATGAAACTCTTGTGTGCATAAGTCCTAGCAGTGGTTTAGTTTAAGAGTGTGACATTCACTTTACCACAAGCAAAGCACTCAACACAATAAAACAATATAGACAATGGTACAAAATACATAGTGATACAGTGTAATGATGAGATAAATTGACTGGACCGTATGTCGACGTTATTTTCACATGCTTGCAATTACTGAAATGTTGCTGTCATCTAGTGTTCAGTCTTGGTATAAGGTTAACTGTTAGTTAACAAGAACAGATTTTGTAAATCAAATAAGACACAAAATACAATAACATAAAAAACATACAAGATTGTGGTATTCGTTTCATTCTTTCATTATTTTACTGTGTCATTTAAACATTATTTTTAGCGACTATAGTTTGCATGCATTTTTTTTTTTTAAGTCTGTTGGTTTAGGCGTATAATTCTAGTTTAGAGTGCGACAGGTCACGAGTTCAGATCCCGGACGAGCCCTTGAACTTCAGCAAACTTCCTTGAGTATCATTAACGTTAATCAGTGTTAAACTTAATGTGTTGATTTAGTTATTGATTAAAGATACAGGTTATCAGTTTATTACCAGAAGGGGTCATTTATTCAAGGTTAAGGTGCTTCGGAGAGAAACGTATTTATACAGGATGTAGTATTTACTGGGAAAAGATTTAGTTAAGCTTATGTTGCAAAATATACAGTAGCCTTTCATTGTTGATTTTGTGTTGTTTCGTCAAATTATGGCCTACTTGTTTCTAAAAACGTAGATTTTATTTTAACAGTTTTTATTTATTTATTTATTTATTTTTTACTGTTTTTAATACTGTATGCATTTGCATTTATTTTTTATAATGTTTAAATAATACATTGTGTGTAGCCTACATGTGTACGTTTTTAATTCACTATTCAACCAGCAGGTGGCGTGATTGGACCAAAAAGTTTTGATTTGCCTTAACGTTGGAGTTCACAAAGATTTTGATGCTATTCAATGAGTAGCTGATAGAATGAGTATAATACTTAAAATACACACACATTCGTACAGCTATCTTTGTCAGGACATTCATTAACACAATACAATCCCTAGCCCCTAACCTTAACCACCACAACTAACCCTGTTAGTTTCTACCCTTAACTCTAAAACCAAGTCATTACCCCCAAACAGGCCTTTAAATGAGTGTCAGAAAATGACATAAAAATGACAATGACAGAAAATGACAGTTTATGACCTCACTCTGATGGTCACAATAGATGTACAAGCGAGCACACACACACACACTTACACACACAATCCCATTCCGCCCACCCTTCACACATCTCAGTGCTGGAAAAATCAGAACTTTGCTGTCTGAGAAACAGCACAGATGGATCTTACACAACATATTCCAGGATATTAACTTTCAAAAGATTTCTATGCAAAACTAAACAATTTCAGCATTTTATACAGCATGTTCGATTGCATTACGCATAACAAACAAAGGTATGTGTTTTATAAATGTTACATTAATGTTAAATTAAATTCGGGTGGGTAATTATACTCGACCCCACACAGTGTAAAAGCTTTAGGTGGAACATGAGCAATTCTTTGGGGGAATAGGACAGAAGAAGCAGGTCTTTGAACAAAGCTAATAGACAGATGAGCATGTCCAGCTGTCCATAAACCCCCCACCCACCCCCTGCATCAACTTACAGCAGCATAAGTGCCTCTATGAGAGATCCCAGAGCAAATGGACCCCCAGACCCCACAACCCTTTACCATACGATACGCCATATAGTCACATCAACCTTCTGTATTTGGACACACACGTATGCACAGGCACACATATCTTAAAACAAGCTGTTCATTTTTTTCCACTGAGGATCAATTTCTTTGCTTTTATGTTAGAATTGCAGGGCAGTAAAACCACATGCCTTCCTCACACATACTCATACAAACGCATGCATGCCAAAACAGCTGATTTCTGCTCCTCTGTCTGGTGCCAGACCCAACAGCTCAATGTTGTAATATTGTTATTCTGTACCACCTAAAGGCCTCAGCTGCCGGAAAACTTCAACTCGCCTGCCAAACATTCAGGCCTATTACAAACTTCAGGAATGTTTTGGTAGGGTTTGTTCTGCCTTCTGGCTTCCACTGTCAATTTAACTGAGACATATTGTCACCCTCTTTGTGTAGATGTCTGTTTCTATACAAAGTCTATTCATTTGATTAGTCAGCCTGTAGGCCAACCCTAGAATAGGAAAAAAAAACACATTATATTGAAGATTAATTGTTTATTCTAAACTGCAATGACATGACATGAAAAGCAAACTGAGACTCGTATACCTCTGAGACTTAAATATATCTTATTTTTGTCTCATAGAAATCTCACATCTGTCTCCTATAGTGTCTCCTATAGAGTCCTCAGATTTTAATATGAATATAAACATTTCTTAACAACAACCAAATTACCAAATTTTTGCAATTGACATGAATGTAGTTTTAGTCTCTTATTGTATGTCAACAATTACCTTATTTGTGTCTTTTTTTCAATCACCTTATTTGTGTCAACAATTAGCTTATTTGAGAAAAAAAATCAAAGCATCTAAGGTGATACTTAAACTAAGCCCATTTGACAACTCTGTTAAGCCTCCTGAGCTATAAGAGAGCAATACAATTTTTCATTGGGTATTTCATTGGCCGTTTATCAACCCATGATTAAAAGTTAATCCTCAGCAGCCTCAGACTCCTGAAGAACTAGAATTTAACATCATAAATGGAGATCATTTGTCACTTGAAACACTAGTATCTGAGCGGGTACGAGCGCTCCATCTGTAGGAGTTGAGGGTGTGTAATTACTTCTGCAGTTTAATGGTTTTATAAGTGGACAGAAGACTCACCCCCCCACACTTCCTGTTTAAGATGAATAATGCTTTGATCAGCTGGAGAGTGATGGTTCAGTGTGTGTGTGGCAAAGAGAGCAAGAGAGAGTTTGTGTATCGTCTGCCATGTGTGTGTGAGGGGTGGCAAGGTGCAGAGAGATCAATCACGTTCATTTACAGTTCTTATCTGAGAGTGAGGACACACCCTGGGATTCCCAAGGGTCTCACACAGTGGTCCATCATACTGCCGGCAGAGGGGCTGATGGGATGCAGTGACCATCCCATCTGCTGGGTATGGACATGATACGTATGGCTGCACAGCTACTCAGTACCTTCACCCTGTTTGTGCCTGAATTTCAGGAATTTATTTACTTTTTAATACATATAGAATTTGTAGCCTACGTAGAATTACTATATAGAATGTTGCTATAAAGCTTTTCAAATTACTTTAAAAAGGAAGAAGTGTTACAGCAGTAATGGGGTTGATCCCATATATCCAATATCCAATGTTAAAGCTCAAGCTTCATGTTTCAAAACTACAGCAACGACAATTTTTATAATTGTTTTCCCATGAACATCATAAAAATGTCTATTGGGGTCTTCAGGTGGTCTTTATATATTTATTTGAGTATTTTAATTATAATATTTTTGTGCAAATATTTGAAGATTACTTTTTAATATATGTGAGGTTCTTTAACAATTTATCTGTGTTGCTTTGATTAACTAAGTAACTAATTATAGTACTTAGCTAAGTACTATATTTTCATGAGAAACCAAAATTATACCTTGGATATCTTAGTCTAACTAAACCAAATTCTACGGCTACTAGGAAGAAAGATTTTCTCTTTTTTTGGGACAGTTTCTGTAGAGCTGCTTACTCAGCACTTGGTCATTGTCTCTACATTCAACACTCTGCTGTTGTGTATGTGATATTCATTAAAAGATATTGACTGGTATTGATACTGGATTAAGTCTGTAAGCCTTTAGGATTGTGATTTATTGGTGCTTATTAGAGACAATTGATTAGTACTGAGTTGAGATTTAAAGCAGCCATGTAGCTGATTGATCCTCATTGATCTCTATAGCGGTCTGGGAGTCATTTATCCTGCAATAATAATTTGCATTTAATGAATGTCTGTCTGAACTGAAAGGTTTTTTCTTGCCAGTGATGGACTTTAACACACTTTGATAAATCACGTTATAATGCCTTTTTTAATCAGTTTGATGAGTTAATGTGCAGAGTGTTCTTGGTGGCTGGTTGCTTACTGCACCAAGTCAATAAGAGTTTAGACATAGTAAGAGACAGCAAACATTTACACAACCCCACACACAATTGCAAATCATTCATTGGTGTTTGTAGCACAAATCTAAATCCCATACAGTTCTTACTTCTCAATATGAGTAAAAGTATCACAGAGATGCTTGACCCAACAATTTGTATCTCTGGTGTATTAGTGATTATCTGCTTGAACTTTAAATTTCTCCAGAATAAGTCTGTAATTGCGAGTGTAGAAAAGAAGATGAGTGAGAGTGAGAATGGATGACCTATTTCCCTTCAGCAGATGATATCAGCTCCACACTACTGGAGTAGCTTCAGGCCGAAGGGGCCGCTCTTAGAGAATTAGTGCTGACAGAACACAATCATGACTTCAGAAGCTTTCTGGATCCTGGGTCACAGCTTTTCAGGGTCAAATCCACAACCTTTCTGTTATAGCCTCAGATCACCTGTCGTAAGAAGCATTAGAAGGTTTTCATCCATCTGCCCTTCTACAACCCCTTATGCATTTACTGACTTATTGGGCTATTACAGAAGGATTGATTGGTGTCCCACAAGATGTATGACATCACTCTTCTTGCATCATTGATGGACAGGGCCTCCCCATGGCCTGTTCTGTCAGTCGTGGAAAAGGATGGCCTGAGTTTTTGGAGGTAGGGCAGGGCTGAGTGCCTCTCTATGGGTCAAGAGGCTATTGGCTATTGGAAGGTTTTGTATTGAGTAAGCATTCTGCGACTAAGCTCGATAGATCAATGGAGAGAATTGTCTAAATGTCTTGAATACCTCTAAAGTGGCCTTCTTCATAGCCCCGCCTTCTCTCGCTACTTTTTTAGTAGTGGCCCAATTCTCTGGGGTGACTGGCTGCTAATGTGCTAATGTGCCTTGCTTGACTTATCTCTAAAGCCAACATTGCCCTCTACTCTTGACTGTTTCTCAAACATATGGTCATGAGACAATGGAAAGGGTGTGTGTTGATGGCTGTGTGTGGGAGAGGCATGAAAAGAGGTGGATGAGTTGAGGTATCTTCAGCTTTAGTTAACCTGAGGGGCTTTGGGTGGGAAAGATGGTGTCATCAGTGTTAACCATTGTTGAATGCTGGGACACAATCACACGAGTTCTAAAACAGAGGCAGGCCATGGGAGGAGATGTGGAAGGTTCTCTGGTTGTATGAGAGGCCAAAGGGCCCGTCATTCTCTCAGGCTATAATGAATATCACATAAGCACAACAGATTGCGAGGTGTCCCAAATCAGTGAGACTGTCACAGAAGAGAACAAAAGACAAGAACGGTCACAATGCAGAAAGCTTCAGAGATTCTGACACACTCACAAGATGTGAAGTGCTGACCCTCATGCTGGAAAACATCAGTCATGAATGTCAAGATGATGTTACGCAGACAATTGCCTGACAAATATCCATCCATCAATCAATCCATCCATCCAGCTGTTCTTCCATTCGCCCATCTGGAATTTGTCCCTGCATTGGAAATCAGTTTTACCCTGCTTTTGTTTTAAAGGTTTGTCTGTTAGTTTAATTTGCTTGCACTAAAAATACCCCAGGATCCAAAGACTTTGTTAGTAATTTAGAAGATAAGGCTCTCAGTCTGAACTTCTAGTCAAGACCCCCCTGCATGCCTGATGCTGTTTTTAGCACAGCAATTTGCAACAATTTTGGTGCAATGTAGATTATTGCTAGTCTTTGATCCTCCTTGCTGAAATGCGAACATAGGAATGGGTGCAAACACACACACACACACACACACACACAAAAGTTTCCCTCAACAGTTGTTTCTTCCCACTGTGTGCACAGACAGAGGAAGCAATAGTGTTCTGGCAACACAACAGCTGTTTTCTTTGGCTCAGCTGTGCTAGGACTGCATTACAATAAAGAAAACCCCAAGGCTTAATCAAATGAGGGGGTCAATTGAAAACTATTCTCATTCAAATGTTAAAGAAAAACTGAGCAATGAATCAGAATGAGAACTTAAACACATAAGAAAAGATGTCGCCTCATAATGCGAATCAAAAGATGTCAGTCATAATGTTGCTTGTGCCAAGGGCTGGTGCAAGACTTGTATGAGGTTTAAATTTTGTGGTTTTAACTAAGATTTGTAAGATTTTAAATTTGTAAGATTTTAAAAGAGAATTCAAAATGATTCTAAATCCTGGCTGTGCATGTAAAATTTAACAATACACCTCTTCAAAGTATTTAAATATCAGCAACAGATGGAAAGTTCAGAAACCATAACAAAAGATACTGAAATGTTACACACTGTAAAAATGTTTCAAGTTAAATGTTATTTAATATGATTGAATAACACTAAATAACTTTATAGGTTATTTATCTGGTATAAATCAGATAAATAACTGCATGTCTCCTCTTTCTACAGTGTTTATTTAAGATAATACTTATCTGACACAGAGCTGATCTCTATGAGCATTTTTTATATTTCAGTAATGGGCCAGATTCCTCTGCCAGTATGTGCAAAGTGCTGATATATGGGGGTCCAGCTTTTTAAAGTGGGCATCTCTTTCTGCAGGTCGTGTTAGGTCATCTGGGCCGTCCGCTCAACGCTGCTCTTTGTGAAGGCTGCTAATCTTGATTTTGAGCATGTTTCAGGCCAGGATGTACTGCCTCTTTGTGAACGGCTGCTACATTCCAACAGGTCTCTGTTAAAAGGCTGTTTCACTGGTGGAATGAAGACTATTTGTGAGTCAGCTGTAAAAAAGATGAGCTTTGACCAGGGAAAGATATAAAGAAATATATGTCCCTAGCCAGAGGCTTAACCAATACAACAGTAAAAGCTGTATATACAGTATATACAGCCTAAAACATTTCATTATTTACAAGTGAAATTGCAGTTTTCCATCTTATACTCAAGCCCATGACCTTCACATCTCGATTGACTCATATTACCAATGTAATATTTCTACATGCAGAATCAGGGCTATTAATGAAAGTTAGTCTGACCTTTGTGGTTCTTCTTTTGGCAGTTCGATTAATTTTGTCCTGTCACATGAGGACGTCTGCAATGCATTTATTAAATAAACATTGGCCTGTATGATCAAGCAAAGATGACATCAAATCAATGACGTGATCATGCCGTGGATTTCCAGGAATGTGGAGGAGGTGACCAGAAGGAGAGAGATCACTATCATCCACATACTCACCAGGGACAGAAGACGTCTTTTACCCAAACTCTCTCTCTTCCTCCTCTTTCATTCATTCTCTCTCTCCTTTAAAAATTCTTTCCTGTCCTTTCTTTTACTGACATAAACTCCTAAACATACTCAAACACACATTATTTGAGTGTTCTTAAAGGAAAAGTTCACCCAAGAATTATAATTTTGTCACACAGGGCAAATATAGAATTTCATTCATATCCATCTTATCTGGAATTCAAATCAAATTTGATTTATCTTTCCTATTTTAAATGATGCGGCTAACTGATATTTGTTTCTTATGACACACAAAAATTATTAGCGCTTTGGCATCATCTGTGACATCATGTTTCATGGCACTTATTTAAACCTGAACACAATCATGAATGAGATTTCAAAGCTTTGGCAAAGGAGAAAATAATCAATGACTTAAATTTCAGTTCCAGTTGAAATTTCAATGCAAATTGACTCCACACACAAATCCATTATGTGGCTTCAAAAGACCTAAAATATAGCACAGCAGTATAAACTGCATTTACGCTGCTTTTATGGTGTTTATATGGTCGCTTTTATAACCGTGAGTAGGTTCAAGTGCTTAATTTGTGCATGTAAATCTGTATGTGTAAGCAGGTGGGTGGAAAGGTGTCTGCCAGGGATTGGGAGCTATCACAGGCTCATGGAGATGAGTGGGTGGGGATAAACGAGAGCCAGGTTGGACCTGGATATGACACAGAAGGTTTTGGAATCAGTTCCATCTGTACTATTTTATCTTTTTTAAACACAATTACACACAGAAACAAAAGTGCATATCATGCAAATCATGCTAGCGTGCGCAACAACCCCAGCAACACGTCATGTGAGCAAAGTCAGAGTCTTGTGGTCAGGTGAAGTGTTCCAAATGTAGCGGTGTTGAAAAGTGGGCAGTATTGAAATGCAAATACTGGGCATTGCAGGCTACTGATTTGAAACACAATAGAAAAAAATTAGGCCTAGATATAAAGGTACAAGAAGAAACTGGAAAAGGGAAAATGTAAGAACAAGAAATGCAAATACAGGGATAAATATAAATCTATACACATGGATTAAATTTGTATATATATATATATATATATATATATATATATGTATAATATATGACAAAATAAAACATCAGAACTTTGCCTTGAATGAATGAATGAATCTTGAATAAATGAAACTTAATGAAAGTTATTTTATTCATGTTTGCTAAATGTAAAAGACTCTAAATATACAATCTTAACATTGTTAATGTAAAAAAATGACCTAGGACAGCTTGTGAAGACATTGCATAAAAATATGGATTGTGTATGTGTGAAAAGTAGCTTTAGTGCATTGCTATGCAGTTGCTAGGGAGTTCTGAGTGGTTGCTAGGTGGTTACTGGTGCAAGAAGTCAGTAATCTGAGACAAGGTCAAATAAGGTATAGTATACAGATAATGGAATAAGTATTTACTCATACACAGACACATACACAGTAAGAGTTAAGTAACTAACACATATATGATGCTCAGTTTCCTCTTTCACTGTTTTAAATGGTGGAAAGCAGAAGGGTTTGTGGGCTGTAACAGATACCTGCATGCAAATCCTCTCTAAACCCTTGTTTTAAAAGACATCCCATAACCACAGACAAGATCTAACTGGTATGTTGAGCTGGATCCTGAATGATCTTGCCTGTTTAACACAGGTTTGGTTACAGTAGTGGTACAATCACTGGTAATCATTGCATTTTAACACAAAATTAAATTATGCGTCTAATATTTCAAACACACAGGATGCAATGAACTTTTCCTAATCCCCTCATCTTCCTGCTAAAATATGCAAATAGTCACTACAGTGGAACAGCTCGCGAAACTGTGACAAACAGTCGACCAACCGCCTGCTCACTTTGTTTATTTTGAAGTCTTTGCATCTCTCACTGGCAGATAGTGGTTATGAAATCTTTTCGCTCTGTGGCTGTTGTTGTGAAATGCAGCACCTCTCTCTCCATCTCATCTATATCCTCTCTCTTTCTCTCTCTCTCTTTATTTTTGCTGCCAAGGTGCAGTCTGCAACAAGTACAAGCCGTACTGAACTGAGCAGACAGCCGGCTTTCTCACAGGGCTGAGTCTCCTAAGAATGCAGTAAAAAAATCCCACACCCTTTCTGATTAATGAGCACCTATCAATCACTGGGTCATGTGACCCTCCCACTCACATTCATTGCTGCTGGTCAATAGCTGGTGCTTTGAACCCCACTGGACAAAACCTCTTGTTGGGCTGCTTATATATTCATGAGAAGCACAGAAGTGTGAAAAGAGCATCGCTGAATTTCACTCTTTGAATTCACAGCAAACATTCACATATTACAAATGTGATTTGCATACAGATGCTACAGTATTTTTACAGTGTCATAGCATCCACACGGATGGCATCTGTCATGTCATGAATGTATTTCCATAAGTATTTCTGTTTATATCTGCAGAAGGATCAATATATTAATGTTTTTGTTGCAAAGACACTTTTAATCATATAGGCATGTGGGAACACAAAAAGATTAGATTAAAGATAATTAAAATCTTTCAACATATTTATCCTAGAGATTCATCTTTACATCACCCCAGCTAACAGGAAACGTTCCCAGAATGCTGGGTAACATTCTGATCACAGTAAAAAAACATTTTACGTTTTTACAGACAATTTACATTAAAAACATTAAGTGTAATAGCCTTTCATTTAAAGCGTAACAAAGAATTGATTAATTAAAATGCAGTATATTTACATATTGCATATGGCCAAGAAAGAATCAATAAATAAATATACCTATGCCCCCCAGAATCTGCTTTCACACAGAGAAATTTCTACTTGGTCTTAGCTCTCTTGTCCTCTGCCATCCATCTCACATACATTTCAAAGTGATGTCAACCCACCCACGAACAGCTCTCATTTGCATATGCACACAGCAGGTGACAGATGGGTCAGGATTGGCTTGTGCATCTTTTAAAATCCAACCAATAGGAAACAAAAGACACTATTACACTAAGAGCTATTTGGCCCCAAACCCTAATTCACACATAAAAAGCATTAATTACTTTATAATTTACAACCTCTAAGATTTAATTTTGTTTTATTGTTTAATATTGTTTAAGCAATTTTCATGTGCAAAGTACAAATTAACCCTAAACGCATGACTTTATGCATGGATTACATTTGTGTACATCTTATACAACATATTGTGGCTTTGATTTGATATAATTTGAAAGAATTAACCATTGATCATACTTTGATAACCAAAGTATTAACCATTGATGTTCAATTTTTGCTGACCTGTCAGTTAGTCTGTTGCTGCTAGTTTAGATTTAATCACGGGATTTGGGAGGGGTGAAGCAAGCGAGAAGCTAATAAATCAAAAGGTTTTTGTGCATAGTGGTCAACGGGATCACGAGACCTTGACCTTTCATTACATATTTAGGGACAAATCTCTGCTTTCTTCCTCATCTGATTAAAAAGGCATCAGGTGGTATCGAACCGGCTCAGTCCATCTATTCACTCAAGGGTCAAGCTCCTGAGAATTCATGATACCAGCCTTTGATAGATGCACCTCAGTAAGCAATGAGAGCTTGGAGAACGAGCTAAGACAGGTTATCATTAAATTTTTGTTTGTTTATATCAACAGGAATTAATTTTCATATTAAATTCCTGTTGATATAAAATTAGCATGCTGTTGAAATATCTTTTGGCAACCCAAGCAGATTCTTTTATTTTTTTCATGATTTTTTTTTTTTGCAGCATCATTACTTTAGTTTTTATGACAAGTCGTTCTCACAAGGATTCAGAACCTGATCAAACGTAACAAAACAGTTGCCATGGCAATGAGAAAAGTCTCACAAAAAGACATCTGTTAATAATGAATATCAGCAGCCATTAAGATATATATGAGATACTTTCATATTGTTAACTGACCCAAATCAAACAAGCCCACCAGTCTCTAAGACATTCTGATCCCCATATACAGCTTGAGTCCCTATTTCAGTGTACTTCTATATTTGTACGTCTGATTGCTTAGAAAAGTAATAGCACACTTATGGGTTTGTTCAGATCCCAAACGCTAAGCATGAGCTATCGTAATCTTAGAAATCAAAGGTCTTTCATTCTTTTTTCTTGCTTTCTTTCCTTCTTTTTTCTTTCTCCACAGTTTTCTCCACTGGATATTACTGCACAGCTTTAAGGGCGGACTTCTTAATTAGCACCTCTTGTATATGATAACAGCATGCTAATGTACAAAAACCTCTGCCTCTCATTCACACTAACACACACACATACATGCAAACACACACAAACACTAACTCACTGTCCCCAGAGTCAAACACGCACCAGCTTCATCTCACGCAGTTGATCCTTTTATGGACAAAAGGAAATTAGGGCCCATATGACCAGTTCACAGATTTGCAGTGTGTTCATGCATGTAAGTGTAGTGCTTTTAAATACATTTTACTTTAGAGTTTTTATTCCAAATTTTAGGGTTGCATGCTTAATTTTATTGTTTCTTGGTTTTTAGTAATAGACTTTTTAGGAATACGTGAGGTGGGAGGGATCAATCAATACAATTGTATTGTCAAAACAAAACAAACCAATTGAATTCATCCGGTCTGGTGTCATTGACCTGCCTCCCACACACCTTGCAAATGACAACAGTGAAAAAAGCACAGGTCAAAAAAACAAACCAAATTTAAAAAAAGACTACAAAACCATGTGGAGAGAGAAACATCTCTCCAGGGAGATTTGTCAATAGCTGTGGGAAGTGGCATTGTGCTGCATATGGTCAAGGTCTTATATTATGATGTAAAGAGAAGATGGACACTTGACAGATTGAGAGACTATACTGCAATTATTTGTTTCCTAATGCACAGATTTACCATATGGGACACTGGTGAACACATGGTTGCAAGTATAAAGTCATAAAAACAGCACTGTCAGTCAGGCTGTGCAGTGCCAGCAATTCATTAAACTGTCTGGCATTAATTATCATCTAGAGCTAAATTATCACAGTTAAGATTTTTAATAGGTTTATAATACTACAGTGTACAAAGTGGTAAATAATAAAGTATGTGCAAGCAAGAAACCGATGGATATGATGCTGTGTGTGAGACATAAATAGAGCAAAATCATGTTGGCAGATGTCTCTGATGCAAAATCATGTTGGCAGATGCACATTATTGCAAATATGCACAACAGGGCTAAAAACATGCAAGATTCTGGTGTTTTTTGGACTGAATTCTCTATAAAAACACACAATAGCAATACATAAATAAATAATAAAAAACAACAATAAATATATTGTAGAATAAATATATATACATATTTTTGCAGATAATTATTTTTAATGGAATTATCATATATTTTGACACAATAGGTTTTTTAATTATTAAAATAAACCTTTTTAAAAACTATTAAATAAGTGAAGGATACTATTCAGGGGTGAAATGAAAACATAAAAAAAATATGTTTTTGCTTAAGGCACCTATCTGAAAATATTCATATATTATTCATATTCATAACTTAGTGCAGTTTAATCCGTTAAACGCTGAAACCTGATATGCGCCGCTAAAGCAGACACTGTCACTTTAAGTGACGGGCGTGGCTAACTGACTATTACCCGCCTTATATGCAAATCCTCCCACTAGTTTAGCTGGTAATATAGTGCGGCACTCGTTTCAGGTGTCCATAGTGAGCGCAAACTGTGTCTGGAGAGCAGATTATGCGGTCGCTAAAAAGGGCGCAGAGGTAAACGAAGTTCTCATGAAGAACCGGAGTGCAAATCAACAAACATCTTCAAAAACAACAGCTGGATAAAACAGATCACACTTAGAAGATCCACAGGATTATTCAACAACAACTACTGACGCCTTATTAACTTGTTGACATGAAAGCTTTTGGTGCAAATACTAAAGTGGGGGACTAATTTCAGGTTTGCTGGATCTTACCCGTTGAACTGCAAGCCTTTATTTGCGCGTTTCAGATGACAAGCAGCAAGACTCTTGCCAGTTTATTACGGTAAGTGTCCCATAGTTAATACGGTTGATCTGTTTTGGAAAAAACATTTTGTAGACGGATAAAGTAACTCTGGAGGACTTGTGCAAATGGTAGTGTATACATCAACTAACATGATGCGCTACACCGTAGTGTTATGTAATAGAGTTGCGAAACTTCAGGTTTTATACCATAAAGTGGAACCACTTACAGACGCAATGTAATAGCGTTGAATCATATATTACATATTATTTTTCTAGAATAATTAAGCGGGTCTTTAAATATCAGATTAAATGCAGTCCTTGCTAATTGCTGCAATATAATATCAAGCCACCTTTCCCCATTAGTTTGGTCATAATAATTTTTAATTATTATAATTTCACGATTCCGCAAAAGCGTTTAACTGTAATTTAGAGGTTCTATAATAATAAAAGTGCATGTATTTATTTCCTGTCGTGCATTAGGAACAACAGGGTCGATTAATTTTAAATAGCAAAAAATGCTTTTTTTCAGATCTTGAGCTTCGATATTGCCCTCTGCAAAAGACACAAATGCCAGGAATCAATTCAAGCGCATCTCGAAATAAGAAGTGGGAGATGGAGGAATACGACCAATATCAGCACTATTTCTATGATGACCACAACTTGGATGAGGACTTTTTTAAATCGACCGCACCGAGTGAGGACATTTGGAAGAAATTCGAGCTTGTGCCAACCCCGCCCATGTCTCCTGTTCGGATACTGGAAGGTACCAGCCCATCTCCAGGGGAAAGACTGGAGTGGGTGTCCCAATTTCTGGGACAGGACGACGAGCAGGAGGGACAGTGTAAACTTAATCCAGAGGAGACTTTCGAGAATTTAAGCTCCATCATTATTCAAGACTGTATGTGGAGCAGTTTTTCCGCCAGTCAGCAGCTGGAGAAAGTTGTCAACGAGCGCTTGTCGTGCTCGGCGCAGCCGAAACTCGCCAGCAAAGCGCAGTGCGTCCCTGTGGACGCGCCAGGTCTCAACAGCTTGGCGACAGATTGCGTGGATCCAGCAGCTGTTCTTACCTTCCCTCTTAGCAGCAGCTGCAAGAAACAGGTGTCATCCGGGTCAGAATATCGTACCGACTCGTCTGGTAAGCATAACCCTTGACTTAACTTGTCAACATGGACAACAGGGAACTAAAATCGAGTGACCCCTTAGCCTAATGTTACTAGGGCTTTCTCACCCCACCCTCATTTGACCCAGAAAGATATTTATTTCTGTGATCATGGTTCTGCAGTTGTTGTCTCAGATATTTTTTTTTGCACTAAATACCATTCATGTAATATTATGTTTAAGCAAAATTAAGCCAAAATCTGACATATGTAAATAGGAAAAAAGTTTGTAATGCCTTGAAATTGAGGTTGGCATTTTTTTGTTACTGCTTGTTATGTGTGGAATGTAATAGTGTGGACTTGCAGTGTTTGGATTCCACATTCCCCAAGTGTAACAAAAGGAGAAATTGTTTTACTTACACTGCCTAGTGCCTGATCAACAGCAGAAACCAATAATAAGAGCACTTGAATTGTATAGCATGCATGACCACTCAATTGTCTATTAGTGAACAGTCTGTTCAATCTGATATGGTATACCAATTTAAGTTTTATTTTTGCTTTCATTCTTTTCTTTATTAATATTATTAGATGTTTTGTTATGTAATTTAGGCCTGATGAGGTGTTACAAGTTGAAATGCTTTATAGTGCATTTTCTTTATTGTTGGCCAGAGTTTGTGATGAGGAAGGGCTATTATATGAACAAATGTTATGAAAGCATACAAGGAGTGAACTGTAGTTCAGATTTGAACAGATAAGCCTCATATAATGTTCTCACCTAAATTGCTTTTGCTAAGAGTAGGGAACACATAGAATCTTAACTTATCTTTTCTTGTAGTTTTGGGCCTCGTCTAATGAGATGTTATTCTAATTTAAGTTTGAATAATTGGCTATTATAGAGTGAAAAGCATGTTACATTTTGGTGAAAGCCTGTAAAAGAGGATGCTGTGTAGTAAATATCCTGTCAGCAATTGATGCAATACCAGACAGATGTTAAACAATGTGACAAATGCAGAACTGATGTTTTTCATGTCTTTCTTTCAGATGAAGAGATTGACGTAGTGACAGTGGAACACAAACAGAACAAGTCACGTTTGGTAAACACCCGTAAACCAGTCACCATCACAGTTCGTGCAGACCCTTATGACCCCTGTATGAAGCGTTTCCACATCTCCATCCACCAGCAACAACACAACTACGCTGCCCGCTCGCCAGACAGTTACCCCGAAGAAGAGCCCCCTCGCAAAAAGATCAGACAGGAGATCTTGCACCCAAGACTGGGTTCCACACCCCAAACCCTGGAAAGCGAAAGCCAGTTACTCTCCCCGTCTGTTCCCGCCCCATGTCAGGCTGACTCTCCCACCCACATGTCCTACCACGTCAAGTCCCAACCATCCAGTCCTCAGAGTTCAGACTGTGAAGACACGGATAAGCGCAAGACACACAATTTTCTGGAGAGAAAGAGGCGTAATGACTTGCGTTCCCGCTTTCTGGCCCTCCGGGATGAGATTCCAGGCCTGATTGACTGTCCAAAGACACCCAAAGTTGTGATCTTGACCAAGGCCACAGAATACCTGCGTGTGCTGCATGCCAGTGACAAACAGAAGGCCCAAGAAAAGAAACAGTTGAAAAGCAGACAACAGCAGTTACTACGAAGACTCGCTGAACTAAAACGTGCATAAAATATCACGCTCGAACCCTTACAGCCAGTCCAGCCATAATTTCAATAGGAACTGCGTAGAGCTGTGCATTTTGTCCAAATATGGGGGGATATTTAATGGAAGAGACTGTGTATGTTGAGTTAAGTTCTTCTGTTTATGTTCTTTGCACATTTGTCTTTGTAGCTGGGGGGAGACATACTTAAAGAATCAGATACAGTATGTGTGGAAGCTGTGGTACTGGTGTCCTCAAGTGGATCCCACATTTTTCCAAAGAAGTTCCAAACTTTTTCTTTTGAGATTTAAAGGCCTAAAATTGATTGAATGTTCTCTTAAATTCTCTCGCAAAAGCTAATGATAAACATATTTAGGTGGGGATATATTATTTCATTGACTTGGCATGCTAATTAGGCATTATTTGAAATGTAGCAATTTATATGCATGTGTAATTGATCTCATAAACTGTTAAAGTATTTGCGGCTGAATATTGAATTTATCTGGTTAAATATATTTAAGGGTGTTTGGATGAATCTACTCCGTTAGTAGTGCTTTGTTACTTAAATTAACTCTAAAGGAGAGCTGTGTGCCCTCATTGCCACTTGATGACGGTGTAAGTTTAACAGGCGAGTTGCATCACTGTTATTTTGTTACGTTGTTCATGCTTCTTTTTCCTTCAGTGAACGTATGTTATTCTTATGAACATTCAGGACAGTGTCCAGCACAGCCTTGCAGTGTGTATAAACTGCGGCACATTTGTTGGACATATGTATATAAAAGTAGTGATGTACAGTTCATTGTGTAAAAATACATACTTTGTGTTTAAATATGAAACTCAGCACTGTTAAAAGACTTTATTTTCTATTTTGCTGTCATTTGTCCTAATACTTGGTTGGCCCACCTGCCTTTCCTAAGAGTATCTCAAAGTTTCTATTTTTGTTAAGAAAAGTTTAAAAAATCCAAAAATTTAAATTAAACAACACTATCAACATTTCATTTTCAACACTAGTCACTTTGTTATGCTGTTTTCAGTGCCTATTCCCTTATGTTTCAACTTTTCTTTAGCTCAATTATCTCTCTTGTGGCAAAAAAAGGCTAAAAGGTTTTGTACTAATTATATTTTCATACAGAATTCATTGTATCGTTGTTTGATTTATATTTAAATGTGAAGTTAAACTGCTGGCATATGCCCTCTCTATAACTGTCAATTATGCACACTGTTATTTGCCCAAAAATTGTATTGAATAATAAATTTACAGCAGTCAGCACTGACAGATGGTGGTGACTTTTCTGTGTATGTTTAACATAAGAAATTACATGACTTAAAAGGTTAAAATACAGTCAGAAGTTGACACCAGTGTGCATATGCCACCAGTAATCTATTATTTTATTTGGACCCTTGTTGTCAGGTGTCATACTGGAAGAAGAATGGCAGCAGCATTGTCTACGCACTTTGTGTTCTGTACCTCATATGCCTATATACATAAACTCAAATTTGGAAAAATAAATTTAGTTCAAATCATATTGGTTTGTATTTCTTCGCTCCCCAGGCCTGGTGTCAAAGGTCTAAATGTGAATGTTGCCAGATCTTGACAGAAAAAACAGCAAATACAAACCTAAATACGTTCAGATGTTTTGTATTGGGAATAAACATCGCTAGTCGCAACTGCTCACTTTATTAACTTCATGAAGTGGCTAGCTTTATGAGCGAAGCCTAAACAACTAGCCCAAAGACACTTATTTTAAGTGGACATGGCAACACTGCAGAGCTCTGCGAAGCAGCCTTTCGACAATTAACAAAACACAGTGCCTCTGACAGCGGTAGTTTAGTAGAAATTGTCAGACCGTAATGT
Source organism: Ambastaia sidthimunki (assembly GCA_036877625.1). Taxonomy (NCBI): domain Eukaryota; kingdom Metazoa; phylum Chordata; class Actinopteri; order Cypriniformes; family Botiidae; genus Ambastaia; species Ambastaia sidthimunki. Next base: position 28,479 of record JAZGTK010000022.1, on the reverse strand, counting down.
TTTTTTGCCGTTATTTATTATTTAGTCAAAAATAGCAGCTATCAAATGGCATTGGAATTCATGTTTCTATTCATAGCTGTTAGACGCCAAAACGCTGCTATGGTTACCACTGTGTCAATAATCACAATTGCGGCAGTTACTCCTATTCTGTAATTTAGGGAATTTACTTCTAAAATTTTGCACTGTGTACGTGACCATTGGGTTGTGACAGGTATTGCCCTATTTTTGTATTTTCCACATTAACATTTGCCCAGTTACAACGAATAGGGAAATATTTTATTTTAAGATGTGGCACGAGACGTATTACACTTCATCAACACCTATAAAAGTGTGTGTGTTTGAACTCGATTTGATAGTTTCATTTGGGAGAGCCGCTTTTGGTTGACACGTCGTAGGGGCTTTCTTTGCCATGGCAACCACTATCTTTCTCCTCCTTGGCGCAGAACGCTCAGTTGCCATAGAGACGGAGGGGAGCTATTCATACCCGTGTCCTCCATAAGGTGCACAAGTAAACCTGCTAAGGTCAATACTAAGAGTGTTGCGAAAGCTGAAAATTAAACAATTAAAACTGTGCTATTGACACATCATCACATACCCGATGAACTAAACCTCAAAGCTGTTGTTAGCGCTACTGTCAAGCCAAAAAAAACTTATAAAATACGTCAGGATGTAACTAGTAACTAGTACAGTGTTTTTGAAGCTAACTGGTTACTAGATAAGGTGATGGAAAAACTGAACAGATTCTGTTTTGCTTCTGCGTTCAGTGCCTTTTTCCTCTGCACATCGCATGACACACACATCAGTTTTAAAATACTTTTTATTCTATTGTATAAACTTTTGTCGAGTCTCTAAATGAATCCCATTGCCTTCCTCACATCTTAAAATCGACTTCAAATTTCGTTTCCATAGAAACAGTTTCAGTTGCTTGGATACAGGTCCAGCCTCTAAGGCTAAGTCAGTCAACGCGCATGCTCAGAAGCGTCTACAACGCTAAGAGGCTGCTGTCATGGCTGCCGCCACTTCGGATATGCAGCGTGCGCTTAGAAAAGGCATCACTCCATCTCTAGTGGTTATTTTAGGGCCACTAGAACTGGCATGTCTAAACTGGCTATCGAGATTGGGAAAAGGCTTCAGGAGGAAATTATAACCGCCGATTCCATGCTGGTGAGTTGACCGATCTGTTGGGTTATGGCTGTCAGTGAGGGAAGCACGTGAAATGTCATTGCTATTAATAAATGTCAGGTCATTTTTGATGTATACAAGTTGCAGCACAATGTGAAAATCGTTACTGTGTTGTAATGGAAGTTGTCGAAAGCTTTGCTTTCTGTTGAAATTAAATGCAGTTCGTTTTATGTCGCATTAGGCATGTAGGCCAACCATTATAAAAAGCTATCGAACTCCAATCTTCTGTGATATATTCATAGTATACGGCCAAAAACAGTGTATACGTTGACGTTATGTGTTATATATATTTCAATTTTACTTTAATTTTACTTCATTTTTTTCGTGCACTTCACTGGTCGCCATTTTTGACAAAACCTTCCACGCCACCGAAATATAAATTTGTCATAAAGCCAAGTATAAGTCCTGCCTACTGGTTTCTGTCATAAACCCCGTGGTTGAGCACGTTTTGTTGTGTCCGTTTCCTGACCTGAACAGTTTGATGGGTTTTATTAAATGAACTAGTTTGATATCTGCTCTTGCATCTCCGCTTGTAAGTCTGTTTGGTCAAGTGCTTGCATACCTACTTGGGATTCTTTTAGTTGATACAAAAGCTGTTTATGAGGCATGCAAAATTACCCTCCACCTCTGATCACAGCCCTATTGTTGGACCTTGTTTTTTCCCCTATGAGATAGAATTAACTAAACATTTACTCTGTTTGAAAACACATTCTGCTCCTATTTCTGCAATATATACAATTTCTTAAATTACCTATTTGATTGGACTGTGAAATATTTTTACACAAAATTAAATTAGAAATGCATTGCAAGTTTTAATTTACAAGGTACTTAGACATTCTCATATGGAACATGAGGAATAGCTGCTACAGTTACAGTAGTGGTAGGACACCACAGCTATAATTGCTGTAGCTTCAGTGCACCAGATATTCTGTTATTATTGGGAGATAGAAAGTTCACCAAATCTACCCTTGTGCTCGAAATCGTACACTGTGACTGTCCGTATTTAATTGGACCTACTTATCGACTGTTAAAACTGTACATTCTGTATAGTATGTGTGGGATTCTGTAATGTGAACCGTATGTATTTTGTATGCATAAATACTATTCCTTACGCAAACTCATTGTCACATTCTATATAGCATATAGGTGATTTTAGACACAGCGTACCATTAAAGAAAGCATAATGGTCAACTTTGTTTACATGAGAAACACCAGCCATTCAGTTATAACAGTGAACGCCAACAAAAACAATTGTATTTATTACTCATTAAGGATAGCATGATTGTCACCTGATGCAGTTACTTGTTACATTTCTAAAACTGAAGTCCACTGAGTTTTAATTTCCCACAGTGCAGTCACATGGACTGTTCACACATTGAGCTGCAAAAAAACATTATGATGTATATAGTGTATATGTGTGTCTGAGATGACTCACTCTCATTTATCTTTCAGTAGTGAATGCACATAAGAGCATAAATCAGTGAATTCAGGCGCAGCTGTAATGTTCTAACACATTTTCTCTCTTTCCGGCTTTAAAAAAATAATTTTAGTCTTTGCTAGTCTAAGAGGTTTTTGCTAAGAGATTGTGTGGGTGTCAAGTGAGCAGGTTAAATGTGCGTGTTATGTGTTTGTAGAGTATATTGATAAGTATTGCGTTTCTTCACAGATTTAAAATGTCTATTTGTGCAGGGGTGAGTATGAGTTGCACTGGGGGATTGTTGAGTTCTGATCACTATTGCAGGCAGGCCATTGGAAAGCCCCTATTAACAAGCTGAATTGGTGCCTACATGGCCATTGTGCTCCGTAGCTTTCATTGAACATCTCTGGTATTCAGCAGCCATGTCGCTTACACAGGACACTATTTATGTTTTGAATGGCAGTACTGTACAGAGGGGTAGAATAGGTCTAAGCAGAGAGAGCGACTGTTTGTGAATGCAGTCAGGTTGGGTTTAAATAATGGTTTGTTATAGTCTGACCAAGGAATACCCAGATTCTTGCCATTGGAACATGCAGTAATACAAAAGGTCAGGGTTCAATGGACTTTAGGTCAACAAACTGTTCATGGGAACTTGGACTTGTGTCATTAAGTTTGTAACAACTGTAGAAAAAAAGAGAAAAGGCAGAATGATTTTAGATGCTCAGAGCACCCCACTTTTCAGAATCCCTACACTGTTTTTAATAAGACTTTCATAACAGTGAAGGTGTGGGAGACCTTAACCAAATGGTTATTGATGCACTTTTGTGCGTGTTTGGGCTCACAGATGCGGAACCAGATCTTACTGCTCTTTGCTGGTATCAGCTTTTGGTTAGTGTAAAAGCAATCCAAAGGGTTTAAGGGTAATAATGGTACGCCAAGACACCCTAGAACAGCCTATAACAACACTCACCCTGTATTATTTGAGTTACAATGAAGTGCTAAATGAATGTAGCTAAGTAAATCTGATTGTCAGCTATTAACATGGGGCACTCAATAGGTCTTTATGCAGCAGCCTTTTATTCAGAAAAAACTTAGTTGCTAGACCAGAGTGCTAAACAAATGTTTTTAGAGCCTGTAAATAAGTGCAGCCAGCTTTGAGTAGCCTATTCCCTCTCAAGCATTATACACACATTTTTACTGTTGCTTCTATATTTGAGGATGGAAGTAGTAGGAATGATTAAAACTGCAAATGTTACTCCCTGAAAATTAAAAAAAGCTGTTTTACTTATGCTTAAAAGGCCCTTTTAAGCATAAGTTAGTGCTAGTTATTATTAAACATTTAAATAAGACATTTATGGCAATAGGTTGCAATTAATAAACATTTATTCAGAAGAACTATATACAATTATTCAAAGAACTATATACAATATCATAAGTGAATGTTGTCCATGGTGTGCGAAGTTAAAGCTTCTTCTTTTTGGGTGGGCACGGGAAGGGTTCATCACTGACATCCACTTCTATATGAGGGGCAGATCTCTTTGGGGTATTGGAGCAGACCTTGCTCACGTGGATGAGTCCATCAGGTTGTTCTTCCTCAATCATCGTAGGGCAGTTCAGTGTCTCCCACAAGCGCTGCTTTATACGGAGCCCAAGCTTAAGGCTGTAGGGACGAGTCTTGCCAGAAGATGTCTTCAGAAATGAATCCACCACAGCACGTGATGTTTCGTGATGGTCCTCTGTGCTGCAGGCGTGGAGGGAAAGAGGTTCCTCATGGCTGGTGTCCTCCAAAGGGGCAGAGTTTTGAGACCTCATGGGTACTGGACAAAACTCTGGAATTACAGCTGCATTTTTAATGTAGCGATCCTCAAGCTCCAAACCCTTTGGGCTTTTATCCGGTGTGAGGGCAGAGTGAGGGCCAGTATACTTGGAGCTGTAATTGTGGTCCAGGCTAGGTGCAGGTGTCTTCACTGAAGGCCTTTCAGATAGGTTGTCTTCAGCTTTTGAGACACATACCTCCACAGGCCAGTGATCCTTCAAACGGGTTGAAGGTTTTCTGGTCTTTCTGAGGCCATAGAGATGACCAGAAGTTCCATCTGCACTTTGCTGATGGGACAAACTGACAGTGTGTCTCAAACATGCAAGTGTTTTTTTTATTTTTTTTATTGTGGCTTAATATGTAGATTTTTGTGATGTTGGTAATGAACTCACCTTCATGGTGATGATTGCAAATTGATAAAACAGAAGTACGAACACTTGTAAGAGAAATTCGTCAGAGAAAATAGGTGCTTTTTCGAGTGTGAATTTAGATATAAAATTTGGTTGCTACCAACAAAACTACATATGAGAGTAAGCATCTTAAAGAACACTATTCAGCCAATCACGTGGCTGCTTGGAATTTTCAAATATAAACTGGACCCAGTGGCTTAATATGGACTTTTGAGGCTCATTTAAATGTAAACAGCACTTGATATGACCAGTAAGTGAATTGGTAAGTGAAATATCTCTTTTGCTTCACACTTTTTATGATACCTATATCTATAATTAATTATCAGGGTATTCCTAATGCAATTCAATACAGTTTACATGCCATTTAAAAAGCATCTCAAAATGATACATCAAGAAGCTTATTTATAAAATGCCAAGAGTTTCTGTTAGCAAAAAGTGGCTACTTTGAATATGCCAAAAATGTAATTAAGATTTTTTTTTTTTTTTAGTTACAAAACAATTCCCATTTTGATAAGTTTATTTTAAAATGTATAAAAATAACAGAAAATAAGTAATCCATTGATTATAAAGATTGTTGTTACAGTGTGTTAAGTGTAGACATGGTGCAAATTTCTGGCACATTGGGGCTTTTCTGGCACATTGTCATATTTCCTGCATAAATTTTAAAGACCATCTAAAGATGAAACTCTTTACAAATGTCTGCAGGTTTATTCTTTGTCAGCAGATCATGTAGTATGTGTGACATTTTCTGTAGACTGAGTTTTAGTGTGTCCGTTGAAATAGATAAAAGATGCTTTAGATTGTTGAGCAAGTAGCTTTTGAGCATGCTGCCTGTTATCCACCAATCGCAGCCAGAGTTGAATACTTTGTTGGAAACAGGCCTTCAAAGTGTGTGTCTGATTTCTGCTCATTTTCTCAGCACTGTTTGATAAGGCTTTACATCAGTTTAAGCACTTGTTCATACTAACCTCTTCGTGTGTGGTGGATTAATTGTACAGACCTCAAAGCAGACAGGACCTGCTGTCAAACTGCACACAGAAAACTGGAAACCTGCAGCAGCTGTTGCATGTAAACCTAGCCAACAATTATTGTGGTTAATCTGCTTGCATGTTAGCAAAATCTTTTATTACAATTTTAGGATTATCAGATTTTTGAATTAAACAAGAAACAGTTCACTATTTTTTCAGGGTTTTTTTTATCTTGAACAAGAAAGAATTTAACAAATAATCAGGTCAATAACTTTAATGCAATTACTTTCACACAATCATACAATAACTTTAATAAAAAAATTATCATACAAGCTCCATGCAACAGGTTCACCGTGTATTCCAATTAATAAAATATGTTTTGGTCTATTTATCACACAAAACAGACGTCTTGTATGGACCGCACAAGTTGTATGGGCTACTTTAATGCTTTTTTTTGTCCTTAACAGCCATTATAAACTGTTTTGAATAGATTCTTGAAATTCTTATAAATTCTTAATTCTTTTGTGTTCAGTGGAAAACAAGATATGTGACAATTTTTTTTGTATGAACTGTTACTTTACACAATTAGATTATAATTTAGAAAGTTGAGCAGGTGTGGATTAATGTTGCTTTTATGCATTGAAGGGCTGAGTCAGTTTGTCTACATTGGTCAGGTGCTAAGTGCTTTTGGAAAGAACCATTTCCTCCCTTTGCCAAACACACCAGCAGCTAAATTCGATTTGAGTTGAATGAATAAAAATCCAATTGTGCTGGTCTGTCTGGCTGTGTAGGACTGGCGGCAGAGCACATGCTCACTGTGACGTTTATATTCATCTCCACATACGAACGTCCTCGCCAGAGCCTGAGATCTGCCCCATATCCAGTTATACTCCTGAGCTGGTCTCCTGGCACAGTCTGAAACGAGAAATAGATGCGTCTCGTTCGTTCTCCATTGCTCATCTTTTCTGGCACCCTAATCTCCATTTTACGTCTCCCTTGATCTGCCTTTCCTATAAATGACTGAAAGGAGGTGTGGAAACGGGTTAAGATGTGGGCGGGGTGTTGAGTGCAGCGTCGCGCGGTTCAGAAAGCTTCCATGATGATGGTGGCACGGTAAAAAAAACAACACCATGAATGATTTATCAGGCTAGATTTACTGAGCCTCTTTTGGAGGAGAGGAGGAAGGGATGGAAAGATGCAGGAAAGAGCAGCAGTATGAATGACTCTGCAGTTGCAGTGTTAAATCTGTGTCAAAGGTAGAAAAATTGTTTGAGAAGTTTATAGTTTCCACTCTGCACAAATCTTGTTGCATAGACTCTCTTGGGCTTCCCACAATGCCTTTCTCTTCACATATTGCTTGTTCCTTGAAATAGATTTATTTGCAACAATCCTACAGACAATTCTAAATGTTGATGTGGTGTAAATTAAGATGGGGCTTGAGCTACATCCAGGGACCAGAATGTATTGACTCGAAGGTGGGATGTAGGACTTGGGCCATCTGGCAACACCCTGGCAACCGCAATACCAAATCCCTTCCCCCACTCTTTAGGAGTTTATTATAGGCTTTATTATAGTGTCATATTTAGTTTAGCTGTACCTTAGGATTAGTTACTATAGGCTGTAGCATCTGTTGAAAGTCTGTTGTCACCAACTGTTTGAGATGTTGGTCTTGCTGTCGATCATAATGTCACTGTTTTCTACAGTCTCAGTCCTCAGATGGCCCCTCCCCCTTTATGAATAGTGGGGAGCAGCTGTCTTGTGCGTGGCCTGAGGTACTGTGTGGATCAACACTGATGCCATTGTCTGGGTACTTGTGTGAGTGTCGCAGGGTGGGTCGCTGGATTCACCACCCCCTTCTTTAATTCACCCCCATTTCCCTTGTTCCTCCCCCTTTTATTTTCACACACACACACACACACACACACACACACACACACACACACACACACAGTCTCACACAAAGAGAAATTGTCCCCACCCCATCTGGTCTGTGGTCGATGAGCACACAGTCTTGTGGATGCTGTCGTGCTTGTTCTCCTGCTCTGCTAATTAATGTGATTAAACTAATCACATTAATGCTTTTGTTGTACATGCCTTATATACAATTGGAAAATCTGATATTGTGGATGTGAAATATTGAGTTCAGAATTGTTCTATTCCTGTTTTAGTCTTTATTTTTCTGCTTTGCCCCTCTGTGGTGTGGACCAGTTGTCCTCTATAATACTGAGCTTTAATTAGACACTGGCTCTTCAGAACATGCTCACACACACTTGCAGACAGCCGCATGTGCTTAGATGCCTGTCAAACACCCAAAAGCAGCATTACAGAAGTCCAATGTCAATCAGACAAACAAAGGCTGAACATATAAAAATAATAATTACTGCTATGAATCATTAAAGCCATTAATAGGTGGAGATAATGAGAGAATAAACAGTGACAAGCATTGCAACAATTTGTTTCTTCAACCTTGTTCCTTAAGTTTACATGAACAAAAAAACTAATAAAGCAAGCTTGCCAAAGCGTAATTTTTGTAAAATTGTAAATTGTTACTTTACAGCATATAGCTTTTATTAATTACATTTCTATTCTGTCTTTTTAAGTGATTTAAGGTGCGGCAGTTGGTGTGGAGACAGGAGACGTGAGCGATTTGAGAACTTGAATGGAAAAGCTGGAGAACAGAAGGGTGAGCGGGCTGTTAGAAGCCTGGAGCGCAGGGTGGCCTCTGTGTCAGTGTGAGGCTGGTACAGAGCTTAATGAAAGGGGGTAACAAACGGGTGCAGGGAACAAAACCCGCTAATGCCGGCAGCACTTAAGAAACGTGGCCCCAAATGAGAGCCACATGAGCAGGCTCTGCATTCACAGAACCTTCTGTCTGTCTGTGCCACACACATTCACTCCTTTTTTCTTTTATGTCAGTTTAGCTTTATCCTGGAGAGCTGCTCATGGGGCCCTATAAAACTAGGAGGCCTGTACACATACAGGCAGATTTTGTGTGCCTGTTGTACTGACTGGGGGTTGTGAAGATTAGCTGACTGTTTGACTAATTGTAGATCAACTGACTTGAGTTTCACTTCTGTTTAGATTTTAGTTTTAATGTCTCGCCTCCTAAATCGAACCATTGCTCTTTAGGGCTGTCCAGATACTTTCTTTATCAATTAGTATTGCATATATTTTTTAGATTCTTGTATTATTGTTTTTGTTTTAGATGTTTGTACCCAGAACAGTACTTTAAATGCATTGCTTTTCCGAGAATGTTATTATTCAACGTACATGTTTACGAAGTTAATTGTCCTTTGACGTTCAGAATGATAAGTCATAGTGCTAACAGTCAATTAGCTTCTCAAATTCATACAACATCACCCATCCATCCAGCTCTGCCCTGAAGTGCCCTCTCTGCAGAGTTCAGCTGTGGAGCTTCCAGCATGCCGGGCTCCCAGGCCAGACGCATGCCGTATTGATCCCTGATCATGTAACTGGAGCTTGAACGTATCATGAGATGAGTGTCTATAAAACCTCAGTGCTCTGTTAATGGTGTTGTGTGGTGTGGCAAATGTATGTCTGGTGGTGAAGGAATGGAGAGGAGCTCTGGGAGATGTTTGAGGGGTCACACATTCTTGGCTGGCAAATCACAATTTACTTCTGGAGACCAAATGTGTTTGTTTTAGTTAGGATCTTTGTAGTAGTAATCTAGAACAGCTTTCAGTGATGGTTTAGTGTTTGCTAAGGATATGCCCTGCAGAAGATATTTGTGGTGGAATGATGCTGCCATGATGCTTTGATATGGGTTGACATATCAGGACTTTAAGGAACTTGACATGTTCTTTGGTGTACTGTGTAATCTAAAATGATTTTAAAGCTCCAATCTGTAACTTTGTTGGTTAAAAATTAAACTTGTTGAGCAAGTACACAACAGATCTTGTTGCGAGTCTTGTTATGCATTCAGCCACATATTAGTTATAAATGGGTAAATCTGTGCATATTTGACCATTTGGAATTTGCTTGGCTGAAATCCTTGTTTGTACCATAATGTTCCCCATTTGTAATTCGCTTCGGATAGAAGGGTCTGCTGAATGAATAAATGTGATGTCTTTAAAAAGCAGTGGTGCTGCCATGATCTTTTGTGATACGTTTTGTTTGAGTTACAGTGAGTACAAGTGGCATTCTGTTCTCAACTTCCACAATAATGAACATTAATGTGACAAACTCTTCCTGCTTTTCCAGTCTGCAGAATACCGAATAATCATAACCACACTTAGTGACCAGGTCTGCGTTTTAGTTTTATTTCAAGATCGAAAAACAGCTGTTACTGATTCCAAGTTTTTACAGAGTTGAAGATTGTAAAGTCAAGATACTGCGTTGAAGAGGGCAGGCTCTGAAAAGCAAGCGTTTAACTCGTGCAGTAAAAAGACAGAGCCGCCGCAGGTTGCCAAGAGCCGGGCAATCGTTGAGCTCCGCTGCACGTTTTAATCGCACTTTTAAGTGTTTACTGTTGTGTTTGGAGAGAATGTTGTAAACGCCCGTCTCTCCTCATGCACTCCCCCCCTTCGCCCCACAGAGACTCTGCTGGCAGGGATGTCCTGTGGAGAACGCAGGGGAAAGGATCTCAATAATTCAGCAGAGTTTCTTCCTAACTTGCCGAAAAAGGCACGCAAGGGCAGAGGAGTTACAGTAAGCTGCTCTGATTTTAGCTGTAGCCGGGCATGCATGCCCTTGAAGGTGAAATCTTCCAGACACTGAGAAATGCTTCCACTGGCCACATCATGACACTGTGCTCGACATTTATTGACAGATGCCACGTGACTAGGTTTAGGAATTGAGAACTGGTCCATATTTGTAACTAGGCACAAACTACCAAAGCCAAGGTCATGGGTTCAATCCCAAGGAATGCACAGACTGTTAAAATGTTGCATTTAGGCTGTTAGTGTTTGGATAAATGTTTCTGCCAAAAGCATGAATGTTTGCAGGGGCACCAATGCTGGAACTACAGCCCCACTTCAAACTAAATTGTTTGTTCACTAGAGACATTGTAGTCTGAAGTTAATGTGATGAGAGATAAATACTGGGTACAGCAAAATTAATACACATTAAAAAAATAGATCTCACACCATGTAAATTGTTAATAAACCTGAATTGTGCATTTAGTATCAGAACCAGAATTAATGAATTCCTTAGTTCTTCCCCTTCACAGACCAAAATGGAAAGTAGATGTTTTTTTGTCCAGAACCATGATGGTAGATATATAGGACGAAGTAAAGAATGCCTGTGACCTCTTTTAGTTTTGTCTCACTAGACCATCCTGAGATTTTTTTTAATAGGCCTCTTGATGATTTATTTTCTGATTATGTCACTTGGAAGATTACGAATATGAGATTATGAAGATTATGATTATTATAAGATTATGTCACTTAAAAGATCTTCAAAATCTTCTCCATGCCTAACCAGATTTCACAGAATTTCAACCATAGATGGCCTTAAATATCCTTCAGTCTGCTTCATTGTCTCACGCAATCTCTAATTGACTCTAAACAGGCGCAGTTTCCCCATCACATGATCAGCTTTGTGGATCCATTGGTCAATGAATACACAGTGGTGGACTTCAGAAACAAAGCTCTCTCCCTCATATTCTTTCTGTTACGTCAATGCTGCACTTCAAAGTTAAATTCCAGACCTGTCGTCATCAAATTAAATTATTTAGGGCCTTTTTTGTCCTCTTCCTAAAGATGTCCCCTTGTGTCATGTATGAGTCAGCAGCTGACTCTTAAAGCCACACTCGCATTCAAGTTCTCGAATGAAACGTTTGTCCACACAACATGCGTTCTGAGGATAGTTTAAATTCTTTAAAACTTTACAGATGTCTAGCTGTAGGTTGTCTTGTTTAAGATTCAAACTTAAGAAAGACTTGTAAAAATGAAGCTGTTTGGAATCACGTCTACCTGACACAGGTTCTTAAAGGGGATTTATTTGGGATGTGTTCAAAAACAGCTGGACAGAGAGTAACAGAGTGGAAAAGAGACATGTTTAAAAGGGGTTGATTTGGAGATTGTTCTTGCAGAGGCTTTTACAGAGTTCTCATGGTCATTTGAAACCTGGAAATATCATGGAATTTTAATTGGAAATTCCGTAACTGGAAATGTAATGGAAAAGGTTACAATACTAAGCAATAAAAAGACATAAATCTCTTAAGTAAATTTAATTATTCTAGTTTTACTGTGTTCATAAACATTTCAGCAGCTAGATATTGCTTTTGTGAGAGCAAATAGAGAGAAAATTCTCATTTTTTATATAAAGTCTTATTACTGACGTTGCAAAACCATAAACATTTGTATTTATTAATTGATTGGTAACTGCAATACTAATCAAAATCCAAATCTCTGTGAATGAAAATCATATGTCTAGTAATCCCAAGATGAAACTAAAATTCATTGGTAAAAAGGGGTGGAGAAATCCCGTTTTTAACATATACTGTTAGGCAGTTAGCAAGCATGCTACAGCACAGCACGCTAAAACCACCTCAGGGCAGTGCCGTCTCCAGATTCATTCTCTTTAAAGCACCGCAGCTAAAAATACTCAATAGTCTTTTTTACTCTGTAGTTGACCCTGTTAACCTGACCCATCTCTGCTTCCCATAATTCACAGTGCTGGTGAATCAATCAAGGTAATTTGATTGGCCCCTCTAAACATACAAGTTTCATTTTAGTTTTTCCTTTGTATAGATGAAATTAATGGGCCATTACTCTGCCTTTTACGATCTCAATCTTCCTAATGAACATTCAGAGTAATTGCTCTTCTGAAATATCATTGGCTCTCTGGCTGTGACATCAGTGACATGGCTTTTGTGTGACTCGTATGAGTGCAAATCTCAATCTTTTCATTTTACGTCTTTTGTGGAATTTGGCATTTTCCAGCACACCACATGAACGACTGTGGCATTTTCTAAGTGGGCGCTGGGCTGTACTCCCTCAAGACGGTCCTTCTGTAAATTTAAGGGCATAACTGGAAATGCACGCATTACAGAGGGAGGGAGAGAGCCGCCGCTGTCCTCGATTTTCCCGCCTGCCTGCTGCAGATGTTTGCGAGAGATGAGGAGGATATTAATAGCTGAGGGAGATGCTGTGTGTGTGTGAAGAGGTGGGGCAGCTCTCGTTGTGTCTGCAGCACCACTCCTCCAGACATGAGTGCACTCGCTCACCTCAGACGCTCAAGCACATAAAAAAGCATGAGTGCAGAGAGATGGGTTCAAGCTAGCCTCACTTTGAAGAGCGGCAATATCTGCTGGAACAGACACACTGAAATAGTGCCGCACAATTAATCAGAAATATAACATTTACTTTACAGCTGTCACGATTATTTGTGAAAAGTTTCTGTTACGACATTCTGTTCGGTTTGACTCATGAAAATATTCTGGTTTCAAAGCGTTTTTGTGTATTTTGATCATTGTAACCAATCACAAATGTGTTCAGTGCGCTAATAACAATCATTTAACAGGCTAATAATCGACATTAATAATTGCAATTACAATATTAAGAGAATTAATCATCAGTTATAATTTGTGATTATTTTGCAGTCCTGCACTGAAACTTGCACATTCATGCGGGTTAGAGATGCTCAGCAGCTCTTTCTCTGTCTTCATCTTTATCTGTCTCAGGATTTTGTCCACACCCCTTTCCTCATGTCTTCCTCTGCCTGTATCTCCACTTTTCTTCTTGTCACTATCTCTGCCTCTATCTGCCTCTCCCTGTTTCTTTCTCCTCCTCTCATTGGTTTCTCCACCTCTGTCCCTGGAGAGAACAGAGTGATGTGGGTGTGAGGGGTTTAACAGTGTGTGGTCAGACTGTGTGTGGCAGAATATCATGAAACCAGTAAACCAATCAGAAACATTTCCATTTTGTATTTCCTCAAAATGAAAGGAAAAATAAAGAACCATTAAATATTTCTTTGGGGTGTTATTTTAATGATAATCATACACATTCTTTACTCATTCTCAATATTAAAATACAAAAATATTTCACATATTTCATTTGATGTATTTGTATATTGGTAATTGTTAAGAGGAAAATGTGCTTAACTGTCAAAGTCACAATGCAAAAAAAGTTTTTGTGATACTAGTGTGTGTATGTGTGGTCCTGGTATTTGTATTATACTGTATGTTATGGGGACCAAACATCCTTACAAGTATAGTAATACCAGTAAATTCTGACCTTGTGGGGACAATTTTTGCTCCCATGAGGAAACAAGCTCTAAATCATACAGAATGATCTTTTTGAAAATCCAGGGGGGATAAAATATACCATTTGTACTGTATAAAACCATTACGTCTATGCAGTGTCCCTAAAAAACATGAGACTGTGTGTGTGTTTTCTCATCTTGAGTGAGGTCAGTTCTGATACTCCTTGTATTGAAGTGGTTATGTAATTGTTCCAGGGAGGCAGCGTCTGATGGTGGTTATTAGGATCTTTACATCCCAGCCGAAGCAGCTGGTGGCACCCTGGAGGTTTATGACTTCACATTACAGTCTACATCTATCTATATTTCTGAGATTATGAGATTGTGGTTCTTTTGAGCACTATAGCCGTGGTGCATATTACTGCAGTCTAAACTAATGTGATGTAATGTATAATCATAAGTTATTGATTATGAATGTTAGGTCACTGTGTGTTTATTTGATAAAGGCGTATTTGATAAAGGTGGAGCTTGAGAAACTGGGTGATTCTGAACATCACAGACGGCTGATGGAGGTGGACCCTGACATGGGAGTAATATCCATTGGAACAGAGTTAAACTTGATCTTCTGGTCTTGGTGTCGATTCAGGTTTTGGGCCATGATCTCTAGCATTTTGACATGCGGAAGGTGGCTAAAAATTAATTTTCTTTATCTCGCAGTTCAGCGAGATCATCGGCCTGATTATTGGACCAACAGGTCTTGGTCCTTGAGTTTTGGTTTCTGAGGGTCTACTTTTGGGTCTTAGAGTCTCTGGTGTTTGTAACTCTAGTGCAGTTCATGCAAATTGGCTTTTGATGGGCTGCATCTGTTTCACTACCTGTGTTCTTGAACTTCTGATGGCTACGGCTGCTAAACGTGCTTTCACATGCTTCAGTTGGTGTTTGATCTGTATCTAGGGGCTGATTTGCACCTCTTCTGAGCTACTGGCTCAATGTATTAATTGAGTGTTGCTGCATGGGTGATATCTTTGCATGTGTTTATTGCAGTGCAACACTGTCTTAAACGTTCAAAAAAAAAAAAAGTCTTAAACACTGTCTTAAAAGTTCATCAGATGCTTTTATCTATAGCAACCTGCAGTGCATTAAAGTATATTTAATCATTTGTTTCTCCTGGGAGTTAAGCCCATGACCTTGCCGTTGCAAGCGCAATACTTTACCACTGAACTGTAAATAATCAAGTGTTTCTCACTTTTACAGACTGATGTACAATGTTTAAATGTTTTTAATGTAGTAAATAGTGGGACATTTGTGGTAACAGTTAGCTTCTTGAACCTTGGGCAACTGACAAGATAAGTGAAATCGTGAGCACCATCTGTTGAACACGACAGGAGAACTGGTTTTTGTTTTCATCCTGTGTTCCTTTCTGGAATGTGGCACGTTACTCATCAGTTATTCATCAGTTGAAGAAAGACAGAATTTGTCAGGTGCAACCATTTAAATGTTTCTGAAATATGCGTTGGGTCAGTTCCATGTTTTGGCTGTGAAACTGATTACTTTGGTAATGAATAAGATGTGAATCAGATTGTTGGTTGATTTGACAGGAGTCTGCAGGTGTACCTGAACAGTGGAACAGGGGGTTCCAAAGCTTTTGGAAGAGCAGCGAGGGCAAGATGAGGAAGATTGTCTCGGAGGACCATTGCGGTTGCGTGACCCCTGCATCTTCTGGCTGCATGCTAACATGGATGGTAAAAAAATCCACCAATCATAGATAAGCTTGCTATGATTTCTTGAATATTCATGAGTATTTAATTTTCTTGTTCTTCTCTCTCCTGCAGTTCTGGATGAGAGGCTGGACAAGCGTGTGGATGACATTTTATCCTTTGGGCTGCTTGAGCTCAAAGATTTTCTCTAGCGCTTCAATGAGAAGATCAAAGATGGCAGGTAGATCTCAAGTGTGTGAAAAAGATCATTTTAAAACTAGATCTTTACATTTTATGGTCTGACTATACTAAACATAACCAATGGTGCCAAACAATCACCAATGAGAAGGGTTTATTTACTTTAGTGCTTCTAGATCTAGGCTGGTAACCCAAAGGTTGTAGGTTTAAACCCAGAGTGATAAATTCACTCCATTGGAAGCCATTGTCCCCTTGAGCTTGACAGGTTGCTTGATAAATGGGTACTGTGAGTCTCTTTGAATAATGTCATCAGCAAAATTGTTAACAGCTTTAGGTAATTTTTTGCAAACCTTTATTTGATGTTTGGAAGTGGGTCAGATTTTCCCAATGCCTTGTTGAATTGTTGTTGAAGCGTCTTCATAATTCTTACACAGTGTTACCTCTAAATGAACTGTGAAATATAATTCAGTCTAACTGGCTGACAAAATAGCTTTACAGCTGTTTGTTTGGTTTTTTTTTTAACTGTCAAAGAAATACAAGAAAGCGAAGTTTCACAGGCTGAACCTGTTTTGAGCTTCAGGCGTGTTCTAGCAGGTTCATTGCCTCGTGTTCTTTATAGATGTAGTGATGATTTCAGCAGGTCTGACTTCTTCGAAGGTTAAATAAGGGAGGCAACCTTGTGTGAAGTGTGTTCTTCCAACCACAAACAGCTGCTCCACAATTACTTTTGGATGATCTACCTTTAATGTAATGAAGGGAATCCAGGATTTTGACATCCTGAAATGTCTCCAATAACTGACGTGGAGGACGGTTTGATTAGGCTGTTAAATGACTCATATGTTTTAATTGACATCTAAGAACATTGAGCTGCTTCTGCCTGTGTATTCTTTTGAATGTTCTGGAAATTGATCGATCCGTATTGTGGCAAAACATTTAATGTGACTGTCACTTTTTATCTGTTAAATTGTGCTTTATTGTGCCACCTGGATTTATAAAAGCTATGGTTAATCTCAGTAGTCTCTTATATGTTTTTAAATCTAAAATTAAATTATTTAAGTGGATGCTGTTCGATGTTTGAACAAATCCACATACAAATGGCTGTTAAATTGTGGATGATTATGAGTGACAAATACTTTCAAGCTATCTGTGCCTAGTTTAGGCATAGGTTTGGCTCTTTTTACCTTCACCAGTACCCCTAGCAACCCCATAGCTACATGCATTAAAAAAAAAAACACCTTAGCAACACATGGCAGTAATGACAGTCACATTTTCTTGGAAAATACAACTTAGAACCAGACCTTTGGTGCCCATTAATGTTTAAATGATGTATATAGAACTTTTTACAATGTTGCATTGTTTCAAAGCAGCTTTACATACAATGAAAATAAAAACTCATAAAACATGAAAATGATTAAACATGTACAATAAATATAATATATAGTACAATATATATATATATAGGTTTATGAATGCAAAGTTAACTGGACTAATAATAACTACAACACATTTGGACCATTTGAATAAATGGATGTGCATCAGAAATACCTGTTACTGTATGCGATGGCTCATAACTATGTCAGTGGTTTATGACAGGTAATGAATCTAGACTGCCCACTAAAACAGTTTATACATTTGTGTCCATGCGACATGTAGTCAGTGTGCTTGACAGCTGCTGAGAATCAGACATCAGATATATGGCACAACAAATCATGTGTGAGTCTTGATTCAGATTAGAGTGAATTATATAATGCTGTTTTGGTGTCTCCTTCACTCCATCCTGTGTTTACCGGAGCACTAACAATATTTGCTTGATAGGGTGATTCATTATTGATTGTTAGTGCTGTCACATGCTCGGCTGTGCAGGGATATCGGTGGATGGGCTGCACTGCGGTGCGTCTGTGTGTGTGGATGTTGATGACACAGCAGTGTCTGGGGCTGGGCCGCTCTGGGGTGTGGCTTTTGGTGATTGATGAGCCGGTGGCCAGCTGCCCAGCTCTCCGTCCCACCGACTGCATCCTGCTCAGACAGTCTTCCTCTGCAAACTCACCACCCAAGCACTTTTCTCCCCTCTCCTCGTGTCATTCTGCTCTTCCTCTTTTTTCCTCCTTTTTTTGTCTGCATCAGCCGCCCTTCTGCGTGTGCTCTCACCTTACACTGGGAGCAGTCGCAAGGCAGCAAGGTCAGACTCTGCCTGTCTCTCCTTTCCTCTCGCTCTTTCTCTCGCTCTCTTTCTCTCTCTTTCCTGTCAACACCCCCTCCCTTACCCTGTCTGCACTGTCTGTGTCCCTGTGACCGTTTGATCTCCCTTGTTTATTTGAACTGTATTGCCATTTATTTTTGCCCCAGGGCTGGTGTTCTGATGCACCCAGTGACCACGTTTCCCACCTAATATTGTGTTGGACACTGGATGTGCGATTTCATCTTTTGAGTTTATGTATGACACTGTTCTTTAACTGTATCAAAGCAAAGAAAAGCCTAATACTGCAAACTGTTATGCAATGACTAGACACAGCTTGCTGACGGATCACAGCTAGCAACCATCTTTATCGCTAAAGCATCATGCTAGCAACCATTGAAAACACCTGCATAGCAACACCCTGGAAACCACTTACATCACTGTAGCATTACAGCACAGGCAGCACCACTAACATTTTCATCAGAAAATCCAGCATTGGTCCTTAAATTTAGTTGTAATGCAAGTATATTTGTTTCATGTTAAGTGCCAGATAAGTGCCAGTTTTTCTTATTTAATGAAAATATGGAATGAAGCTTGTCACATTTGTGTGTTGCAGCCAGGAATATCAGCACGGAATAATCCATTCGATCGGCTTTAAAGAGTTTCATGAGTATCTGACAGCAAATGAAAATATCAGTCAAGAAGAACTTGAGAAACTGAAGATCAAGGGTAAGAATCCATCAATCCTTTTATTCAGCGTGATCTTGAATATTTGCTCATTTTCTTGTATTCAATTTAGTTCTTTAGATTGAACAGACTGCGTGATTGGTCTTGAAATTGTTCTGCGTGAAAACTTTTATGAAAGCTTTACCGATGTAAAAAAAAATAAATAAAAATGAAACGCTTTAGAAGAGCAAACACAATCTCAGGCACTCGGTCTGAAAACATTCTCACACTGTCACGTCTAACACTGCCTCATGCTTTTTCAGGGTCACTGTTTTTAGTTTTGTATTTTTTTCAGCAGTGAGAGAAATCAGCCTGTGAATTAATGCAAATTTCAGATGGTTGATGAACCTTCATACAGGCATGTTGTTACTTACAGCTGTTTATTCTGTTTATTCAAACAACCTTAAGCATAATGTTACAGTGTATAGATTAGAAAAAACTTGCGGGGGATCTACTAAACATGACTTGCTGATGTGGAGAAAACGCATTGTATTTTACCCTACAAGCTAGCACATTGTTAGGTAACAGATCAGTAACACATTATCTCTTCAAATTATCATATGTAGTTTCCTTTATCTATCCTGTTCACTGCTTATCCCTGTTATGGTTGTGGGAAGTGCTGGAGGCTATCCCAGCTGTCAGGCAGAGGCAGGGAACCTCAGTAACACTATTGGTAAAAGTAATTTTGTTCTCCCCAGTTTCGTTTCATTTTGTTTCCCCACTTTTGTTTCCCACTGTTATAGGCTAACAATATATCAGTAACCGATATATTGGGAACCTAAACTGATGCACATGTTGTCAAGATTGTGGCACATTTGTCTCATAATGCCACTTAGGAGTTGAGTCTTCTTGTTTTGAGTATTGGCTATTAGTGACTTACCAACAAACCATAGCAATAATATCGCAGAGCACTGATTGGTTGGTGTTGAATTCAGTGTGGAATGTTGAATTATGGGTCATTTTTCATTTTGTACGGCTATCACTGCTGATGAGGTTGATGCTGTTTGCCCAGATGCTAGTGTGTACACACACAACCTGCCTCTGACAGGTTCCTCTGAAAAGAGGATATAATGAATGAAATAGGAAGTGGATGGGGGGCTGAGGTTTTTAATGGAGCTGCCTCTTCCTCTTGTTACTCTTTCACTCTCTGACTTTCTTTCTGTCTTCATCTGCTCGATTTACCCATTAAGCACTTCTGTGTCGTTATACCCATAATGCATCATTTGCCTTCATCTGAAACATCCGCTCGCCGCTGTTTCTGCTGTATTTGGAGTGACCACCATGTTCATTTTAGTTTTATGCGTTTGACCTTGGACCCGTGACCTTGGCATTGCTGAAGATATGCTCTACCAGTTGAGCTTTAGGATCCTCAAATATTGATGTCTTCATCTTTCCCCACAGGGATCGAGTCTCTCAAGCAGGCGAGTCGAGGCTACGCCCAAAAACAGAATAAGCGGGTACGCAACTGATTTCTCAAGAGTAAGTTTCCCTTCCTCATTGAAACACTCCCTTCTTTCCTTAGTTGGGTGGTACTGTGGCGTATTTATCAAAGCTCAGGACTGGTAACTAGTTTTGATCCCTGAAAAGAACTACTCGTGAGTGGTCACCATTAAACTCTTTAGGAAGACATCTAACCCCAGATCACCCTAGCTGAATTGTCCTTTTAATAACTTGACATTGAATGTGGGTAAAATAAAATTAGTTTCCACCAGGCCTGATGTTTAGCCAAGCTGTGATGGGCAAACTTGTCTAATGTGCTGTGTGTTGTTCCTCTTTCCTGTCCTCTGGGTTGTGTGTGAGTGTTTAATGATCTGTGAGAGGAGAGAACCAGCTCTGCTGCCGAGTCCCTTTAACATCACAGCTGTGGTAGTTCACAGTATTCTAGATATTCTAGAGCTTGGCCACTAGAAAGATGTTCATTCTTATTCTCAAGTAATGTTTAACTTATTTTAATACTCGTCTTATTTTAAATAATTTTAAGTGACTCTGAGGCTCCCAGTGGGTTGAGAATCGGTTTGTGTAGTGCCTTCAGAATCAGTTTGTGTAGTGCCTTCAGCTCAGTTCTAAATTCATTTATATTCTAAATTCATATTGACTGCTTATGAAAAAACGCTCATGTTTTGTGTTGTATATTGGCTTTAGTCACCTTCACAAGTTTTTGGCGTGTGTGTGTCTTCCATTTTCGTTCAGTATGGGCCAATGGTCAGGTAATCACAGCCGGTTTTAACAAGATGGACCTCACACAGACCATTAAACACACAAACAATAGAGCAGAAATAGAGTGAGTGTGTGTTCATTCGAAGGCTGCCCCTCCCTTACAGACAGCCTCAGAATTCCAAGGCTCAGGGTTCGACATTTACTGGCCTTGGGTTGATAAAAGATCAAACCGTTGTAAAGCTGGAGTGTTTCAATACACGGTCAGTCTGAACAATTTGTTCTGTTACTCCCTGACCAACAACTCCCTGACCCAAATCAACCCTGTTCCAGCTGTACATATATACAGTATGTGTGTGATGGTGACATCAGAGTGTGATGTTTGACCATAGAAAGGAGGTGAAGGATGTTTTGGAGCGTGCAGATGAAATGTTTATCTTCTTCTATCCCTTTGCAGTTCCTCATATTGCAGTTCCTCATATAAGCACCGTCAACCTAGCATCTCCATTTGGATTCTGGCTTCTGTTTCTGAGGATGCTGGCCTGGATTACCCCGCCCGCTCCCCATCCCAACACAAGCTACCAGCAATCCTGTTAACCCAAATGAGATTAGACAGAGACAGTGGCTAACTGTCATTAAGGGTAGTTTTGTGTCCCGCCATATGCACCTGCTCTCCACACGCCAGGGCAGCTGGTATTAGGTGATGTCCAGTATTAGGTGATGCTCAATCTATCCAACAGTGGTATACATAGTATGCAAGTTTTTCATGCTAATGACATGATTAACAATATCTTCTATCTTGCCTTTATCATTAGGTCTGTTCCAATATCAATAGCTTGCTAAGCAGCATTTCACGTCGCAAAGGATCACGTCACCTTTTACTGGTAAACCATTGCGTTACTTAACAGGTTTACCAGACCATTGGTTTCCAAGTCATCACAGCTCCGGATTGTTTTGTCCTCCTTCAACCTCTTCCATCATCCCAACTTCTCCCACCCTTTTTTGGACTCCTGACCTGCTTTTTGTCTGGTTAAGCTCTTGGGCTGCCTGTCAGTGGCCTAACCAAGCCCTCCCTCCCACACTCATGGGGCCTCATGGGGCCCTCAGCTGACCGGTGTAATCCTGAAGGCATTAGCATACTGTCAGGAATTCAGATAGGTAGGAGATTGAAGACTTTGGTGGGGGCTCTTGAGGACAAAGACTGCTGGGGTTATTGAGGGCAAACCTGGGTTCATTGCCCTCCTTGTCTCTAGGTGGCGATCAACATTTTCTCTCTGTCAAATGTAGATTTTTTTTTTTCTATTTGTTTGTTGGATCGTGCTGTTATTTGTGAATTGAACTGGACTTTAAGCCGGTATGAATGAAACTGATCAGTATGTAAATGTTCTTGGCCGTGGCATTAGAACAGCTGTAAAGAGAACCTTGCCCACAGAAATTGTTTGGAAGAGACGCAAACCCACGTGTTGTGAAGAACAGCAGTTTATATTTTACGGTTTAACTCTTATTCAGTGGGCAGTGTGTTTGAATAGCATTTGAGGGTGAAAAACAGAATGTTTTGAGAGCAAGTCAGTTTGAAAACAAGTTCACCTCTCTGAAATTCTTACTGGCCAGTATTGGCAGCACAAACTCTTGTATAAATGAATTATGAGCTGTTTATGCTATATGGGTTTTCAGTGTCTGTAAAGTAGCCAGTGTATTGCCCGTTTTGAACCCCACTGTTGACAAACAGTGTCAAGGCTAAATTCAGTTAGACAGTAAACCTGAGTTGCATTTACCCCTGTGGTTCCTCTGGGAGATTGGGTAAGCGGCTTGGGGGGTAACCGTGACGATGGCTTAGTTGACGACTCTGGACATGCCGCATGAGCGTTAAATAATAGCCTTCCTGCCTTTTGTCAGCGATAGGGGAAACTTGAGTGGGATGCGCAACAGGTGCAATGTGGTAAAGTGTCCCCTTACACTCCACACTCATCTGGACACGCCCCACGATCCCGCTAAAATACGCCCATCGGCACCCGCCTGAGCCGATTGGTCAGCGTAAAGTGAAAGGTTGTGTAGAAGGCCATGTAATGAATGAAGGTAAATAAGATGGATTGTTGAGGTAAGTGAAAACACAGCTGTTGAGGTGCAGCAGTTACAGCTGGATGTCTGATTATTAAGACTCTGTGCTCACTTCTTACTCTTCTTTCTGGAGGTGTTGAAAAGGATGTTTGTAATGCCACACACACCATTTTGTTTTAGAATAGACTGTGGTCATTAGATATCTTGTATATGTCTAAGGTAGCTTAAAATTCAGACATTTTGCCTCTTAAGCCTGAATACGTTTTTGTCATTTTGAAATCAACTAAAATCAACTGGTCAGCAAAGCCATTGTGCTTAATGTCCAACAATGATTGACAAAGTTTTACAGCTGTACAACTTTACAACAGGTGGCCTGTGCTGAAATCCATATCCGCTTTGTCCTCCCTCGCTCTCGGCCCTCTTATCACACAAATAGCAGCAGGTGTGACTGCTCAGTGTGTTTTCTGATGTCTGTGGAGGCTCCTGTCAGTTGGTGAGCGAAGAATCTTTTCACCCTCGAAAAACGGCAGCCGTTTGGCTGTCCGCTGCAGGCGCTCTGGAGAGGCGCCACCTCTGAGGTGGATATTTGAGATCTCTGTGGTTAGAAGGCCTTGTTCTCTCGTCTTTTTCACCACTCAAGACTAGCAAGATTACTTGAATTTCACAGAGATTTGAGTTTTGGGTGGGGGAGGGGGCAGAGACCTCCATTTAGCATCTGTTAATCTCCAGATGGCCTTCACTGCTCCGTTCCCCCTAATTTCTATACGCCACAAAAAAAAGAGAGAAGTTAAAGAGAGTTACACTAAAATAAATGACAAGGAAAAGCACTTCATTCCCCACATGGTTCAGGTAGGCCAGGTGTCTCGATGCAGGCCCACCTGCTGCCACTCTTTTCTGAAGGGCACAATAGAGAACATAAAGACCCCAGAACCGCCTTTGATTGGGAGTGACGTCAAGCAAGAGGCAACAAGGTTTTCGTGTGAGGCTAAAGAGATGCTTTACACCAGCCAGGTGGGACGCAGGTCTGTTGTGTACAGGAACACCTGTGGATTCCATGCCAATGCAAAACGTGTTCAGGCACATTTTCATGAGTCACAACGATTAAAAATTAATTTGCAGTGGACACAATTATTGTTCCGCAGGCTTTGATTATCATTTAATTATTGTGGGGCGCCTCATTGAATATTCAGAAAGCCTTGTTGAGTTTAAGGATTATGTAATATTTATGTTTGCATTATCTGAGCTCGCTCTAGTTGTAAACAAACACTGGGTGATAAGGAAGTAAATTATGTTTGGCTTTATTCCAGCAGAGAACAAAATAGAAACTATCAGTTCCTTTTTTCCTCATGCGGAGAAAGTGTTTGTCAAAGAATGTGATTGTGAAAGAATGTTATTTTTCTGGTATAAATGTTGAACTACGGTTATAGACAATGTGCTTTGGTTGTGTGTTTTGCATATTTTATGCATATAGAGATTTTTGCATAGTCAACTTTGTTTAAAATGTATGCAGATTATTTTGTCAAGTTCTACACTTGCATAACGTTCACCTCAGGCGAACAGGTGTGAGGGCTTGACCGATATCAGCTGTGGTGCCTCTTCTGAATTCTCCTATATTGCCACATAAACTCTCTAAGAGAAACTCCACAGCAAACCATATACATGTTTAGTTAAATGAAGAAATTGTGAAAGGCAGTTATTTTATAAAGCTGTATTTAGGTGAGAAACCTCAAAGATGCTGCTTCTGAATTATTGTTTGATTGTTGCAGTTGACTGTCAAAATGCATTTTGCACATCGTGTGTAAGAGCAAAAAAAGGTTCTCTTTAACAGCATTGTGCAAAAATGACATCTAAATGGTTAAAACACAAGTCTTGAGAGCTTGTGTAACACTTTTGTCTACTCTACTAATGGTATGTCAAAAAAACAAACATTTGTAAGTACAGCGTGTAATTTGAAGTACTCTGACAGTTCAAGCAGGCAGACTGCTTGCTCTAAAAATATCCTGCTGCATGAGTTCTGCTTTGAAAATGATTATCACAGCAGGGAAATTTAGACGCATGTCTTCATCAGTTCTTTAAGAACGTTATTAAGCTTCAGTGAGCCAAACCACTGCAGCTGATCTGTTGACACTTCACTGACCACGGTCAGCATACACTGACAAAATTAGCCATTAGCAATTGCTGAGCAAGTGGGTTTTGCAACTCTAATGATTAGGGCTTCATTGAAATTGTGGCTGATAAAGCTAAGTGGTAATTTCTTCTGTTGTGGCTTATAGTGTCATTGTGGAGCATGTTGTAAATCTATGCTATTAATTTCAATTTTGTATGCAAAAAATGTCCATATGGCTATTTTAATGATGTAGATAATAAACTAATAGTGTAAAGATACTTTTGATGTTCAGAGTGAGCCGGCCAATCCCACAGCGCAGTAGAAATAAAGAAAGCTCTGTTTATCTCGTAGATAATGTCACACATGTTGCCTTTTTGAACCTCTGCATAATTTCCTTTATCACTTCCTGTTTTCAGGAGCTTAACCTGTAGTTAATGTGCATAATGTGCCCATTGTTTCTGAAAGACTGAGATAGAAGTGAAAGGGTTAGAGTAAAGCATGACAAACATGTTTTTATTCTCCCTGGCCTTTCTTACATTTAATATTTTTCATGTTTTAAAGAATAGTGTTTCCGGTTTCACAACAGCCGAATGTGATTAAACACCCTGTGGTTTGTGCAGTCTGTTACTTCATCCCAAAGGCATAAGAATTTTCTATCAATTTTTTTCTGACAGTAGATGTATTCTTGATTCTATTGTTTCTTGTCTTTAGTCCTGAACGTTTAGCCCATCTCTGCATGTTGTGAGTGGATCAATAACATGGGGCGGGTGGAGTGAGGTCTTCTCTGCTGATGGTATCAGAATGCTATTGGACTTTATTGAGCAGCAGTGAATCAGCAGGTTCAGACTGCTGCAGACCTCCCCACCCCAGCTTCACTCCGTACTGATCGACTGCACCATGCAGCCGCATTAAACCTTCCTCATTCTCTCCCTGTTGCGTTTAACGTGCGTTTCCGTGCGAGATGAACTAGCGCTATGCCACGTAGCTGTTTTTCCCCAATGAAGTACAGCAGGAAACTGTAAGCTGTTTTTAAACAGTTAGCCTGTGGTGTAACAATAATTGTTCTTCCTTAGATACGCTGAGCACATCACACTGAGTGTGCTGTAATTCACACATTACGGGTGATTATTATGCTCACAATTCAATTAAGATTAAACTCATTTACACTCTTTTTGTTGTCTTTTTATCTTCTAATTCTTTAGGGCCAGCTAGCAATGTTCCTCCGTTTATGGTCTATATGTAACAGACATTACCAATACTGATTGCTGCTCTGGAGATACTGGACTGCATACAAAGGGTTTGGTTTTTCTCTTATGTTTTTTTTGTTTAGTTATTGGTGAACGCTGTTATGTAAACTCATTGCCTGATCTTCTTTGAAACTGTTCCAGGGAGAGCAGCCATCTGGGCAGCTAATCAGAATAGAGGGGGCGGAGACACGTAACAAGTGGGGTCATCACATCTGTGAACTGTGTGATATGGTGATTATTGGCGATTTGTAATGGGCAGGTGAGTGAGTTTCCACCTTGTTTAAGCCGTTGGACTTAGAAGGTAAGAAGGTAAGACATGGAATAAGACACTAATATTTGACCTTTTATGACCTCCAGCACACCAGAAGTCCAAAAACCATCTTTATTAAAGCCGCAAGAGGAGAAAAGCCAGCAGGTCACGGATCAGCCCCAGGACATAAACCCAACCAAACCTGAAAATGTGAGTGACAGACAGGTTCCAGTACTGTAGTTCCCTGGCTCTGCTGTGGCTTATGGGGTCAACCTCACAGATGGACCAGAGAAATTAAGAGCTCTTGTGTGGATCATATTGTGTTTTTAAGATCAATAGTAATCTTTCAAGAAAGTATTTTATGACCTCTGTGATGGACAGGAGATTCCTCAACTGTACCCTTGGAGAGTTTTTTCCCCAACGTTTATTAACCAAGTTACAGCTGATTTCTGGATTCACATTCATGAGCTGAACAGATGTCTTTCCACTGCTATTGTGTTTGAGAGGCACTTTCTAACCACATCCAGCCAAAGTCTGGTGCTCTTATAAACCACAGAGCTGTTTTAACCCTTTTGACATTTTGACTGAACTGCATGACGCTGGTTTTGGATTACTGGATCACATTTTTCCCTGCTGATCAAGACTGGAGACTTTATCAGAAGCAGGACTTTCCTCTCAGTTTCCTTAATCTTGTTCTAAAGACATCCAAATAAAAGCGTAAAGGACTAATTCAGACATAAAAATTGTCTGTTTTTTTATGTGTGAAGAACAGAGATATACAGAAATTCTTGCACTATTTTCAAAGTATTCAAAGTGTGTGTGTGTGCTAGACTAGTTTTTATTTTAGATGGAAAAATAAACTTTACTTTTTTGTCTGAACTAAACATTTTATTTCTAAAACTGTTAGATTTTTACAAGAATATTTCAGAATGATGTCTATCATTATATAATGTAAATGTTATTATTAAAGTGCTTTTTTATTATTTAAATTCTCATCCCAGCCGATCTGTGTTTAATGAAATGAGTCAAAAAAACCTCCAGCATGAACTCCTCAGGGTTGCCTGGGTCATAGCTGCCAGTACCTTTTCATACCAACATAAAACTTCATAATCCTTGGCTGGAGGCCACAAACTATCTAATTTCTTTCTGTCTCTGTCTTTTTCTCTCTGTTCTGTGTTGATCTTCTGTCTGTGCTTCAGTGTGGAATTTCAGACAGAACGTATCCTACACTCATTAGCCCCCCATCCTGGCTAAATATACATCAACGTACAATAGCTGGAAGGGAGTGTGTTTACATAGTGTGCGAGTAAGTGGCTGCCCCACATTTTCTCTGATTTGGGTCACAGGTTTGGACAGAGAGGGTGTCTGTGATTCTGATACAAGCAGGGTTGACAGACAGCCTCTCATCCTTGTGTGGGTGTCTTATTTTAGGCTTTGCAGGAAAGAGTGTTAGTGGTTCAGCTGAGCTTCCTTTGGACAGAAAACAGTTCATTTATATCTGACATTTTTACAGATGAAAGTTAATGCAGAAAAACAACCTTGTATGTCAACTTTTTTTTTTTTTAGGGTGCAGAATGTTGCATTACAAAATGTTGAATACTGTGCTTGCTTTTGTTTAGATGTAATGTGAGACGTGTTTGTGTTGTTAAAGAACATTTGTTTACCTCATGCAGGGATTATTAGCTGCTGTTATTCTGCTGTTGGCTTGATTATTTTCTTTCACCCTCTAAATGCTGAATCATGCGTTGAATAAAAGCAAACCGGCTGATGTAATGTTTCAGTGGCACAAAGTAACCTTTGCTGAGAACTGGAGAATTGGGTCAAGTTTGTTTGCTTAAAAAGCCTGTTATGTTAGGTCACGCAGAATGCTGCGATTGTACAAGGCTTCTGAATGTGTTTGATGGCCATTT